>BLSH010475806.1:167875-178252 GCA_018402905.1 Glandirana rugosa
AAAAAAAAACGCCATAAATCAATTCCCACAGTTTGTAGACGCGATTACTTTTGCGCAAACCAATCAAAATACGCCGATTGCGATTTTTTTTTTTACCAAAAATATGTAGAAGAATATATATCGGCCAAAACTGATGAATAATTTTCTTTTTTATATTTTTTTTGGGGATATTTATTATAGCAAGAAAGTAAAAAAAGGGATTTTATTAAAACTTACCGTAAAATCCTTTTCTCCGAGTTCACTGACAGACGCAGCTTCTCCATTACGTGTGGGGTTTATGCTGGTCTCACTAGGAGTTAACTAGGCAAGGAAAAGAAACAGCTGGCCCCTCCCATGGGGGCCGTCCTCTCTTCCCACATAAAACCCCCTCATAGCATAGCTCTTCAGTTCGTACACAAGCCGTACCAGAACAGAGCCCAGAGGGGTGGGTGCTGCGTCTGTCAGTGAACTCGGAGAAAAGGATTTTACGGTAAGTTTTAATAAAATCCCTTTTTCTCCCATCGTTCACTGACAGATGCAGCTTATCCATTACGTGTGGGGACGTCCCCAAGCTGTGTCAAAAAGAGGGGTAAACGCTAACAACAGCACCCAACTGAACCTCTAAGGAGGCGCCAGACGCGCCTACACTGCCGCCTGCAAAACTTTGCGGCCCAAAGCAGCATCCGAAGATGCAAACACATCAACTTCACAAAACTTAGTGAAAGTGTGAACCTAGGCCCAAGTGGCCACCTTGCACACCTGTGACACCGAAGCCTGGTGTCTGAAAGCCCAGGAAGTGCTAACAGCCCGGGTAGAATGAGCCGTGACCGGAAAAGGGGGGACCTTGCCCCTGACAGAATATGCATGGGTCACGGTCTGTCTGATAAGGTTAATAAAATTAAATTAAAAAGAAATGGTCACAAACCGGACCGCAATCCCCCTAAAGGGAAGCCAGGTCAACTCCTTGCAAACTAGGCATTTAGACTGGTGAGCTATTCCATAGAGGGGGTTTATCTGGGAAGAGGGGCCGGCCCCATGGGAGGGGTCAGCTGTTTCTTTTCCCTGCCTAGTTAACTCCTAGTGGAACCAGCATAAACCCCACACGTAATGGTGAGCTGCGTCTGTCAGTGAACGATAGGAGAAAACAATGGTGTGCTTGGTTTTAACGTAACTTTATTTTTTCATGAGTTATTCACAAGTTTCTGACCACTTATAAAATGTGTTCAATGTGCTGCCCATTGGGTTGGATTGTCAATGTAACCCTCTTCTCCCACTCTTCACACACTGATAGCAACACCGCAGGAGAAATGCTAGCACAGGCTTCCAGTATCCGTAGTTTCAGGTGCTGCACATCTCGTATCTTCACAGCATAGACAATTGCCTTCAGATGACCCCATAGATAAAAGTCTATGGGGGTCAGATTGGGAGACCTTGGGGGCCATTCAACTGGCCCATGACGACCAATCCACTTTCCAGGAAACTGTTCATCTAGGAATGCTCGGACCTGACAGCAATAATGTGGTGGTGCACCTACATTAAAACCAAGCACACCATTGTTTTTCTTGTGAAATTCCCAATAACTTTGATGTCACATGACCCTCTTCCTATTGAAAAAACAAAAGTTGGATTCAAAATGGCCAACTTCAAAATGGCCGCCATGGTCACCACCCATCTTGAAAAGTTTCCCCCCTCACATATACTAATGTGCCACAAACAGGAAGTTAATATCACCAACCATTCCCATTTTATTAAGGTGTATCCATATAAATGGCCCACCCTGTAAATAGGAAACCTTCATTTTATTTGCAAATAATAAATATTCTAACTACCAGCAAGAATAAGTGCTTACATTTAACCACTTGAGGACTAAGCCTGTTCTTGAGAGCCACTGTTTACAAGTTAAAATCAGGTTTTTGTTATTATAAAATTACTAAGAACCCCCAAACATATCACCCTAGAGAATAAAATGGAGGTCGTTGCAATAATTTATGTCACACCGTATTTGCGCAGCGGTCTCAAAAGCGCAATTTTTTTGGAAAAAATTCACTTTGAGTTGAAAAATAAGACAACAGTAAAGTTAGCCCAATTTTTTTCCATATTGTGGAAGATAATGTTACGTCGAGTTAATTGATAACCAACATGTCATGCTTCAAAATTGTGCCCGCTCATGGAATGGCGACAAACTTTGGCACTTAAAAATCTCCATTGGAGACGGTTAAAAATTCCTACAGGTTACCAGTTTTGAGTTACAGAGGAGGTCTAGAGCTAAAATTATTGCTCAAGCTCTAACGATTGCGGCGATACCTCACGTGTGGTTTGAACACCGTTTTCATATGGGGGCGGGACTTATGTATGCGCAAGCTCGGCGGGACGGGACGCTTTACATTTTTTATTGTTTTTTATGTATTTTACTTTGTATTTTTTACACCGTCCTTTTAAATTTTTTTTTTCGATCTCTTTTATGCCTATTACAAGAAATGTAAACATTCCTTGTAATAGAAAAAAAGCATGCCAGGACCTTTTAACATATGAGATCTGGGATAAAAAAGACCTCAGATCTCATATTTACATTTAAATGCAATTTAAAAAAAACAAAAAAAAAAAACAAAAAACCCAGCACTCCCACAATGCCCCTGCCCATTGTTGCAATCCATGGGCAGCACTTTCGAAGCGTGTGAAAAGCAATATGGAAGCGCCGCAACATGGGTGTTTTTAGCCCCTTCTTTGGGGTTAAAAGTGCCCCACTAGTGCCCAAAAAGCGGCGCTTATAGAGCGGTTGCGGCCCCAGTGTGAAAGGGGACTTATCAGTGAAAACGATGTCCTGACAGGCTTGCCGGTTAACAGCTCTCCTTTGCTTCCACAGACACAGCATGGGAGGACAGGACTGCAGATAACAGGTAAGTCTGTTTACATATGATCAGCCCTAATTGGACACAGCTGATCACATGGTAAAGGGTCGCTGTGATTGGCCCTTCACGCCGATCTGGGATCAACTGCGTCCGAAGGACACATCTGTCACAAGGCATGCCTGCTGCGTGCCGCAGGAGAAAAGCTGGGGCCAGGGTCCAGGGAGGACGTCTATTGACGTTCTCCCAGAACTGGGTGACCGCACTGTAGCCGCCGACAATCAGTTAAAGTGGACCTAACACCTAAAATTCCGTGGTCTGCCTTGTATTAACAGGAAACATGAGCGTTAAAAGAAAAAAAAAACTGTAGGAGGCATACTTACTTTCCCCTGGCTTTTGCCTACTTTGCTTAGGTGAGGTTGACATCATCCTTCCGGTGAGATCTGGGGAAGGTTGAGTACCCCAAATCTCTCTGCGGACTGCTGTATTGCTGTGCACCCGTTACAGTACCAAAGGAGTGGGATTACAAATGCGGTATATGAATTCACTACTGGGGGCAGAATTCTCCAGAAGGGAAATAGGATGCAGCGCTAATGTTCTACTATTAGGGCAGGACGTAGGAGGGAAAATAAAAAAACCAAACAGTCCACATCTGCATCCAAGTCCACTGACTCAAAGGCCACATCACTGACAACCATGTGCAACAGGGCCAGGTGAAGGAAATGACTGGCAGAGAACCTGGATATTAGAGATAAGATAGATAAAGACAAAAGATTTGAATAGTTCTATGGTGAATAAGTATTTTAGGGTGAAATTACCATGTTCTCACTACCCTTGGAGGGTCACGAGGAGAGATCAGTATACAAAGTAGGCCACACACCACCCTATCAGACTTCACTCAGACTGTCCCAACCAAAGGAAGACACTGGGGACATAACCTTGCCCTTTATTTTTTTCATCATTCCAGTAAATAGTAACTAGAGCTGTGACCCCTAACCCAATACTTTAAGCAATAAACAGCCGAGACAGAGAATGGTATAGGACATCAGCACTGAGCTCTATCAAGGAACAAAAAACAAGAAGAATTTTTAGAGCAGCAGCTAGATTAGTATACCCAATTCTACCTTGCACTGGTCCTCCAGTGTTCAGTGACATTGTTCTTTACAAGAACCGGTCACAAAGGCTGTTAAAAGACCTAACCAAAGCTCTAATTCTGTGTTGGAAACGGCCATAGACTGACTCCCAGAATCAGTACTAGCAGCTAGGGATGAGCTCAGGCGAGATCACATCTAGTCTGAATCCACCTGAGCTATCCGTCCAGGAAGCTGTCACTGCCCAAATCCAATCTTAAGCAGTCTAGGAAATCACTTGTCTACTTAGAATTGGCTTTGGGCAGTGAGAGCTTCCTGGAGGGATAGTTCAGGTGGATTCAAACTAGATGTGATCTCGACTGAGCTCATCCCTAGTACTAACTCTAAACATAACAGTTGGACCAATGTAACTATGTAGAACAGCCCTGCTCAACACCGAGGAGCCCTTGAAATAATTCTCCGGTCTCGGGGAACCCCTGCTAAAAATTAAAAATCTACAACTCATGATACATTAGTGTGATGGTCAATGGGAAGAATGCTCCTTACACTTGTGGTCATTGGGAAGAATTACCCCCTTACAGATAGCTAAAAAGATCAATGGTATCATTGGGAATTTATCTGAGAGGCAGAAATTGACCATTGCTCAAGGAACCTCTAGCAACCTCTGGAGGAACCCTGGTTGAGAAATCCTGATGTAGAACATGCCGGTGTCTGCAATTATTCTTTAACGTGATACTAAAGGTTCCATAAAAAAAAAAAAAAAAAAAAAACACAAACATATCCTACTTACTTTCTCTGTGCCAGAGTGGCCAGATCCTCCTTTTCTGGGTACCCTCAGGCTCCTCCTCTTCACCGGGTGTCGCCTTGGAAAAGCACCTAAGTAAAAGGGGGCCTGCTGCAGTACAGAAGGTTTTTCACCATAATGCATAAAATGCATTAAGGAGAAAAACCTCTAGACTTGAATAAAAATGGTGTGGGGTCCCCCCCAAAATCCATACGAGACCCTTATCCGAGCATGCAGCCCGGCAGGTCAGGAAAGGGGGGAGGGGTGGGATACTGGGACGAGCAAGCGCCCCCCCTCTCCTGGATTATACCAGGCCACGTGCCCTCAACATGGGAGGGTGGGTGCTTTGGGGCAAAAAGAGCGAGAAGACAGAAGACCCGGCAAAGGAGGGAGAAGAGAAAACAGCCCAGAGAGAAGAATCGGCAGAGGGAGCAAAGACAGTGAGGGAGGAGACGCCGAAGCAGTTTTAATCAAATACTTTAAAAAACTGTGTAGTGTGTTTACTTTATGACACTATTTTTTTTTTTTTTTAGGTGAATGGGTAGGGGATACCCCATACTCAAATCACATTGGGTAGGGGGCCGGGATCTGGGGGCCCCCTTGTTAAAGGGGGACAACCCATGCAAATTCTTTTTAAATTTTGACGGGCAGTTCCCCTTCAAGATCCTAAGCACACAAGTCGCACCGCAAGTCGGATCATCATGATCCAACTTCTGGTGCAACTTCTATTAAAATCAATGAGCTCCCAGAGGGAACCATTGATTTTTAATAGAGGCAGAGAAATGCCTGACAAGGCTTAATGCTGTGTATACAATGTTAAGTTGCGTTTTTGAGCTTTTACCGGCATCGGCATAAAACAGCTCTAGAGCTGGAGTCTCAGAACACGCTGGTTGTGGGGTTCTTTTTGGAACTTAAAAACACCTATACCATTTACAGCTCAAATATGTCTGTGTGTATGAGGCCACTGAATAACATGGAGAGGTGTTTTTAAGCTGTAAAAAAAAGCTAAAACAAACACGGGTGTACAAACGTCTGTGTGTATGAGGCCTAAAAAAAAAAAAAAAAAAAAAAAGGAATATATTTATGTAAACCTAGTGTCTACACATACAACAAATATTTGTCTTGGTTATTAGACTGTTTAATCCCAAAAGCAAACTGGAAAAGAACACTGCACAGTATAAAGAGAATGAAATGATTAACGTTACGATCCATGATGTCCCGTCAAAACAGGGATCCGCTTTGTTTACATAGGCAGGATCACCGTTCTGATTCTGTGTACCGTGATTGCGGGTCACCAGCAGACATTGAGTCTGCGGGACCCCCAGGCGTGCTCCTGCAGCTACACCCACAGTCTCGTGAGCACAGACCGCCATACAGGTACGGCGGTTTGCGCGGGAGAGCCGACCTGCCGCCGTATATATACAGTGTTTGGTCGGCAAGTGGTTAATCCTAAAGGGGTTGAAAAGGCAAAAGGTTTTATATCTTAATGCATTCTATACATTAAGATAAAAAACATTTTGTGTGTAGCAGTCCTCCAGCGCCACCCCCCTAATTACTTACCTGAGCCCCTTCTCTCTCCAGCGAAATCCATGAATGTCTAAGCCATCCGGGACCCTCCTCCTGATTGGCTGACACACCCCAGTGGCGCCATTGGCTCCCGCGGCTTTCAAAGTCAGCCAATCAGGGGAGAGACGGGGTGGGGCCGGGCCAGTACTCAGTGTCTGAATGAATACACGGAGCTCTGACTCTGCTTGGGTGCCCCCATAGAAAGCTGCTGGCTGAGGGGGCACTTGACATGAGGGAGGAGGCTAGGAGCAGCAAAGAGGATCCGGGCTGCTCTGTGCAAAACCAACTGCACAGAGGTGGCAAGTATAATGTGTTTGTTATTAAAAGAAAAAAAAAAAAAAAACACACACACACACACAAGACCTTACAATCAACTTAAGGGAAACTATTAAAAAGGAACTCAAAGACACAAGAGCTATATAAAGTTTGGTCGATTACCCTGTACAGCTCGGACAACTATGTTATTCTGGGTGAAATCCTCAGTCACAAGTCAGCAGCCTCCAATGTTGGACACACATGATCAGAGATTGACTTAACCCTGATCTACTGTATCAATAAAATGTTACCAGCATGTAGTATGGGGGCTAAACTAAGCAAGCCATTCAAATTGTGGCCAATCATGTAGACTTTCACACTACATAGTTGATATACCTAGGATTTTTTCAGAATCGACCTGACAAAGCGCAGGGCGGATTTGGCCTGTAGATGCAAAATGTAAACAAAGCGCAGGGGCGGATTTGGCCTGGAGAGGTAAAATGTAAACAAAGCGCAGGGGCGGATTTGGCCTGGAGAGGTAAAATGTAAACAAAGCGCAGGGGCGGATTTGGCCTGGAGAGGTAAAATGTAAACAAAGCGCAGGGGCAGATTTGGCCTGGAGAGGTAAAATGTAAACAAAGCGCAGGGGCAGATTTGGCCTGGAGAGGTACAATGTAAACAAAGCGCAGGGGCAGATTTGGCCTGGAGAGGTAAAATGTAAACTAAGCGCAGGGGCGGATTTGGCCTGGATAGTTAAAATGTAAACAAAGCGCAGGGGGCAGATTTGGCCTGGAGAGGTAAAATGTAAACCAAGTGCAGAGGCGGATTTGGCCTGGAGAGGTAAAATGTAAACAAAGCGCAGGGGCAGATTTGGCCTGGGAGAGGTAAAATGTAAACCAAGTGCAGGGGCGGATTTGGCCTGGAGAGGTAAAATGTAAACAAAGCGCAGGGGGCAAATTTGGCATGGAGAGGTAAAATGTAAACAAAGCGCAGGGGACGAATTCGGCCTGAAGATGCAAAATGTAAAACAACGCAGGGGGCAGATTTGGCCTGGAAATGTGAACAAAGCAAAGAGGGCGAATTTGGCATGTAGATGCAAAATGTAAATAAAGTGCAAGGGGCGGATTTGGTCTGGAGATGTAAAATGTAAACAAAGCATAGAGGGCGAATTTGGTCTGGAGAGGTCTGTCAAATGTAAACAAAGCGTGTGGGGAAGACTGCCTGGAGCTATAAAACATAAACAAAGCACAGATGTCAGTCCCACAGAAGATAAGGGTGGCCAGAGGACTCTAGGAGCACAGCCACCAGTGTCGCTCCTTGATCAGGGCAAATAGGGGCATCAGAAGACGAGGGAGGCCTGCTGTAACACAGGGATCAGTTGTAGTGGGCAAGTGGAGGGTCTGGGATGTACAGCAAGGTATCCAGGGAAATGGGTCACTTACTTGGTAGCAGCCAGTGGCACTGGAATGGTGCACAAACAAGGCATCTGGCTGCCACCTGTCTACCATCCTAGTGACACTGACAGAGCAGTTGTCTGCCACCTGCAGTTAATGTCACTAGAATGGTGGATAGGTGGGCGCCAAGTGTGCGGTCAGTGTTAATGGAATTGTGTGTTGACTCTGTACAACAGACCAATCATTTAAGCCACTTTTAGCAGTTTGCCCGCACCCATAGTTCAGTGACTCATATCTTATGATAAGCTCCGCCCCCAATCCCAGCTTCCCATGTATGACAGATGGCGGTATATTTGTTGATGTGACCGATCAGACACAGAATTAAATATGATAGACAGCCCTCAGCTTTTGTCTCCACCAACATGTACTGTAGGTAATCTCTAACAACAGATCAGTGGTAAAAAGACTTAAGTAATAGTTACAGTGAAGTCTTAATAACCCATGGGCAGTCTACAACCATCTGTAAACCTGGGGAGTCTGAACTCTGCTCCTGTAATATGTAAACAACACCCCCTGTCTCTTGTAACCTGTAAGTGGTCTCAGACAGTCTCTTGTGGCAATTGGGCAGTATCTGACAGTCTCATTAAACTGACATACAGATGCCAACAGTCTCTACTCATCCTGCAGCAGCTTCTAGTCGTCTGTTGTAATGAATAAAATAAAAGCTAAACTTCTGACTCCCAAACTTACCAGTCATTAGGATTAGACAACACATGGTATAAGACAATTAGCCCCACCCACACCCAGGCTGACTGGCATGATAAATGGTTTTCCCCACACGGATGGCTCTATAAACAGTCCTATGAAGTGTAAAGAATCCAACATCTGTCCCTTCTTTCAGCTTCACTAAAACCCAATCTGCCTCCTGAGCACTGATTTGTTGCTGATGGAGGCGAAATGTCACCTCCTTTAACCCTGTAAATGCCACACCACCACAATGCAAATGCATGCATTACATACAGTTGCGGTGCAGCTCTATTCACTTCAATGTATTGAGTCCAGCTGTGGTGCTGAACATGACAAGGGGGTATCATATTTGCCGTATCTACAACATGTGTACACCCACTCTGGTTTTGCAGCTTAACCACATCAATACTGGGCACTTTTACCCCCTTCCTTCCCAGGCCAATTTTCAGCTGTCACACTTTGAATGACAACACGGTACCCAAACTAAACATATTTATCATTTTTTTTCCCACACAAAAAGAGCTTTCTTTTGGTGGTATTTAATCACCAATGGATTTTTTTTGCTAAAAAAAAAAAAAATAGAAGAACAAACATTTAAAAAAAAAGACCCTTTGCTTCTCTTATAAAATTTGGCAAATAAATAATTTAAGCCAGAAATTGATTTTGCTACATTTCTTTGGTGAAAATAACCCAAATAAGTGTTTATTATTTAGTCTGTAGGAAAGTTATAGAATCCAAAAACTTTGATATATATCTGAAAACTGATCAATCCTGATGTACTGACGGCCTCTCATTTCTTGAGGCCCAAAAATGTCAGGACAGCACAAATACACCTCAAATGACCCCTTTTTTGCAAAGTAGACAATCCAAGGTATTTAGTAAGAGGCATTGCGGTTTTTTGAAGTTGTCATTTTGTGGCATAAGTTTTTGAAAAATAAAAGTAAAAATTTTTTTTTTTTTTAACCACTTTAATACCAGGCACTTAGAACACTTTCCTACCAGACCAATTTTCAGCTTTCAGTGCTGTTGCGCTTTGAATGAGAATTGCGCGGTCGTGCGTCGCTGCACCCAAACACATTTTTTATTACTATGTTCCCACAAAAAGAGCTTTCTTTTGGTGGTATTTGATCACCCCTGCGGTTTTTATTTTTTGCACTACAAATAAAAAAAGACCGAAAATGTTGAAAACAAATAAAAATCCTCTGTTTTTGTCACAAAACTTTGTAAATAAGTACATTTTCTCCATCACTGATGAGGCTACACTGACGGGCACTGATGAGGCAGTACTGACTGGCACTGATGAGGCACTTCTATGCAGCAATGATGAGCACTGATTGGCGGCACTGATAAGCAGCACTGACAGACACTGATAGGTGGCACTGATATGCAGCACTGATGGGAACCGACGGACACTGATAAGCAGCACTCAGATGGCACTGATTGGCACTCATAGGCGGCACTGATGGGCACTCATAGGCGGCACTGATGGGAAGATGCACTGATAGGGGCCCATTCCCTGGCATCTGAAGGTGGCACTGAGTGCCATCCATATTGGGTACTGTGCCACTTTCCTGGTGGTCTAGGGCGGTCTCCCTGGTGGTCCTGATCGGGTCCCTCGTGGTCCTGGGTGGGCACATCCCTGGTGGTCCTTGGGCAGGTTCCATGGTGGTCTAGGGTGGCGATCCTTGGGGGGGGGGGGGGCTGTGCTGATAAAC
>BLSH010475806.1:202371-240853 GCA_018402905.1 Glandirana rugosa
CGCCGCCCTGGAAGAGCCTCCCACGGGCAGGGGATCCACACACTCAGGAGTAGCCTGAGTCCTACACAACTCGCTGTGCAACCGCTTTGCCCACACAGTGGGCGTTTGTGACGCCAGCGCAGAGGCCACAATGGGCCGCATGGCCAATCCCGTCAGAACAAATAGGGACCTGACACAAGCCTCAGCCTTCCTGTCAGCCGGGTCCTTAAAGGACAGCGTGCCTTCCACCGGGATAGTGGTCGTCTTGCACAGGCGGGACAACCATTTATCCTCAAAGGGATAACGCACAGCGAAATGCTTTGAGACGAGGAGGGAGCTCTGAAGCCGAGCCCAATCCTTATAAACTAACTTATCCAGAAAGTCCACAAATTGAAAGACCTTAGCCGCAGGGCCCGGTCTATGACCCGAAAGGGACGGGCACCCTCCGAGAAGGTCCCGCCGCTTCGTCCAATCGCAGGGTCTTACACACTGAGGTGATCAGAGCGTCTGCAAAAGCCTTCTCGTGCACAGCAGCGGACGCCTCAGACTCATCCCACTATCAGGAGCGTCGGGAACCTCGCCATCCGACAGCTCGAGGGAGGTCCCGGCAACTGAGGAGCCCCCCTCGCGGTCCAAGTCCTCCCCCCGAAGAAGGGGGAGCAAGGGGCGTTTTTTGCCGTCCCTGCGGGTGCTGGCTGCAGGTACCTAGAGGTCCGGTGGGGAAGCACCCGCATCGGCTGCCATACTGTCACCCACCCTGGCAGTGCCAAAAAAATAAGGCCTATCGCCAGGAGACCACTGCACCCCCCACCCCACATCTGAGCAAGGCTGGACAGAAGGGACACCCCGACAGCTGCTGCTGTCCACTGCTGTCGCTGCCTTCACCCGCTCCTGCTGCCCACGGCCGCTGTGCTCAGAGCCGCTGCTGCTGCCAGGGCGAATCAGCGCCAAAAAGCGGCCAGGGCCGCCCCAAGCACATCCACGTGTAGACACAGGGAAAATGGCCGCCCTGCACACTAGAGGCCAAACACCCCTGTAACAGGGCCGCAGCTACACAAAAATGGTCTCCGGCCGCTCCCTAGGCCTTAAAAATGCAGCCGGCTACAAGAAAATGGCACCGGCAAAATGACTGCCGAGCACGCCGACTGCCGAGCACAAGGCAGGGGGAGGTGGTGGGAGGCCAGCTAGGGCCCCTGACCCAGGAATAAAACACCCTAGAAGCCCCGATAGGGAAGGGGGGTGCGACAGCGGGGTCCCGGAGGGATGGGGGGATGGGGGGACGGGGCGCTAGTGAGGAAGAGGGGGGGACCACCCAATGCGCTCACCCAGGAGGGGGGACCCACCAGCTCCCCCCCCTGGACCCCCGAGGGGGAGGACGTACTTACCCCATCTAGTCGGGTGGTGTGGCAGAGACAGCATTCACACGCCCGGCTAGGCCAGAGGGAGCTGTCGGCCCAGGGGGCCCTGCGTGCGACGGCGGGGCGTTTAACCTACGGGGCCACCCCGTCCGGTTCGGGGTCTGTCGCAGTTGACCCAGCGCGAAGCATCCGGTCTAACGCGTGATGGCCGGCTGGGGAGACTAGCCTGTTACCCAGTACGGCTGCTTGATTGAAGTCTTCATCTGTGAGGCTGTCCCAGGACAGCCGAAAGTGGACCAGAGAGGTACCACAGATCCCAACAGGGAGCCTAGGCCTAACTCCTTGCACTAGGCAGAAAAAACTGAGCTAGCAGCAGTTGGGTGTGGGGTTATCTGCCAGTGGGGACTGCCCCCTGGGAGGGGCTGCGTCTGTTACTGTTCTCTTTGTTGTTAGAACTGCCTGTTCTGCCTAGTAAACTCCTGAAGCGGGTAGTATAACCCACTTAGTCCTAAGAGTTGCTGTGCCTGTCGACGAGCGAAAGAGAAATGAACACTGCACATCACTCTGAACACACCATCCCCACTGTGAAACATGGTGGTGGCAGTATCATGTTGTGGAAATGCTTTTCTTCAGCAGGGACAGGGAAGCTGGTCAGAGTTGATGGGAGGATGGATGGAGACAAATACAGGGCAATCTTAGAAGAAAACCTGTTAGAGTCTGCAAAAGACTTGAGACTGGGGCAGAAGTTCACCTTCCAGCAGGACAACGACCCTAAACATACAGCCAGAGCTACAAAGGAGTGGTTTCAATCAAAGCATATTCATGTGTTGGAATGGCCCAGTCAAAGTCCAGACCTAAATCCAATTAAAAATCGGGGGCAGCAAGACTTGAAAATTGCTTGAGCTTGAGCTATTTTGCAAAGAAGAATGGGCAAAAATGTCACTCTCTAGATGTGCAAAGCTGGTAGAGACATCCCCAAAAAGACTTGCAGCTGTAATTGCAGCAAATGTATTGACTCAGGGGGGCTGAATACAAAATGCCCTCCACACCTTCTACATATTTAATTGTAAAAAAAATTTAAAAAACATTTATCATTTTCCTTCCACTTCACAATTATGTGCCACTTTGTGGTGGTGTATCACATAAAATCTTAGCAAAATACATTTACATTTTTGGCTGTAACATGACAAAATTTCAAGCGGTATTAATACTTTTTCAAGGCACTGTAATTGTTTCACTTAGATTAGGCAATTACAGTAAACCCCTTATGGTTTTGGGTGGATACAATGTACTTTTGGGTTGGTATGCTTTTCAGGGTATAGCTCACTTGACAGGACGTTATCTACTCCCGGATAACATAAGCACATAGGTGTGCGCACAGGGTATGCCAGGTGTGCCTGGGCACACCCTAATCACCCTGTGCAATTCTGATTCCCCCTGTCTCCCCCCGGGCAGTGCTGCCAGCTTCCCTCCTTCCTCTCCCACCTGCTGCTGAGGGGGATGATTCTGTGTTTATTCTTAAACTTCAGTTTGTGAATGAACAGTAAGCCACACAGCACATAGCACTTCCCATTCATTCACGGTCCAGTGCAACTGAGGCTGCAGAGAAAGGGAATAGGGAAACTCTGTCCTCAGTCCCTTTCTCTCTGTTTAGACCCTAAACATTTCCCCAAAGCCCCCCCAACAGGGCTCCTAAAAAAATGGCAAAAGTAATAAAAAAAATAGTATTGCAAAAAATAATTGAAAAAAATAATAAAAATAAAAACTACTGACACCGTCCACTGCCCTACTGACACCGTCCACTGCTCTACTGATATACATACATGTGTGTTTGTGCTCTGGGGTGCAATAGGCTTTGCACAACAATGCATAAGCAGACTAAACTGCAGTTAGGAATGGCTGTAACCTGTTGATAAAATTGATGGTATGGTTACACCTATCTCATGTGTTCTAGATCAGGAGATATTTGGGGATTGCGCCCCCCCCCCCCCCCCCTACTGCTTCCTAGAGTCACCCTTAGGCTGGGTTCAGAGGCGTAACTAGAACCTTCAGGGCCCGGGTGCAAGAAATTAGGAAGGGCCCCCCCTGACCCCTGGGCAGGGCCCTTCCCTCTGGTCGCTGATCCTGGGGCCCTTTACTCCCATCACGGGTCCCTTTATTATGGTCCTGCATCGGGACCCTGGGAACAGCAGAAGACAAGTAAACTGGATAGGAGGGGCGGCGGGGGCAGCATATAGAGGAACCAATCTCCTGCATTAGGAGGAAAATGGAGGAGTTTGGTTCCTCTAAATGCCTATCCAGGTGTACAAGGGAAGCACATAGGCCCCCTGGAGCATGGGGCCCGGTTGCAATCACAACCCCTGCAACCCCTATCGTTACGCCCCTGGCTGGGTTCACACTAGTCCGATTCTCGGACCGACATGAAGAGCACAAGTTGCATTACGTCACAAAAACAATGATTCCCTATGAGAGCCGTCTTAACTGCTCCGTCATGTGTTTTTCAAAGTCTGATCGACTTTGAAAAAGGTTCCTGTACTACTTTTGTCCGACTTTGATCCTACTTCAGCCCATTGAAAGGCATTGAAGTCGGATCAAAGTCGTATCAGTGTCTTCACTGATCCGACTTTGGCATGCGACTTGTGCTCTGGGGATCTTGAAGGGGAACTCCACGCCAAATTTAAAAAAAAACTGGCATGGGGTCCCCCTCCAGGAGCATACCAGGCCCTTTGGTCTGGTACGGATTTTAAGGGGAACCCCATGCCGAAAAAACAGCGTGGGGTCCCCCCCAAAATCCATACCAGACCCTTATCCAAGCACGCAGCCCGGCATGCCAGGAAGGGGGGTGGGGACAAGCGAGCGGCCCCCTCCCTCCTGGACCATACCAGGCCGCGTGCCCTCAACATGGGGAGTATGGGTGCTTTGGGGCAGGGGGGGCTCTGCGCCCCCCACCCCAAAGCGCCTTGTCCCCATGTTGATGAGGACAAGGGCCTCTTCCCGACAACCCTGGCCGGTGGTTGTCGGGGTCTGCGGGCGGGGACTCATCAGAATCTGGAAGCCCCCTTTAACAAGGGGGCCCCCAGATGCCGGCCCCCCCACCCTATGTAAATGAGTATGGGGTACATCGTACCCCTACCCATTTACCTGGAAAGAAATATGTACACAAAAAAACACACAGCTTTTTAAAATATTTTATTAAATCTGCTCCAGCGGTCTTCTCCCCTCTCCGCTGTTCGGCTCTTTTGCGGGGTCTTTCATCTTCTGAGGGGTCTTCTTTCTTCTCCTTCTCTGCTGTGTCTTCTGCTCTTTTGCCGGTCTTCTCCGCTGTCCTCTTCCCTCTCTTCTTCTTCTTCTTTTCTTCTTCTTCCCATGTTGACACGACGCGTTCTCCTTCACGAATGCCCTCGCCGCTCTGTGCTGTGCCTTATATTGGCATGGGGCGTGGCCCTTCCGGGCTTCACATCGGGGGGATGTGAACTCAATTTATAAAGATTTCTTTCCTAACAGTATAGCCATATTCATACATTCACACTTATTTATCTTAATATATTCATTATGTCAAATTTCAATAATTACCTACATCGGCCCTTGTTGATTGCTTACTGCAATATCCCATTTTCTACATTCACTCCAGTCATACATCATATTACCAACATCCCACATAGAAATTCTTTCCCCCTTTTCTTTTTCACCCAGTTCCTATTCAACTTCCATTTTATTCTTTTCTCTTCATCACTTCCCATTCACTACACTAATTTACCATCTATGGTTATTCCTCCCATTGTTCAAATCCGCCTTCTCAACATCCGCCACTAGGGGTCGCAGAGATGGCCCTCCTGTACACCACCCGGCAGCTGGGCTCCACAGGCTGCTCGCTGTCATAGCGAATTTGCCTTGTAGGAGCAAGCTTTTTGTCCCGGCGGGCCTCCGTTCGCCGGGACACACCTGCCGGCGGGGTGTCAGACGCATGACGTCATCCCGCTCCACGTAGCGTGGTGACGCCGTGCGCCAAGCGCCCCGGAGGGACTCTCTGCACTCGGTATGCGGGCTTCCCGCCCGCATTACACGAGTGATCAGCACCTGTGTGCGCCGCAGCGGATTGGCTACCGCCGACGCCTACGGCCCTATATACTGGCCCTACACTAAACTGATTGCTAGATGCAGCCTACATGCGGAAGGACATTTTGAACCCAGGTACATAACTACTCTTACATCTACTATTTGTTTGGGCTCCCTTTCTGTGCCGCTTGTAATATTAGGATTACTTAAACACTTTTTTCAACATTTCTTGTCCACGTGTTGTATGTATTACACACACACCATGGACAGTAACTATTCAACACAATGCAGAAATTATGCCTGTATTGGCATTATATTTAAGCGGCACAGTCCATGGGATTTCTTAAGCACACCATAACGATGGGCTTTTGCCCCTTATCGTTATGTTTTATTCTACATGCATATATTACACATCTATATACATGTACTTTCTTCCCTCTCTCCAATCAGTGTTACCCTACACCTCCTTGTGAGGTTTAGCTGACCTAGCCACTTTGGGCCCCTTGTGGATGTACGGAACCCACTGCCTCTCATTCCTGAGACATTTGCTTCCCCTTTGGCTTTCTCTTTGACCTGATTTCCAGACTCGGTCCAAGGCTGCTTTGAATTATGGTTGATGGTACCTCCAGTTAGATGTAAGTGATGACACATTCAACTCCTTCTTTCTTTATTCCAGCCCTTGTCCTGGAAACACATTTCTTACCAACCTATATGCAATATAAATTAATTGTATTATCAATAAAATTGATGTTGTTATATATGATTCAACCCTCTTACAGACAGCACATTTCTCGTTTTGCTTGATGTTCATCGTCCCCTGATGAAGGATTGACCGAAACATGTTGGGACATTTGTGACATAGCCCCGGGATCCTGCCTTTCAAGCGGCTCCTGAGTGTGTCTAATCTCAAATGCATCAAATGTGGTACCCATCCAAAAAATGTCTGTGTTTTTAAATGCTCATTAGATATGTATACACTGCATATGTAAATCTTACATGTACATGCATTGTTTGAGGTGAACTTGGGACCCACGTGTTCCTGCCCACTCCAATGCTCTATCTCGTTTTTGTCTTTTGTACCAATAAAATGAAATAACTTTTTACCCTATCTTACGCCTTCTTTACATGACTGCCGTCAAAGTCCAGGGGGATAGTTTTTGTGGTTTGGGTTAATTTTTCCCTTCCAATATTTTCTGTTTATTTAGGACGTGGCAGTCCCCTTCTTTTTGTCCCTGTAGAGCCTCTCCCCCCCCCATATTTTATGGCGTGGCCACCAGATGACTTCACCTGGAGGTCCCGCCCCATATGAGGTCACATCCTGGGGGCGGAGCTGTGACCTCATATGGGGCGGGACCTCCAGGTGATGTCATCTGGTGGCCACGCCCCATGCCAATATAAGGCACAGCACAGAGCGACGAGGGCATTCGTGAAGGAGAACGCGTCGTGTCAACATGGGAAGAAGAAAAGAAGAAGAAGAGAGGGAAGAGGACAGCGGAGAAGACCGGCAAAAGAGCAGAAGACGCCGCAGAGCAGGAGAAGAAAGAAGACCCCTCAGAAGATGGAAGACCCCGCAAAAGAACAAGAAAAGAAGACACCGGAGAGGGAAGAAGACCGCCGGAGCAGATTTAATAAAATATTTTAAAAAGCTGTGTGGTTTTTTTGTGTACATATTTCTTTCCAGGTAAATGGGTAGGGGTACGATGTACCCCATACTCATTTACATAGGGTGGGGGGGCCAGCATGTGGGGGCCCCCTTGTTAAAGGGGGCTTCCAGATTCCGATGAGTCCCTGCCCGCAGACCCCGACAACCACCGGCCAGGGTTGTCGGGAAGAGGCCCTTGTCCTCATCAACATGGGGACAAGGTGCTTTGGGGTGGGGGGCACAGAGCCCCCCCCCTGCCCCAAAGCACCCATACTCCCCATGTTGAGGGCACGCGGCCAGGTATGGTCCAGGAGGGAGGGGGCCGCTCGCTTGTCCCCACCCCCTTTCCTGGCCTGCCGGGCTGCGTGCTCGGATAAGGGTCTGGTATGGATTTTGGGGGGGACCCCACGCTGTTTTTCCGGCATGGGGTTCCCCTTAAAATCCGTACCAGACCAAAGGGCTTGGTATGCTCCTGGAGGGGGACCCCATGCCAGTTTTTTTTTTAAATTTGGCGTGGAGTTGCCCTTCAAGATCCCCAGAGCACAAAGTGCCTGGCATTGTTGGGTTCAAAGTTGGATCCCTGTTCACAGACAAACGGTCCGACCTTGACCCCATGTAGGACCGCAAATCGCACAGCAGTGTAGGATCAAAGTAGGACCGTTTTTTTTGTCGGATAGTGTGAACCCAGCCTTATGGGCTATGGTACGGATACGTATCTCCTGTCGTTTTTTTATTTTAATTTTTTTATTGTTTTATCGTTTAGGCTAGGTTCACACTGCTGCGAACTGTACTGCGAATAGATTGCGTTGCGATAGATTAAGGCTGGGTTAACACTGCTGCGAACTCTACTGCGAATTTAAGCCGTTGCAATAGATTAAATTCGCAAGTCATCTCCAATAACATAGAGTTCTATCAGGGCAGTTCACATTGATGCTTTGCGAATCTAATCCGTGAAAAAAAGGGTCCTGTGCGAGTTTGATCCATGTGCGATGCTGTGCATTGCGAATTCAGCACCATAGACTACAATAAAACACGGATTGAAAACGCAATCTTCCATTCACATCACTGCGATAGCTTCCCCCTCCAGCTACAGCTTTGCAGTAGATTTGCACCAACACATGTAGAAATCGCACTTGTGTCTGTACTGAAAAAACTTGCATCGCAATCGTATTAAATTTGCAGAAAATTCACACCGCAGCAGTGTGAACCTAGCCTAAATTCGCAAGTCATCTCCAATAACATAGTGTTCTACCAGTGCAGTTCACACTGATGCGTTGCGAATCTAATCCGTGAAGAAAAAGGGTCCTGTGCGAGTTTGATCCATGTGCGATGCTGTGCATTGCGAATTCAGCTCCATAGACTACAATAGAACACGGATTGAAAACGCAATCTCCCATTCACATCACTGCGATAGCTTCCCCCTCCAACTCCAGCTACAGCTTTGCAGTAGATTCGCACCAACACATGTAGAAATCGCACTTGTGTCTGTACTGAAAAAACTTGCATCGCAATCGTATTCAATTTGCAGAAAATTCGCACCGCAGCAGTGTGAACCGAGCCTAACTGAGCACCTAGTTCACGGACCTTCTTTTCCTGTTCCTTTCTTTGTTTACTGATCGTATATAGTCATCTTCAGACGTTGGGGTTGATTTACCAAAACTGGTGCACTCAGAATCTGGTGCACCTGTGCATGGTTGCCAATCAGCTAACTTCAGCTTGTTCAATTAGCCTGGGTTCATACTGACAGCGAGAATGAAATAGTGCGAGTTCAGCTGAACTCGCACTATTTCATTCCCGCATGTCAGTCCCAACTTCGGGGCGATTTCAGAGACATCCGTGTGGGTTGCTGCACAGGTCTATGGAAATCGCACCCTGAAATCGGCAAAAGTAGTACAGAAACTACTTTTGGGAATCGGTGAGGTGCCACACCGATTCAGACGGTGCCATGTGAACCAGGGCTAAAGCTTTGACAATGAATCCTGGAAGCTGATTGGTTTCTATGCAGACCTGCACCAGATTTTGCACTCTCCAGTTTTAGTAAAATCTACCGCATTATGTTTTTTCTTTCTCTTTTTTGCATCATACATTGCAATTTTGTACTCTACCGTAATTTCTTAAAAACTTTCAATAAAATATTATGGGGGGGAAAAAAGACAATAGCTCTGCAAATTTTTTTTATAACTATATTCCTAGGTTTACATATTCTATTTAAAGAGGAAGTAAACCCTGACGGGGTTTACTTCCTCTATGTTACCCTGGAATGTAAAAGCATAATGGGCTACTATGCATCGCATATTAGCCCATTATGTGCCACTAACCTGCATTGGAAGCCAGCGATGCCCCAGCTCCAGGACGCGTCCATCTTCTCCCCCTCTTCCTTCCGGGGCCACAATCTCCGGCTCTGTGACTGGCTGGAGTTGTGTGACGTCACTCCCGCGCATGCACGCGGGGACCGCCAGTCACGGCACAATCTCAGTGAAGGAATGGCATGGAGGCCGTTTCTGTACTGCGCATGTGCCCGGTGATGTAGGCACATCTCATATCTCCTGAACCGTGCAGGTTTGGGAGATATGCATAGAACCTACATGTATGCCTGATTATAGGCTTACCTGTAGGTTAAAGTGGTTGTCAAGGGTTGACAACCACTTTAATAACTGACCGATGAATAGGGCTACATTCACATGAGTAGCCAGGGCGGCCGCCTGCAGAAATCTGTTGATTCTTGATGGTTGAGCTGCATGCACACTGTGTGAATGACAGCTGCTGTCGGCGGCTTGATACAAATCAGTAGCTAGCAATCAGTACCAATGATCGCAAATGACTGCTCATTCCAGTGGGTGGATGCAAATAGAACCTCTGACCGACCCAAGGTGCAGACAGTGTGCATTTAGGTGCAGTATGTCTAATGAGTTACTGGCCAATTGACCAGATTGTATGTGGCCAGACCACAAAGTGCCACTCCATCCAGAGGCAGCGTGTAGTCATCTCTGACCGCAGCACACTGTCTGCCTCTGGTCGCCCATGTGAATGTAGCATAAAACTTGTCCATCTACACATAATTCCACTGTTCCTACTTGTTAGTCTAGTTTGGTCACATACATGCTTTATGCCAACATCAACAGGTGTGATATTGGGAAATATTCAGAAAAATATCTTTAAAACAGGCAATGTTATCTAAATGGAAATTGACAAATGTTACACTGGGTGGCGTTCTGATACCCAAGGATGAATAAGACCAAGCTCAGGTCCCCTCCTCCTGTGCACCACTATATGGGTTACACATAGGGACTAATTTTACAATGAGTGAATAGCATCATGGGAAAAAAAACTGAACAGGTCACATTCTTATCCTTGTGCCGCAAATATTGTAACTATTCATGGAACAATGCCTTACCAGCAGTAGAATAAACAATAATTGCTCAGGCAGTACAGCCCTAAAGGGAAATGCAAAAGGTGCAAAGTCAGCAGCAACCATTTAAATTTCATTTTTCAACTGTAAATATTTGTTTGATTGTCATTACAACTGCACTTTGTACATTTGCTCTTCTAAAGCCTTATTCAGCAAAACAGTGCAAGGAACATACAGTATCTCTACATTTAGGGCCATCAATCACAATCCATTCAGTACTGATATGTCCAGCCAAAACTTTTTAGTTTTGAACAGAGTTGGAAAGGGTCAGGCTGCATTCACACATGATCACGGGCGGAATCGCTGCGATTCCACCCTGCGATTTCAAATGACTGCAAAATGCGAGATGCATTTGCGATGCCATTAGTTCTGATGGCACCCTAATCACGGCGTGGTTTTGCCGTGCCGCAAATCGCAATGTGCGATGCTATCACCCAAAAGAAGCTCATGTTCCTTTTGGAGCGGAAAGGGTCGTGCTTTGCAATTGCAGCGCTATTAACCACAAGACAATTGCAGCGAAATCACAAACGTGTCCACGTTTTGCAGCTATTTGAAATTGTGGGCGGAATCGTGTGAATGCAGTCTTAGGCTACTTTCACACTGGGGCGGTGGGGGCGGTAGGGGAGGTAGTGGTAAAACCGCTACCGCCCCAGTGTGAAAGTACCGCTGTTATAGCTGCGCTTTGGCGCCGCTAGTAGGGGCGCTTTTTACCCCCCAGAAGGGGTTAAAAAGAGGTTAAATGCGACCGCTTAGCGCTGCTTTCAAAGTGCTTTTAAAGGTGCTTTGAAAGCAGTACCTGCTCATTTCAATGGCAGGGGCGGTGGGGGAGCGGTGTATACACCGCTCCCCCACCGCCCCAAAGATGGTGCTTGCAGGACTTTTTTTTCCCGTCCTGCAAGCTCACCGCCCCAGCATGAAAGCATCCGGGCTTTCACACTGGGGAGGTTTGAGAGGCAGTTTTCATGCGCTATTTTTAGCACTAAAGCACCTGAAAAACGCCCCAGTGTGAAAGGGATCTTTTTTTTACTGCAATTTACATTTTTTGGGTCTTTTATGATTTTTTTTTTAAATATTTGTTGTTGGGCAGATTAAAAAATGCAAATTGCGGCAAAATCACAGTGAAAACACACTACATGCTTTTCTGCAGCTTCTTCTTTGGAGTGTATTGAACCAAAAAGCAAAAACGCACTGTTTTGCATTTTAACCGCTTGCCGACCGCTGATCGGCAATTGACGGCGACAAGGTGGCTCGTGAGCGCAAATCGCCGTCATACGACGGCGGCCGCGCTCACGAGCCTAGTGAGCGCGCGCGCGCCGCCAGAGGCGCGCCCACGCGCTCACTGTGTTCGGGGAGGGCCAGGGAGCGGGTGCGGCAGCTTCGATTGCCGCCGGCTACCCGCGATGGCCCCCCGGAGTGAAGGAGCGGAGGTCTGTGTATGTAAACTAGGACCTCCGCTCTGTGTGAGGGGGAAGGGATGTGATCACAGCCTTCCTGTATATGAAGGCTGTGACCACTTCCCTTCCCCAGCTAGGGCAGTCCCCCTACAGTAAGAACACGCCCAGGGAACACAGTTAACCCTTAGAGCGCCCCCTGCAGGTTAACCCCTTCACTGCCAATGACATTTACACAGTAATCAGTGCATTTTTATAGCACTGATCGCTGTATAAATGCCAATGGTCCCAAAAAAGTGTCAAAATAGTCCGACATGTCCGATGAAATATCGCAGTACCGCTAAAAATCGCAGATCGCCGCCATTACTAGTAAAAAAAAAAAAATAATAAAATCCCCAAAAATGAATTCTCATCATCCGTAAACGCGACCACTTTTGCGCAAACCAATCAATAAACGCCGATTGCGATTTTTTTTATCGCAAATATGAGGAAGAATATAAATCGGCCAAAACGGTGAAAAAAAACGTTTTTTTATATTTTTTTTTGGATTTGTATTTTAGCAAAAAGTAAGAAATTTGGGTCTTTTTGCAAAATAGTCGCTCTTCTTTTGTTTATAGCGGCGATCAGAAATGACGCAGCGGTGATCAAATACCACCAAAAGAAAGCTCTATTTGTGAGAAAAAAAGGACGCAAATTTTGTTTGGGTACAACGTCGCACGACCACGCAATTGTCAGTTAAAGCGACGCATCGCCGAATTGCAAAAAGGGCTCCGGTCCTAAAGCAGCAAATCCTTCCGGGGCTGAAGTGGTTAAAAAAAGTCCCTGACCCTTTACAAAAATGCAGAGGCACAAAAATGCATTGATGTAAACATGTTCCATAGGAACTCATGTTAAAATTATTGTCCAGTGTTTCTGGAAAAAGCAAAAAGTATGAAAAAAAAAATGCATTGGTGTGAATGGAGCCTTAGGCCCCACTCACACTTGTGCGACGCGATTTTACTGCAATTTTTTGCCGCGATTTAGGATCAGTATGACTTTGTTGCAACTTTGGCACAATGAAAACATATTACAAAGTCGTACAGAAATCGCATATATATTATTCAGGTGCAATTTGCATGCAAATTTGAGGGTTTAGCATTGAAGTCTATGGATCTCAATTTGCATCAAAGTTGGACCAAAGTAATGCAGGGACTACTTTGAAGTTGGCACGACTTGAAGTCGTACAGATATGAATGTTACTCATTAGAAATAATGGGGAACGACTTGTCAGTTGCAGGACAAGTCGCATAAGTGTGAAAGGGGCCTTAGGCTCAATTCGCACTAATGCATTTTTTGATGCATTTTGCAGAAATGCAAGGAATTTTTTTAACATGGGTTCCTATGGAGCATATTCACATCACTGCATTTTTGTGCCTCTGCTTTTTTGGAAAGGGTCAGGAATTTTTTCCTGAAAAATGCAGCGTTTTGCATGTAATAGGCTTCAATGGGCATGCAAAGAATACGCAAGTGCTGCGCTTTTACTGCGATGTTGCTAAGATTTGTGTTTTTAAATTTGCCTAGCAACAAAATCCCCCCCCCCCCAAAAAAAATAAAAAATAAAAAGCAAATCAAGGCGAAGTCACATTAAAAACGGGGTAAAAAACGCGAAAAGCACTGCAAAATGCATAGATGTGAATTGAGCCTTAGGCCTGATTCACAGCTATGCATTTTTAGTGCTTTTTGCATTTTGTAGATTTGCACTGCAGTCCATTTAACATGGTTTCCTATGTAGTACAAATCTGCAAAATGCAAAAAGCACTAAAAATGCATAGCTGTGAATCAGGCCTAAGGGAGATTTACCATCACTTTCTGTCTCACTGATGTTTTTACCAAACTAAAAGTGGGGATGAGGTTCAAGGCTGTGGCTACCATGGGTCTGAGATTTGTGGCTCCAGCAAATTATTGTGTAGATTCATCTTAGATCATTTTTTCAAAAAAACAAGCAGCCGATCGAATTTGGCCTATTCCTGCTGAATCAGGCGAAATTCACTACATGAATGACCCCTAACCAGCCAAAGTGGACGACCCTAGAAGCCTGGCCCAGCTTCTCAGCTGCTACCGCCCCCTCCACGGCCCAGTGCTCCAGTGAGCATTGGAGGGGCAGATCAGAAGGCCGGTGACTGACAGCCACCACTCTCTGCTCAGAGCAGAGTGGAGAACCGAGTAATCAATGGTGTTTGATCGCTCAGTTCTCACTTCAGAGCCAACAGGAGACAGATCAGCAGATCAGATCGATGATGCATCCACCCAGGTGAGTATAAATCTTTATTTTGTTCAAAAGCCATACTTCTCTTTTAAATATCTTTTTTTTTTTGCAAAACAAGTTACAGTAATTTCTGAAATACTTTAGGCCCTCTTGATGGGAAACATGTTATGGAAGAAATGTGGACTGCTATCGTCAACCTTCTGAAGATGCAAGTTGCCTGGCTATACATACAAAAAAGTGAAGTCAGAATTCAGCATCTGCAGAATTGCTCCAGCTTGGTGACTCTAGGTGAAGCTATTGAAACCAGAGAGTAAGAGCATTATAGTCATATTTTCAGAAGGCGTTCAACAATGGCAGCGTCCATATTTTTCTCATGACACCTTTCCTTTAAATGAAACCTGTAGTGGGAAATATGCAGGCCACCATTTCTGATGTCTCCCTAAGGCCCCTTTCACATGGACGCCTCCGTGAAGCGGAATCCGCTTGCTCAGCGGGGGATCTCCCATGTAACACAGACACAGTCCCACTCTCCTCTATGGGGCAATTGGATGGAAACAGACTGCCTGCTTCCATCCGATCAGCCAGACGGATGCGAAATAGGACCACCATTCAATTGTTATTTTGCGGGCAGGATCAGATTGATGGCGGCGGGTGTCAGCGGAGATACGCCGCTTTATAGAAGAGACAGGAGGGTCCAATCAGGTCTGCCTGAAAAACTGACAGATTGGATCGCCTTTGTGAAAGGGGCCTTATCCTTTTTTTTTTTTTTTTTTTTTTAATCTTCAGCAGTATTCAGAATAATTCCCACTGTGTCCTGTAGAGGGCAGCAAAGGACATCTGTAAATCTGTACAAGTTTTCAATTTTTATACCCTAAATATATTAACATAAAAGGTGCAAGGTGCTGTTTAATGGAATTATGGCAAGCAGGGGGTCAGAAGAGCATGCACTAAAAAAGGAAGCCTTTAGCACAGATATATAGTACAGTACTATGCTTAAGTTTTAGGAAGGTGTAAACAGATACTGAAAAATAAGGAATTACTTACAGAAATAGAAGTATTAATAGTTTATTTGTATCAATTAACAAAATGGATATATGGACAGAAGAGAAAATGAAATCAATATTTGGTGTGACCATCCTTTGCCTTCTAAACAGCAACAATTCTTCCATTCTTCTAGATACACTTGCACACAGTTTTTGAAAGAACTCAGCAGGTAGGTTGTTCCAAACATCTTTGAGAACTAACCATGTGTCTTCTGTGGATGTAGGCTGCCTCAAATGCTTCTGTCTCTTCATGTAATCCCAGACAGACTCTATGATGTCGAGATCAGGGCTCTGTGGGGGCCAAACCATCACTTCAAGGATTCCTTGTTCTTTACACTGAAGATAGTTCTTAACCAGTCTATAAACGGCGGCTCACACGGGCGGGAGCACGCCGCCGCACTCTGCAGGAGTGTGGCCGTGGCTCGGGCAGACTCGATGTCTGCTGCGAGCTGCAATTGCCTGGCAGAACACAAAAATGGGGAACCGCCCATGTAAACACAGCGGTTCCTCGCTCTGTCAGGCAGCATATGAGAAATTTACCGATCCCTGTCACTGGGATCAGTTAGATCTCTTATGCCCCTGCCAGCCCAGCCCCCTCACAGTTAGAACACACACAGGGAACACAGTTAACCCCTAGATCGCCCCCTGCAGTAATCAGTGGATATTTAAATGTCTGATCGCTGTATAAATGTCATTGGTCCCAAAAGAGGGTCAGGAGTGTCTGACATGTCTGCTGCAATATCACAGTCCTGATAAAAGTCGCAGATCGCCACCATTACTAGTAAAAAAAAAAAAAAAAAAAAAAAATTGTAAAAAAACACCAGAAATTAATTCTCATGGTTTGTAAACGCAGCAACTTTTGCGCAAACCAATCAAACGCTGATTGCGATTTTTTTAGCAAAAATATGAGGAAGAATATAAATCGGCCAAAAGTGATGAATAAACTTGTTTTTTATATTTTTTGGATATGTTTTTTAGCAAAAAGTAAGACTTTTTTTTGCAAAATTGTTGCTCTTTTCTTGTTTATAGCGGTGATCAAAAGTGACGCAGAGGTAATCAAATACCACCAAAAGAACGCTCTATTTGTGGGGTAAAAAGGACGCAAATTTTGTTTGGGTACGACGTCGCACAACCGCACAATTGTCAGTTAAAGCAACGGGGGATGCAATTCTAGGGACAAGTGAAATTGGGATGGGAATTGTCATTCGATGGCCTGTTGTCCGAAATTCTTACCATTAGTATGCTCCTTTCAGCAGCTGATTTGCTTTTTTCGTCTGACAAAAGCTGGATGTGCAGACTAGTAAACTTCTGTCGTATGACAACGCCACATCAGATTTTCGGATTGCGTACAGAAAGCGACACACAAAAGTCTAAAGTACAAATACGCATGTTAAGAATCAAGGAACGACCCGGAAGAGTTTGGTCGTGTAAACTGGCGATCGCAATCCAGAATTAACATTCTTGATGCGGCAATTGAAATTATGAAATGCAGCGCACATGATCATCTTTTTAATAGCGAAATTAGCGGAAGCGGCCTAAAGGGTGACACACCAAAAATGAACTTCCACTTTATACGCTCATACTACATCTCTACGTTCGCCTTTGTCGACCGACAATTTTCATATAGTCAGTACGCTTTACAAAATCATGGACACGCGCTTTTGAAAAAAATCAGAAGCGTGGTCGTACAACAACTAAAACTGTGTGTACGAGGCTTTACTAATGCAGACAACGGACTCCCAAGATTGGGAAAACGTGAGTGAAATCTCTCAGGGTATGTCAACTTCTTCTGCAGTTCAGAGGAGAGTTCTGATCCATTTTGTGAACCCTGTAGGGCAGTGGTTCTCAACTCCTGTCCTAGGGACCCACTAACAGGCCAGGTTTGCAAGATAACTAAAATACATCACAGGTGATATCATTTTCTGCTCAGTGATTGCAGTATTCTAGTCTGCATCTCCCCAAGGTAATACTTAAAATCTGGCCTGTTAGTGAGTCCTGGGGACAGAAGTTGAGATCCACTGCTATAGGGGGTGAATTAGACCTTGTGTACTATTTTGAATTGAATAAGTCCCTAAGGGAGACAAGTTATTTAACCGATTCCCGACCGGCTCACGTACATTTACTGCTGCAGAGTGGCAGGGTAGCGCGAATCGCTGTACATAAACGGCAATTCACGCAGGTGCAGCTAGCCGGCGCGCTCTCATGCCTGCTGCACATTTCCTGAGTGTGGCCACGGGTCAGGTGAACTCAATGGCCGCTGGCGACCTGCGATCGCCTAATACAGAAGAAGAGCGGGGAACCGCCGATGTAAACATGGCAGTTCCCCGTTCTGTCAGGCGGCAAGACAGGGATCTACTGATCCCTGTCATCGGGATCAGTTAGATCTGTCATGCCCCTGCCAGCCCAGCCCCCACACAGTTAAAACACGCCTAGGGAACACAGTTAACCCTTTGATTGCCCCCTAGAGTTTAACCCCTTCCCTGCCAGTGACATTTATACAGAAATCAGTGGCTATTTTTAGCACTGATCGCTGTATAAGGCCTCATACACACGGGCGTATCTTTAAAAATAAACAAAACGTCGGGCCCGACGTCAAGGAAAAAAAAAAATTGGCGTTTTTCGGCGTTATGCATCGGCGTTATTGAGCGTACGTGAGCGTCGGCGTCAATAGGCGTTTTTAAAAAAAAAAAATCATCCCTCTGCTATTTTTCAACCTAAAAACATCGGCGTCAAAAAATGCCGGTACAATATTAGTGGGCGTTTGTTGGCGTTTTGCGGCATCGGCGTCAAAAAATGCCAAAACGTTACAGCCTCAGAACGCGATGGCCGTGGGTTCTACTTTCAGCTCACTAACGTCGACGCCATCTACAGCTCAAAAACGCCGACGTTTTTATGGGGCTATTGACTAACATGGAGAGCTGCAAAAAAGCCAAAAAACGCCGGCGTCAAAAAACATCCGTGTGTATGAGGCCTTAATGTCAATGGTCCCAAAAAAGTGTCAAAATGTCTGATCTGCCCAATATCGCAGTCCCGCTAAAGATCACAAATCGCCTCTATTACCAGTTTAAAAAAAAAAAACCCACCATAAATGAGTTCTCATCGTTTGTAAATGCAATAACTTTTGCGCAAACCAATCAATAAACGCATATTTACCAAAGATATGTAGAAGAATACAATTTTGGCCTAAACTGATGAATAAATTAGTTTTTTTGTATTATAGCAAAAGGTAAAAAATACATATATTTTTTTTTTCAAAAATGTTGCTTTTTTTTGTTTATAACACAAAAAATTAAAACCGCAGAGGTGATCAAATACCACCAAAAGAAAGCGTTATTTGCGGGAAAAAAAGACAAGGTCAATTTTGTTTGGGTACAACGCCGCACGACCGCACAATTTTCAGTTAAAGCGACACAGTGCTGAATCAAAAAAAGTGCTCTGGTCAGGAAGGGGGCAAATCCTTCCAGGACTGAAGTAGTTAAAGGGGAAGTCCCAGATATCTGACCAGTCATCTCCATCAAGGTCCGGTATGTCAATCAGCCATCTATGCTAGAGGGAGGCCAAGTCCATGAGGCTGCATTCACATTACAGCGTTTTGAATTGTGGGCAGATTTGCCGCCAATCTGCCCACGATTTGACAGTGCTGAAGTGTGAATGACAAAACACGAGATCCGCATTTGAGATGCCATTCATTTGAATGACACCTGAAAACACAATGCGAGTCTGCCTCGATTGTCGGGCGATAAAGCCTGCTGCAATCACATCAACCAACATCGCAGGGCGCATGTTGCCCAAAAATAGTTAAGCTACTTTTGGGGGACATGCGCCCGGTTATGTGGGTTGCCGTGATTACCTGACAATTGCAGCAGACCTGCACTGCGTTTTGCAGTGTCATTCAAATGAATGGCATCTCTAATGCGAGTCCCACACTTTTGTGGCAGAATGTGACAGCTAGCGGTGACGGAGGGTGGGGTGGGAGATTGGGGGCTGGAGCATCTGTAACATCTTACACCCTGAATATGGACATAACATGTTACAAAAGGTGAACTTATACTTTAACAAGTTCTGGACCGGTTCGCGTACATTTACTGCTGCAGAGTGGCACGTTCCCGCGAATCGCCGTTTATATACGGCAGCTCGCTCATGCGCGCCGCACTCTGCACCAGTGGGCCACGGGTCTGGCGGACTCGATGTCTACCGGCTACCCGCAATTGCCTGGCACAGAGGAAAAACGGGGAAACGCTGACAGTGGCCCAGCCCCCTCACAGTTAGAACACGCCTAACAAAACACAGTTAACCCCTAGATTGCCCTCTGCAGGTTAACCCCTTCACTGCCAATGACATTTATACAGTAATCAGTGGATATTTAAATTTCTGATTGCTGTATAAATGTCATTGGTCACAAAAAAGTGTCAAAAATGTCCGACATGTCCACTACAATAGCAAAGTCTCGATAAAAATCGCAGCTCACTGCCATTACTAGTAAAAAAAAAAAAAAAAGGAAAAAACGCCATAAATTAATTCTCATGGTTTGTAAACCCAGCAACTTTTGTGCAAACAAATCAAACGCTTTTACCACAAATATGGGGAAGGATATAAATCGGCCAAAACTGATGAATAAATTTGTTTTTTTATATTTTTTTTGGATTTATATTTTAGCAAAAAGTAAAAAATATTGTTTTGTTTTTTTAAAAATTGTCACTCTTTTTTAGTTAATAGCGGTGATCAGAAGTGACGCAGAGATCATCAAATAGCACCAAAAGAAAGCTCTATTTGTGGGAAAAAAAAAGGACGCCAATTTCGTTTGGGTACAGCGTCGCACAACCGTGCAATTGTCAGTTAAATCGACGCAGCGCTGAATCGCAAAAAGTGCTCTGATCCTACAGTGGGAAAACCTTCCGGTCCTTAAGTGGTTAAAAAAAAAAATTGACCTTGTTTACATTGGCCGTGAACTGGAAGTGACATCATGAAGTCGTTCTTGGCCTTCTAGGCCACAGAGATGAGAAGAGGCCATCTTTCCTCTGCTTGTCTCTATAGCCACCGGTTTCTGGGCTTGCCAATGAACCAGGTAAGCCTGAGAACCACCAGAAAGTGGAGGAGGGGGGGGTTGACCCCCCTCCCTCCGCTTCTAAAAGTGATCCAGCAGCAAATCAGCTGCTTGGATCACTTTTAGTGGAAAAAGTGGCAGCTGCAGAAAATTTAAATACCGGGTTATGGCATCTAGCTGTAGCCATCACCCCGGTATTAAACATCAAGTTAATGACGTAAATTTCCAGTTTGGCGGTTGGCAAGTGGATAAATTAATACCTTAAGGGCTCCGTCACACCTATGCGGGTGCCAGCATAGTTTTTTTGCACTTCATGTTTAGAGCAGCCCATTCATTTCACGTGCACGACCCGTCTTTATTTAACCACTTCAATACTTAAACCCCCTTCCTTCCCGGACCAATTTTCAGCTTTCAGCGTTGTTGCAGTTTGAATGAAAATTGCGCGGTCATGCGACACTGTACCCATATGAAATTTTTATAATTTTTTTCACACAAATAGAGCTTTCTTTTGGTGGTATTTAATCACCACTGGGTTTTTTATTTTTTGCGCTATAAATTAAAAAAAGACAGAAAATTTTCAAAAACAATGCATTTTTCTTCGTTTCTGTTATAAAATTTTGCAAATAAGTAATTTCTCTTCATAAATTTTGACCAAAAATACTGCTACATTTCTTTGGTAAAAATAACCCAAATCAGAGTTTATTTGGTGTTGGTGGACATACAGATGTTTTGGGGACATACAGATGTTTTGTGTATGGTGACAGATGTGACGGGGACATAGATGTTTTGTGTATGGTGACAGATGTGACGGGGACATACAGATGTTTTGTGTATGGTGACAGATGTGATGGGGACAGACAGATGTTTTGGGGACATACAGATGTTTTATGTATGGTGACAGATGTGATGGGGGACATACAGATGTTTTGGGGGCTGTTTTATGGGGACAGGGGTATCAGTGTGCTTGGTGCACTGTGTGGGGGGCGATCTGTGAGAGCTTTCTGCATGAAATCCTCATCATGCAGAGAACTGTCATATTGCTGCAGCTCCCCCGCACTGAGCTCGGCGGGGGGAGAACTATCACAGAGACGTTAGTCTCTGTTTACGTGACGGCTGTGATTGGACACAGCCGTCACATGATCGGGAGGGCCAGTCACTGCGCCCGTATCCCGATCTCTGCTCAGCTGGATCCAGCCGCAGCGCGCCGCAAGCTCCCGTTCTGCAGGACGTGTATACACGTCCTGTCAGATCGGGGAAGCTCCCACCCGGCCGTATATATACAGTGGCCGGGTGGGAGGTGGTTAAATCGCACTGCACTAAAACCTTTGATACTTTGTTACCATGCATTTTGGTGGGCAATTTTATATGTGAGATAAGGAACTTCTCAGATAACTCATTAAAAAGTAATATATTGCAGCTTACCAAACATTAGATGCGGTGTCTGCATTTGTTTTCTTTTGATTAGGCTTCTCCTCCCTCTGTTTTCACTTGGTGATAAGTAACACCTCCTGTATTCGTGCTTCTCCACTCTGGATGAACCTTTGAACAACTGCACTGTCAGTCTGGGAAGGGAGGGAGTGTGAAGCTGGCCATAGATGGGTAGAATTTTGTATGAATCTTAGGAAAAGGAGGTGCTAAGAAAGGATGTGGTTTTCGTTCAGTAAAATCCATTCATTCCAAAATGAAAACGTTAAAAGCAAACAAAATCTTCTGAACAAATGCCTTTTCCCTGAAATTTTAAATTCTATCCATCCATGACCAGCTTAAGATGTACTAGCACATTTAAATATATTACCAAATTGAAGCCAAATGCCAACTAACACTTTATAAGCAGTTACAGCAACATTTTTTTTTCCTTTTTGGGATAAATGTTTTACATCTATTTAAAAAAAGCTGATCATTTTAAGCACCCCTGTCAGTGTTAAATGGTTTGTCTCATCTCTATAACCGATTTTGCTGGAGAGCTTGTTCTTTTGAAAAACAATGGACTTTCTGGCCAGATCACCAGATGAAAATAGAAGAAAGCCTAAAAAGAAAATGAATGCAGTCAACAAATCTAAGAATTAGTAAGCTGCAATCTAATGTTTTCTTTTGGGTTTAATACTGCTTTAAGTTCAGAAAACAGGGAGCTTCTCTGAAATAGCTAAATATACAAAGAGGAGATAAGAGCTTCAACTGCTGGTTCAATAGATGACCACAAAGTAATCACCAATATTCCATATCTTCTTAACCATAATGAAGGAAATATCTGTTTAAAATCTCTATACATTCCCTTTAAAGTAATTGATTTTTTTTTTTGGTACTTCTGTGGTTAAAAAATATTGTGGAAAAACAGACTCAAGTGCTGCTTAGATGCAGGAAATTATCTATATGATGATGGGAATGCTGCTAAACTGGAGAAAAGTGAACACCGGACTATGCCCATCCTTTCCATTCAGCTCCTCCATTCCAGAAGCGCATTTGTGAGGTCCGGCACTGATGTGGACAAGAAGGCCTGGCTCGCAGTCTCCACTCTAATTCATCCCAGAGGTGTTCTGTCGGGTTGTGGTCAACACTCTGTTGGGTTGGGGTGTGGGTCAGTCAAGTTCCTTCCTTTTTTGATGAAGTTCTGCTTTAAGGAGATACTGATGATCTGACTGTATAAGATCAATGGGTATAGCCATTTCTATATCCAAACTGAAGATTAAAGTGAAGGAATAAACACCGCTCCAGGCTTGTCTGACACCAATTACCTCTGCTCAAGCTCCAAAACACAGGTGCAGCTCTGCATTCATAATGAATGTAGGAAAAAGTTGCTGGACAGTCGCACTCCATTTAACACCTTTATTATGATTTGCATAAAATCCAAAACAAGTCACATCATCATATAGGAACACAGATGATCAAGGCAGCTTGGCTAACACGTTTCACACCATGAGGGTAGGGTGCTTCATCATTGCCTGCTATGATTAAGCACCCTAACCCCATGGTGTAATGACTTTTTTGGATTTTATGCAAATCATAATAAAGGTGTTAAACAGAGTGCGGCTGTCCAGCAACTTTTTCCTACATTCATTCTGAAGATTAAAGGGGTTGTAAACCCTCAAGGTTTTTCACCTTAATGCATTATATGCATTAAGATGAAAAACCTTTTCACCTGCAGCAGCCCCCCTTTACTTACCTGAGCCCAAAACGAACCCGAAGCGGGGATGAGCCTCGCAGCTAACCTGAGCTGCTCCGGTCCTCATTGGCTGGTTTGAAAACTGGGGAGCCATTGGCTCCCGCTGCGGTCAATCAAGTCCAGTGACCCGGGGCTGAGTCCCGCTGTTTGTGTGAATACAAACAACAGCAGGACTCGGGAGCGCGCCTGCATGGGTGACCCCAGGGAAGTGTGGTGGGCACTTGAGAAGAGGAGGATCCCGGAGCACCGCTGGAGGACTGCAGAAGATGGGGTTAGGGGCCACATTGTGCAAAACCACTGCACAGAGGAGGTAAGTATGACGTTTTTTTATTTAAAAGAAAAAAACTGAGCCTTAAGTATCACTTTAAAGTGTATCTAAACCCAAAAATAGTCCTTGGTGTAGCGGCTGCATTACTTTTCTTTATTTCACACTCCTTTTGCTTTTTTTTCCCCCCATCTGTTAACCCTGCATAAAAAAAAAAAAAAAAAAACACTTACTATCTGGGTGGCTATGTAACTCCTCCACTAGAGCTATGGAGGGAACCCTGGTTGTCATCCTAGGCTACTCTTCTCATATGGACTACAAACATGGCCATATCGCTTCATCTTCATTACATGGGGAAGGGCAATTGGTGGATTACAGAGATAGCTAGGATGTAATATATTCTTTTGTGCAGCTCACAGGAAGTGACAAGGACTTTGCATTTCTGCAGAGCCATGTATATTCTGTAGTTGTTGAAAATATTCAAAGCTTGGAAAAAAACAAAAAAACAAACAATGCAGCCAACACTTCTAAGGTCTGTAAGCCGCAATATACAGTGTTTGATTTTTGTTCTTTTGTTTTATCCTTTTTAGCAAATGGCTACTCTATAGGTGCCATCTATTGAGAGGTACGTAGACTACTGTAAATGCAAGACATGTTAAACACAGTTCTAAAAGATGTTCACGCAATTGTTAACAATTTTGGGAGCACAGAGGATTGGATTGAAGTCTTTACATGCAAAAAGCCTTTGAGGTCAGCATAAAATTCTGAGCAGTAAAGGTCATATCTCTAGTAGCCATCTGTATTATATACTGTGTTTTACTGCATTTGTTGAAATCAAACAATATCAAAAATAAAAGTATTGGGACTTCTGTTCGAATAAAAAAAAAAAAAACTCAAACAGATCAGAGCAACCTGCCACCAGCAGTTTTGAAAATTTCACAACTCTGATTAAAATGTCAGGTTGTAGGTTGCTTTGTTTTTTCAAAGTTTGTTCGTTTTACAGTTGAAACAAGGTAGCTGACACTGAAAATTTTGAATATTTGCCATGTATTAAAGTGACACTAAGCTCACATTTTAATAAAATAAAAGCAAAGTTTAAAGCGTTTGTTAACCCAAAAAAAAAAATGCTGCTCCTGACTCTTTAATGTGCAATTAGCAGCATGGTGCTTTTGCTTTTTAAATTATCCCTCTGTATCCCCTAAAATATCTGTTTGATAATGCCAGGTCATGACTTCCCCCCTGTGCACTGACTCCCCTGTATATAGCTTATCTTGAGAGCCCCCTGGTCTATGCAGGCTATGTCACTCCCAGCTCTCCTATCTCCTCTGTGCCTGTCTTCAACTCCCCCCTCCTCCCTCTTCCTCTTCTTCTCTTAGCTTCTCCTCTCTGCTCTCATAATTAACTCTAAAACCTCCTATCCCTCTGTATTAGAAGAAGTTCACCCAGTGTCTGTGTTATATCAGAAATATTCTTATCTATATAGATAACACAGCATGGCTCTGTCTCTCCAGCTGAGGTCAGCAGCAGTGCTCAGCCCCACCCTCAGGAATTCTGAGCTGAGAGAGAAAGGCTGAAAAACAACAACTGATCCTAGTAAGAAGGTGTGTTATCTATACAGAGAAGTAGGGAACTTTTTATAAAGTGGCTTAACAAACACTTTAAGACTGTACCTTCTACCTTCAAGCCCCCCGTTGTGTATGTGAATGTAGTCATCCTTACCTGCTTGCCCCCAAAATGGACACAGCTTTGTGCACAACACATTCAGCTCTATGGGAATTGTAGTAAGCATAGAACGGATCATGTTACCAAAAATACAGGGACTACACCAGTAGTAATGAGGTGTATTAGTACAGGGGTCCCCAAACCCCTGGCCGCACAGCGGGAGGGGAGTGGCGACTGCAGTCCACACAGGGTATCACAGATCGCGGCTGCTGCTCATCTCAGGCTGTGCGGCCATGCCTGTGTGTCCTCTCCTGGCTCCTCCGTCGGCCAGCTGACTATGACATCCTATCAGCAGGGCAGGGGGTGGGAGGAGCTGCACATAGGAATGGAGAGCTCCTCCCAGCCCCTGCCCTGCTGATAGGATGTCATCACCGGCCGGGTTGGCGGGCAAAGGAGCTCAGAGAGGACACACGGACTGTTAACAGCCTCTTCCCTGCAGGTAGGAGCCCTGAGCAGGGGAGGCAGATATGGATGGAGGAAAGGAGGGGGAAGGGGCTGTGATGTAAAGGGGGCATTGCAATATAAAGTGGACAGCACTGTAAAAGGGCACTGTTACAGAGCCCCTTTGCAGTGCAGTTCCCTTTATATCGTAGTGCCCCCTTTACATCACAGTTCCCCCTTTAAAGCAGTCCCACAGTGTCCTCAGTTCTCCTTCACATCACAGCCCCCCTTTACATTAAAGTGCCCCCCTTACAGAACAGTCCCAGTTACATTAATGTAAAGGGGACTGCACTGTAAAGGGGGGGCTGTGATGTGAAGGGGAACTTAGGACACTGTGGGACTGCTTTAAAAGGGGGACTGTGGACACTGATACAAGGGGGGAGGGGGCTGTGCTGTAAAGGGGGGTTGTGGTTGAGGACAGAGTTTGTGAATATCCCAACCCCAGACCCATCTACCACAACCACAATCCTCCCCCAACACGTGCACCCCCCCCCCCCACACGGAATGGATCGTGCACAGTACAAAAAGAAGTCTGAAAACAATAGTAAGACTTTTTAAACAAAAATAAATAAATAAATAAAAAAGAGCCATTGTATAGTTGATCCGATTTATGAAAAATAATTTGAGTTTAGTGTCAACTACTAGGGAAGGATACAAATGCACAGAAGAGCTTACAATCTCTTATGGTGGCTATACACATTCGATATCAATGCACCCCAAAAGTGGTTCACATGTACAGCTGTACCTTGTCCCCCAACACAACAAGGTGGTGGCCAACGGACAAAAGGTGGTTATTTATACAGATTTAAAGGAAAAATTCCCCTTTTAAAAAAAATAAAATATACATATTTTTGCAGGTAAAAAATGTATTTATTTATGTTTTTCTCAGGAGCCTGCAGAGCATTGCACCGCTGATCAGCAGATCATGGGTGCAATGTCAGGCTACTGCGGAAACTTCCTACAGCTTTCTGCCTATGCTCAGTTTGAAAGCTGTAAGAAATGTCAATGAACTATGAGAGCGCTCACCAGTGCCTTCACAGCTCATTGATAACTAAAAGCAGTCTCCCGTGGTGGCAGATGGAACTTGTAGTTCAACCATTGAATGAATGATGCAGCTGTGTGGGCAGAGCCCCGCTGTTTTTAAAGTGTATGTATGAGGAAATCGGGAACTGGTGCATAGTAACATATTACACTCTAAATACAAGTGTAACATGTGACATGTAATAAAAGAAGATAGAGGACTGTTAAATGAAATTTTTGAAAAAACTAGTTATTAATACAACTCTAGAAAAACAAACACTATTTAATCATCCTACAATGAGGGTAATAGTACTTTACATTACTGGGATATTTTCATCCCCCCCAGTTCACATTATTGTTATGCTTACAACATTCTAGAGTCATTGGGGGGGATATCAAAATGAAGGCTATAATAAGGCTTACCTGTAGGTAAAATGAATATTTCCTAAACGTGCACCAGTTAGGAGATATTCACCCTGGATGCAGCCAGCGACCTCAGCAGCGCATGCGCTCTGAAGGTTCGGCATACCCTGCCGGACCTTCAGAGCTTCTTGCCAGAACCGATGGATCCGGGAGTGAGGCCATTGCAGCTCCGGCCACTAACAGCGCCGCAGCCTGTGAACCTGGAAGAAAGACTGGGGGAAGATGTCAGCCCTCTCAGTGGTGACCGTGCGCTTTGTTCTAAGGCAAGTATTTCATAATGTGCTAGTATGTGATGCATACTAGCACATTATGCCATTGCCTTACAGGTGTTTTATTTTTTTAAACTCTGTTGCAGTTTACTGCTGATTGAAGCTAGGTAGATGCTCAAAAAATGATTTAAGGGTACCTTCTGTTTCCTGTGCCCTCCAGTAACTGTTCATTATATATTCTTTAGACCCCATACAGTAACGTAAAGAGGCCTACGCACACACTTACCCTTGCTGTGAGGCCCATTTTACACGGGTCTGGATCCACTTTCCTCAGCAGGGGATCTATCTGCTGATCCCCCCGCTGGGCAGAGCAGGGCGGATGACAAGTCCTTGTCCACTCAATTTATGCAGAGCAAACAAGGACACAGACACAGCCGGCTCTGCTCTATGGGCGGTTGAGTGTAACCCGTTGGTTGAATGAAAACAATACCTGCATGTGTATACACAGCTTTAGATCACTGCAGATACACTCATATGGGGATGGAAGCACAGGTGTGCTTAGCACCCTCACATACCAAGACATGCACTGCTATTTTTCAATAGGAATTCCAGACAAAAACACATTTTTTCAGAGTACCGGTTAGGCACAATTACCATTTCCAAATGTCCCCTATAACATAGCAAATCTTCACTTATTTGAGTTCAGGTCTACTGTACAGTCCAAGCTGCAGTTCTGGAAGTCTTCCCATTGCCACATGGATATCCATTTCCTCCTACAGTCTTCCAAAAGTTCACAGAAACAGTTCATGACTGCAGTCCCAGACTTTTTACTGTTCCAATAAAATCTTTTTTTTCACAATTTAACCCAAGCAGCTACAGTGAAAGGGCATTTTCAGATGCATTACACCATCCATACAGACAGAAATATAATAGTTATCACCATGCCATGTACTGTTTGGATGGGCAGCTGGTTTTAAAAAAGGAAAAAAAAAAAAAAAAAAAAAAAAAAAAAAAAGAGTTCACAAAGGTCTCTTCGAAAACATAATCCAAGTATCATCACCTCCGCAGGCGCAGGAAGAAGGCATGTTTGCACTCTTTGCTGTCTACGGTGTAGTACTTGTCATAGAAATCAAGGATGTACTCTTCTGTCTTGAATCCAAACTTCTGGTAGAGCAACATTGCTGGATTGTTTGCAGACACGTGTAGAGTAACGTCCTTCCCCATACAGGTCTGTCAGAAAGAGTGTAATAAAGAACAGACCATGAGAAAATAGCCCAGAGCGCTGGGACACAAAGGCAATGAGGGTACACAGCACTCACCAAACACCTTTCAACACAATTCTTCACCAATAACAGATTCACTGAGTGCAAAATTTAGTTCTATTCCACTGTAACTCTCTTATGACACACTTTGACAACTGAATATAACAATTGGTGTAGATCCACGCTAGAGCAAAAATGTATGCAGCTGCTGTGCACCGTGTTCTTATACAAAACACTTGAAACGTGGTAAAGCAATAGTGTAGGGCTCTGGTGTTCAAATAAAACACATGCCATTGAACTGTAGCAATCCATAACGTGAAAAAAGGGGAATATTAAAAATAATCAAAGTTCAGAAAAAATAGAAAAACTAATTTTCAGGGATCCCACAACCGTGATGGAAACAAGAGACCCCAAGAAAGCCAGGTGACACCCTTCACTCTCATGCTCCGCTTACCAGATGGAGTGTGACCCCCTAATAAGAGTGGTCAACATGAGCTCTTTATGCAAAGCCAATCTAGCATCTCAAGCAGGCAGGGAGGTTCCTCTCAGAATAGCGACCAAAACAGCTCCAGCAACCAGGCAGTGGAAATGAAGGCTTACACACCTGTTCCAGAATGGCACCTTCACTGGTTAGCACGTTCTCTATGACCAGCATTAACGGAAATTAAAGGTTACTGGTAGGGGGTCGACGGTTTATCCGAGTGGCCAATATTCCCATTTTTCAAATGATCAGTATCGATCAGAAACGCGCCGATATTGGTCAGACCTCCTCCCCCTGGGGGTCTCTGCCAATCTCTGTTAGCGATGCGGAAGCATGTGGAAATTTACCCACTCGGACAATGCTGGGGAGAGACTGCCAGAAGTAGTGACACGCTGCATCTGAGTGGCAGGTGACAATGGCAAGTGACATGCCGCATCTGGGCAGCAGGTGACAGTGGCAAGTGACACGCTGCACCTGGGCAGCAGGTGACAGTGGCAAGTGACACGCTGCATCTGGGCGGCAGGTGACAGTGGCAAGTGACACGCTGCATCTGGGCGGCAGGTGACAGTGGCAAGTGACACGCTGCATCTGGGCGGCAGATGACAGTGGCATGTGACACGCTGCATCTGGGCGGCAGGTGACAGTGGCAAGTGACACGCTGCATCTGGGCGGCAGATGACAGTGGCAAGTGACACGCTGCATCTGGGTGGCAGGTGACAGTGGCAAGTGACATGCTGCATCTGGGCGGCAGGTGACAGTGGCAAGTGACGCGCTGCATCTGGGCGGCAGGTGACACTCTGCATTTGGGTGGCAGGTGACAGTGGCAAGTGACACACTCCATCTGGGTGACAGTGGCAAGTGACACGCTGCATCTGGGTGACAGTGGCAAGTGACACGCTGCATCTGGGTGGCAGAGAACAGAAATGTACAGAATACCAGAAAGGCGGCTGAAAAATCGGTATCAGCCCTGAAAAAAATGAGATTGGACAACCCCTAGTTTCTAGTAACAGTTGATTAGTCATGCTTGGAGGAATTACAGGGAAAAGTAACTCCCTACACTGCAGCATCCAGTGCCTGCCACATGACCCCAATCACTCTCCCCTCCTCGTGTGGTAGGCACTGCAGGGTAGGGAGTTACTTTTCAATGTAATTCCTCCATGCAGGAGTAATCAACAGTTACCAGAAACATTTCAGTCAATGCTGGTCAAAAAGGACACACTAACCAGTGAAGGTGCTGTTCTGGAACGGGTGTGTAAGCCTTCTTTGCCGCTGTCTGGTTGCTAGAGCAGTTTTGGTTGCCATTCTGAGAAGGACCTCCCTGCCTGCCGGAGACGCTGGATTGGCTTTGTAATAAGAACGCATGTTGACCACTCTTATTAGGGGGTCACACGCCATCCGGTAAGCAGAGCATAAGAGTGAAGGGTGTCACCTGGCTTTCTTGGAGTCTCTTGTTTCCATCACAGCTGTGGGATCACTGAAATTGATGTTTTCTATTTTTTTCTGGACTTTGATTGCTTTTAATATTTTAGTTTTTTCACTTTATGGATTACTAACGTTCAATTGCATGTGTTATTTGAACACTAGAGAGCTGCACTATTTCTTTACCACATTTTGCCAACTGTAAAATGACAGAAGGGTTCCACTTTAATCACCCGTTCATATTTAGGCAGTGGAAAATTGGAAATTGGATCGTTTGAGTGCGGCTACTTCCAACCTTGTTGCTGTTACATATTTAGGCAGTGCACTAAAATGCAGTGGGGTTGATTTACCAAGACTGGAAAGTGCAAAATCTGGTACTAACTTCAGCTTGTTCAAATAAGCTTTGACTAAAAAAAACTGAAAGCAGATTGGTTTCTATGCAGAGCTGAACCAGATTTCGCACTCTCCAGTTTTAGTAAGTCAACCCCATTATGTCAAACATTTAACATGAGTTGCATTAAAGCAGCCCATTCATTGGAACAGACAGCCTAATGCACTATACATAAAAAAAGTGCATGCACCATTTTTAGCAATGCAGCACACCATGACGCACTGTAGTGTAATAATGCCGCAGCACAGGTGCAATGAGGTACCATTCAGAATGAGAACGGCACCACAGTGCGTTGTGGCAACATCTGTTACTGCAACACAACAGTGTGAATCACTAAAAGGCAACTTTTAAGAGAAATATGTAAGCACTTCTGTACTCATGACAATGCTATTTGCCTTGCTTTTAGGCTAACCCCCTGGGATCCAATGCTTTAGGCCAGGGGTCCCCAAACTTTTTAAACTTTACGGTCCTTCAGTCTTTATGGGGGCCAAACTGTGGCCAGTGTGAATAGAAAATGTCCCAGCATCAGTGGAAGTAAACACTGCCCCATCATTGGTTTTAGCGGGAGGAATAGTGCCCGATGGTTGGCATCAATGGGAGGAATAGTGCCCCATGGTTGGCATCAATGGGAGGAATAGTGACCCATGGTTGGCATCATGGGAGGAATAGTGACCCATGGTTGGCATCATGGGAGGAATAGTGACCCATGGTTGGCATCATGGGAGGAATAATGCCCCATTGATGGTGTCAGTGGGAGGAATAGTGCCCCATGGTTGGAATCAATGAGAGTAATAGTGCCCATGATAGGTATCAATGGGAGGAATAGTGCCCCACGGTTCGTATCAATGGGAGGAATAGTGCCCCATCAATGGTGTCAGTGGGAGGAATAGTGCCCCATGGTTGGTATCAATGGGAGGAATAGTGCCCTATCAATGGTATCAATAATGCCCCATCAATGGTGTCAATGGTAGGAATAGTGCCCCATCAATGGTGTCAGTGAGAGGAATGATGCCTTAACATTGGTGTCAGTTGGAGAACTAGTGTCCCAAGGGCTGGATAGAGGCAAGCAAAAAGCCACATCTGTCCCCCGGACTGCAGTTCGGAGATCACTGCTTTAGGCCAATGACCTGGAAAAAAATGCAGATCAAGAGTTTCACTTCACTGGCTTCACATTTGTTCTGGGTCAGTGACTTATTTTTTCCATTTTCTGAATGGTAAAATATCAAGAAATATCCACAACTTACATCTCAATTGCTCTTGCATTATGATACTTAACCATTCTTATTAACATAAATAGAAAAAGGCATAACGGTCAACACACGCAAATTATATTACAAATATCAAAAATTATAATTCCAACAAAATATCTACTAACAAATGTAACCAAAAATCTTTATCCACGCTGAAGTCAATGGCTTCAAAAAGGCTGCGACAGCCAGGCAGTTAGCATTTTCACAAGAAGGTCAAGGCAGCATTTGCAAAGTATGTAATTCTTTCACTATAGTTTTCCTTTACCTTTTTTGGAAACAAGTGTTTCTGTTTTCATGTGGTAGGACTATTAAATCAAACCAGTTGAACAAGTGCTTGGGAAGGAGGAGAATGCTCTTGCCGCTGTGCTGTGGACACAACTGGTCATTGCACAGAAAGTATTCTGATTCAGTGATAAACCTTTACATTCTCTCAAATGTCCAGATGGTGCATCTGGGAAGTTATTTTCAACCTTTAACAGACTAAATAAAAGTGACAATGTCCCTTCTCCAGAAGTTATAATCATAAATCCGTGGTCCTCAGAGCCTTTGGTCCATTGACCTAATAGAGCAGGGCTTCCAAGTATGGGGGAGCCTGTGACCTCCCCTGTGTGACAGTGCTCGGGTATGAGCGGCAAATAGCCAACCCTAACACTATAACCTGAGGACCAGCAGTGGTGTCATCCACCCAAGTCAGCTCCGACACCATATAACTAGGAAGCTTACACTGGGTGGACTCCAGCAGTACGTGATCCCGCTCTTCCGGGTTTGGGGCGTGCACTGCCGGCGGTCCACTCCTGCTGTGATCAGACACTGCAGGAGCTGATTGGCGGGTACAGCAAACTCCATGTGCGCCGGCACACGCCGATGCTTCGGTACACAGACAGAATGGCGTCTGCCTATGTAAACAAGGCAGATCGCAGTTCTGTCACTACAGAAGACATGGATCCTGTGTCTCTACTAAGCAGGGGCATCCATGCCTTCTAGTAAAAGCACCTCCCCCACAGAAGTAAAGCACTGGTCAGGCACACATTTAACCCTTTGCTTGCCGATGTTAACCCCTTCTCTGCCAGTGTCATTAGTACAGTGACAGTGCATATTTTTTAGCAATGATCATTGCATTCGTGTCACTGGTCCCTAAAAAAGGTGTCAGTGTCACAACTGTCCACCACAATATCACAGTCCCGCTATAAGTCACTGATAGCTGCCATTACTAGTGAAAAAAAAAAAAAATCCCATAGTTTGTAGATGCTATAACTTTTGTGCAAACCAATCACTATACGGTTATTGGGATTTTTTTTAACAAAAATATATAGCAGAATACATATTGGCCTAAATTGATGAAGAAATTTGATGGTTTACTTTTTTTTTTATTGGATAGGTTTTATAGCAGAGGGTTTTAAATAATTTTTTTTTTTTTTTTTTTTTTTTAAATTGTCAGCCGTTTATATAACCACTTCAGCCCCGGAGCCCTTTTTATACACTTGTTTACAAGTTAAAATTATTTTTTTGCTATAAAATTACTTAGAACCCCCAAAGATTATATATTGTTTTTTTCTAACACCCTAGAGAATAAAATGGCAGTCGTTGCAATACTTTTTGTCGCACCGTATTTGCACAGCGGTCTTACAAGCGCAATTTTTTTGGAAAGATTTCACTTTTTTGAGTTAAAAAATAAGACATCAGTAAAGTTAGCCCATTTTTTTCCATATTGTGAAAGATAATGTTATGCCGAGTAAATTGATACCCAACATGTCATGCTTCAAAACTGTTCCCGCTCGTGGGGTGGCGACTCCTCTGGTAACCAGTTTTGAGTCACAGAGGAGATCCAGTGCTATAACTATTGCTCTCGCTCTAAGGATCGCGGCGATACCTCACGTGTGGTTTGAACATGGTTTTCATATGCGGGCGTGACTTGCGTATGTGTTCGCTTCTGCGCATGAGCTCGCGGGGACAGTGCGCTTTAAATTTTTTTTTTCTTATTTTACTTTTTATTTTTACACCAGTCTTTTAAAAAAAATGTTTGATTACTTTATTCCTATTACAAGAAATGTAAACATTCCTTGTAATGGAAAAAAAAGCACGCCAGGACCTCCTAAATATGAGATCTGGGGTCAAAAAGGCCTCAGATCTCATATATACACTAAAATGCAATAAAAAAAATGAAAATAAAATGACATTAAAAAAAAAAAAAAAATGTTCCTTTAAGAGCATTGGGCAGAAGTGACTTGTGGCGTCGATTCCGCCCTGCAATGCTATGGACCCGAGTGGGCGGCATCCAGGCAGTGGGGGGAGCAGACCCGATCATCCGGGTCTGGCAAGTGGCGGAGATAACGGGAAAACGGCGGGGGAGTGGGGCACCTCTCCCGCCCTAGAAAAAAGTGATCTTGTGGCAAATCCGCCGCTGAGACCATTTTTATCCTACAGAGAATCGCTAAAAAACAAAATACCGGGGTTATGGTAGCTGTCTGCTACCATAACAATGGTATACAACGGCAAAGTGACCGCCGTCAGGCAGCAGTCGGGAAGTGGAAAAAAAATGCAGAGGTGATCAAATACCACCGAAAGAAAGCTCTATTTGTGGGGGAAAAAGGACATACATTTTGTTTTGGTACAGCGTCGCATGACCGCACAATTGTCAGTTAAAATAACGCAGTGCCACATCGCAAAAAATGGCCTTGTCAGGAAGGGGGGTAAACCTTCCAGAGCTGAAGTGGTTACATTTGGTTAATAAAACAAGGAATCCAACATGACAGCCATAAAAGGTCTATGGACTTTTAAGTTAGCCCCCTGGTTACCTGAATGAGATGGTAAATCATAAATGTGGCAATGCCAGATCGTCTCCACTCTGGATGGACAAACAGAAATGAAATGTATGCCTCGTTATACTTCACATCGGGCACCATAAAGCCAAAGGCAACAACGACCTTCTTGTACAGAACAACCACACTGAAATCCGGATACTGGAGACATTCCGAGACATCAATGCCTGGACACAAGAAAAAGAAAAAAAAAAGAATTTACATTGTCATTGACTTCATAACAGACAAAAATAAACATGTCACTCTTTACAGATCCGTACAAGTCAGATTTCCGCTGGGGTGAACCAGCACTCTAAGAGGTTAACCAATTAAATACAGACTTATCAAACAGAACAGAAGAATGCTCCTTCTCCTGTACATCAAAGATCATGGCAAGAGCTATCACACTAAACTGAATGCGATCACTCCTCTGGTATCCATAGACCCCCACTTATGTTTTCTGGCAACTGGGCAAACCTTTCCCAATACAGACCATTGCTTTGTTTACCAACATATGGACCCCGTGCAAAGCTTCTTTAATGGACACAAGTCATCACAGAAATGCAAAAATGTCCTTTTCTGACCTCCTTCTGGAGAGGTTAGCTTCCTTGGTGGCTTAAATGAGATGCATGTCCTGCCAAAACATGGATTTTTTACTACTGAAAAGAGTGGGGGGAGCTCCTCTGTGAGATTTTTTTGTCTTCTTCAGCTCCAACATTGGATAGCTTCTCTCCGATGTACTTCCTCTTATCCGTTTCAGAAAACCACTTTTGAGCATATCTGCCAGCACTCCCTGGGTTCTTCGGGTCTTATCTGTACTCTCTATGTGTCTTTGAATGGTCGATCATTTTTAATTTCACTTTCCTATGTGGCTCAGTGGGAGCGAGATCTGGGTACTGAGATCTACCCGGCGGATTGGAGCAAAGCCTGGTCTTCAAATCGCTAAATGTTTGTTTAATACTGCCACTTTAGAGGCAGCTTATAAAGTGTTGTTGCGGTGGTATTGGGTTCCAGGCCTGTATTGCCCGCGCTAATCCGACTTATAGTGATCGCTGCTTTCAGGATTGTGGTCATCATATGGATGCTCTGCATGTCTGGTAGACCTGCCTTTGACTTGTGGGCTTCTTCTCCCGAGTCTTTGGTCTGCTGTATTGCTTGTTCCATTTAAATACTCGGAAGGAGGCTAAATTTGCTTTGTTGCATTGCCCCATTCCAGGCCTTTTTCTGCAGACTGGCATCTTATTTGTTCATAGCAGCCAAAAGGACGATTGCCCAGGCCTGGAAAAAAACCTACAGTCCCCTTTCAGGGAGTGAGGGGCGGTCTTACGGTCATGATGCTAAATGAACAAATGTCTAGTATTCTCAACGACACGCACGCCAAGTTTCTCAAGGTCTGGGAACCATAGTTGGCATATGCCTTCCCTGATCTCCCCCTGACACGTGTGGGCAGGCTCTAATTGATGTCACGGGCGACCCCGAGTCCCAACCCCCTCTTCTCTCTTTACTTTTCCCTCTCTCCCGTGTCTTGCTCTCTGCTCTGGTTTTCTTCTTTTGATGTTTTTTTTCAGCCCTCTTTGACTACCTATTGGTGTCAGGACTGTCCACTAAAGTGGTGTTGACAAAGGTCCTGACCACCTTGGCAATTATGGGGTTTTCCCCCAAAATGTTTTGATTAAGTTGGCTATGCCTGTATGAGAAGGAGGCCCTTCCTCCTTTGCTTATGCTGTGTACAGTATCTCACAAACGTGAGTACACCCCTCACATTTTTGGAAATATTTTATTCTATCTTTTCATGTGACAACAATGAAGAAATGACACTTTGCTACAACATTAAAGTAGTGAGTGTACAGCTTGTATAACAGTGTAAATTTGCTGTCCCCTCAAAATAACTCAACACACAGCCATCAATGTCTAAACCGCTGGCAACAAAAGTGAGTACACCTCTAACTGAAAATGTCCAAATTGGGCCCAATTAGCCATTTTCCCTACCTGGTGTCATGTGACTCATTAGTGCTACAAGGTCTCAGGTGTGAATGGGGAGCAGATGTGTTAAATTTAGTGTTATCGCTCTCACTCTCTCATACTGGTCACTGGAAGTTCAACATGGTACCTCATGGCAAAGAACTCTCTGAGGATCTGAAAAAAAATTGTTGCTCAAAATAAAGATGGCCTAGGCTATAAAAAGATTGCCAAGACCCTGAAACTGAGCTGCAGCATGGTGGGCACAACCATACAGCGGTTTAATAGGACAGGTTCCACTCAGAACAGGCCTCGCCATGGTCGACCAAAGAAATTGAGTGCACGTGCTCAGCATCATATCCAGAGGTTGTCTTTGAGAAATAGACATATGAGTGCTGCCAGCAGCGCTGCAAGGTTGAAGGGGTGGGGGGTCAGCCTGTCAGTGCTCAGACCATACGCTGCACACTGCATCAAATTGGTCTGAATGGCTCTTGTCCCAGAAGGAAGCCTCTTCTAAAGATGATGAACAAAAAGCCTGCTAACGGTTTGCTGAAGACAAGCAAACTAAGGACATGAATTACTGGAACCATGTCCTGTGGTCTGATGAGACCAAGATACATTTTTTTGGTTCAGATGGTGTTAAGCGTGCGTGTGTGGTGGCAAGCAGACGGGGAGTACAAAGACAAGTGTGTCTTGCCTACAGTCAAGCATGGTGGTGGGAGTGCCATGGTCTGGGGCTGCATGCGTCCTGCCGGCACTGGGGAGCTACAGATCATTGAGGGAACCATGATTGCCAACATGTACTGTGACATACTGAAGCAGAGCATGATCCCCTCCCTTCGGAGACTGGGCCGCAGGGCAGTATTCCAACATGATAACGACCCCAAACACACTTCCAAGACAACCACTGCCTTGCCAAAGAAGCTGAGGGTAAAGGTGATGGACTGGCCAAGCATGTCTCTAGACCTAATCCCTATTGATCATATATGGGGCATCCTCAAATGGAAGATGAAGGAGCGCAAGGTCTCTAACATCCACCAGCTCCGTGATTTCGTCATTGAGAAGTGGAAGAGGACTCCAGTGGCAACGTGTGAAGCTCTGGTGATCTCTGTGGCCAAGAGGGTTAAGGCAGTGCTGGAAAATAATGGTGGCCACACAAAATATTGACACTTTGGGCCCAATTTGGACATTTTCACTTATGGTAATAAAAGGTCGTGACGGAATTGGGAGAACCGGTGTCTCTAGTGGTCTCGAAGTGTGCAACGGTGACCTCAGGAGAAGGTGAAGAGTTACTGCTTTAGTGCCTCGACCACCTACAATCTCTGGAACGCGAGGAAGTAGAAGGTAAACTCCTACGGGGTATATACTAGTTATCCCTAATCCAGATCTCTGTACGAACCGGTCAGGTAGTGGAAATGGGAGTCGAAGAAACCGTTCCGTCACCAACAGAACCTTCACACAAACCCCAGCAATAGTACAACCTTATGACGGGACGCCGGGTCAGAGGCTTCCCTC
>BLSH010475806.1:240863-253577 GCA_018402905.1 Glandirana rugosa
CTGTAAAAGTGAATCCCCACATGAGTGAAAACAACGGTCGCCAAATCTGTAACTACCGACACACAACTCAATAAAACTCCCCTGTCGTTTAAATGTGACAATATGTTCGACATGTGAGTGATGAAATTACAACATCGTTTCACAGTAAAGAAGTAACAACAGTGTACTTTTCTATCTTATTTTATAAAGGTTTTTACACTCCCCACATGAGTGCAAACACTCTATGACATGTGTCGTATTCGTTTCCTCCTTCCCGGAGGAAGAGTATGTCCGTATCGGTTGAATTAGTTTTGTAAAACCCCCTTTTGGGGTATTAACGGTTCCACCAGTCCTGGAAACAGTTGTGGTGACTGTAAAAGTCCACTAAAGTGGTGTTGACAAAGGTCCTGACCACCTTGGCAATTATGGGGTTTTCCCCCAAAATGTTTTGATTAAGTTGGCTATGCCTGTATGAGAAGGAGGCCCTTCCTCCTTTGCTTATGCTGTGTACAGTATCTCACAAACGTGAGTACACCCCTCACATTTTTGGAAATATTTTATTCTATCTTTTCATGTGACAACAATGAAGAAATGACACTTTGCTACAACATTAAAGTAGTGAGTGTACAGCTTGTATAACAGTGTAAATTTGCTGTCCCCTCAAAATAACTCAACACACAGCCATCAATGTCTAAACCGCTGGCAACAAAAGTGAGTACACCCCTAAGTGAAAATGTCCAAATTAGGCCCAAAGTGTCAATATTTTGTGGGGCCACCATTATTTTCCAGCACTGCCTTAACCCTCTTGGGCATAGAGTTCACCAGAGCTTCACAGGTTGCCACTGGATTCCTCTTCCACTCCTCCATGACTACATCACGCAGCTGGTGGATGTTAGAGACCTTGTGCTCCTCCACCTTCCATTTGAGGATGCCCCACAGATGCTCAAATCGGGGTTAGGTCTGGAGACATGCTTGGCCAGTCCACCACCTTTACCCTCAGCTTCTTTAGCCAGGCATTTATGTTGGAATACTGCTCTGCGGCCCAGTCTCCAAAGGGAGGGGATCATGCTCTGCTTCAGTATGTCACAGTACATGTTGGCATTCATGGTTCCCTCAATGAGCTGTAGCTCCCCAGTGCCAGCAGCACTCATGCAGCCCCAGACCATGACACTCCCACCACCATGCTTGACTGTAGGCAAGACACACTTGTCTTTGTACTCCTCACCTGGTTGCCGCCACACACGCTTGACCCCATCTGAACCAAATAAGTTTATCTTGGTCTCAACAGACCAAGAGATATGGTTCCAGTAATCCATGCCCTTTGATATACTATACCTAGAATAAAAATTATTGGACAAGAAAAAAGTGGGGGAGAAAAGTTCCAAACCGCATTCACAGCTAGCTTGGGCTACACAGGGAACTCCTTGAGTAGAGCACTGAAATCTAAAGCCCTGTCAGCTTTTTATTGCCGTCTGTGTCCCTGTTGCAGAATTCCCCTCACTTCTATTTTGGGGAAACGGTTTTCATCAAGGTAGAAAGTGAAGGGAAACTCTCTTGAACAGAGAAAGTAGTAAAAACCCAACAGGGGTTCTAATCCTTCCCACTCTTCCCAAACCAAAAAAAAAAAAAAAAGCTTTGTCTGGACATACACTTTTAATATACAACCTCAACCACCATATTACTTAGTCATGTAAGATGTGCACCTGCAAGGTGGTGTATTGGAAAAGTAAAAAACAAACACACCAACTTGTCGTCTTACCTGGCCAGAAAAATTGCTGGCATATGGCGTTGATGGTGGGGATGTGGGCAGGACGGACATAGCAATAGTCAATGGGAGATTCAGGTTCTGGTACCCAGTCAGGATCATTTCTATGGCCGTGTGCTCGGATCTGAGACAACAGCTGCAGCCTGTAAGGTCTGGTCTCATAGTCTCTCCTAACAAATGAAAGAATAGCGACCTGTTAAACATTTTCACCACCTGAAGGAGTGAGAAGCAGCCCAGACTACTGGATACTTTGTTATTTTACCTAGCTCTTCACAAGTACACATTACCAAAAGTATTGGGACACCTGCCTTTACACACACATGAACTTTAATGGCATCCCGGTCTAAGTCCGTAGGGTTCAATATTGACTTGGCCCACCCTTTGCATGTCTTTATAGACCTTGCTTTGGGCACTGGTGCGCAGTCATGTTGGAACAGGAAGGGGCCATCCCCAAACTGTCCCCACAAAGTTGGGAGCATGAAATTGACCAAAATGTCTTGGTATGCTGATGCCTTAATAGATCCCTTCACTGAAACTAAGCCAAGCCCAACCCCTGAAAAACATCCCCACACCATAATCCCCCCCTCCACCAAATGATTTGGACCAGTGCACAAAGCAAGGTCCATAAAGCGAGGTGCACATAGTCCTGACCTCAACTCGATAGAACACCTCTGGGGTGAATTAGAGCGGAGACTATGAGCCAGGCCTTCTCGTCCAACATCAGTGCCTGACCTCACAAATCCGCTTTTGGAAGAATGGTCAAACATTCCCATAGACACATTCCTAAACCTTGTGGTCAGTCTTCCCAGAAGAGTTGAAGTTGTTATAGCTGCAAAGGGTGGGCCAACTCAATATTGAACCCTACAGACCAAGACGGAGATGCCATTAAATTACATGTGTGTGTAAAGGCAGGTGTCCCAATACTTTTGGTAATATAGCTTATGTTAGATTACATAAAGAATGAGCATGTACAGATTGGTACATTATTTAAATAACTTTTACTACTTGCAAAAGGGGAAGGTGATAAACAACAGAGGAAAGAAAACGTGTGTTGGATTAAACCATATGAGTAAAAGGGCTAACTGTACCAAAAATGCACAATTGTAAACCAGTCCTTAAATTCTATCTTCAGACAAAAAAAGGCTTTTTGTACTCACCATACCACACCTTTTCTTAGAGTCAACTGAAGGACACAAAGTCTTTAAAGAAGAACTCTGGGCAAAATGTTAGTTTTCCCATGCAGTGGGGCTGTACCTGCACTGAAAGGGTCAACTGCTTTGGGTTATACTGCCACTCACTTACAGGAGGATTGTACACTGGCAAAAAGATAAAAACTGTAGACCAGCCCAGAGCAACCTCCCCCACTACCAGCATGCCTCCGTTTTGTAGCAAAGCAGTATTAAGAGCATGGGCATAAGCTCAGGTTGGGACTTGTGTCCCTCAATGGACTTCAAGAAAAGGATTTTACAGCGAGTACAAAAACCCTATTTTCTTTCTTGTCTATTGAAGTCTTTAACCTTTGGGAGGTCCAAAAGCAATCCAGCAATGGGCAACACAACAAACACTTACAGGCCCAGCAAAACAGCAGAGAATTAGGGACTGCCTACAGTTCAAAGAGCAGTCTCTGAAGGACCTGAAGCCCTAAGCTGGCATCAGATGAGATGCAACATCCACCTGGTAGACTAGAGCTTTGAAAACATGTGAACATAAAACCAGATGGCAGCCTTGCAAATCTAGGAACCAATTCTTACCATAAAGCAAAAAATTAGACAAAAATGACAGATCTATTAGAGTGCACTATAACAGGAAAAGGTGGAACCCAATCATTCAGACTAAACTTGGATGATGAAGTCACCTTAAAATGTTAGAACAAGAAGCTGGTCCCATCGGGGATTAAAAAAAAGAGGCAACCAGTCTTCCTGAAAAAAGCAGTGGCTGAATCACATTCCAGACAGCGGAGGGAAATTTCTTTTGTGAACTAGAATTTGACAGAAGCAGCGTTAATTTTGTTGACAAACATTTTAGCGACTAACTTAAAGCGGAGTTCCACCTTAAAGTGGAACTTCCGCTGGTTGGATTCCTCCCCCCCTCAGGTGTCACATTTGGCACCTTTCGGGGGGCAGGGGGAAGAGGACACCTGTCTGTAGACAGGTGTCCTTTTCCACACATCCGGGAGCTCTGGCCGGCGGACGCGGCCGCTGACATCAGCAGCCCGGCTCCCTCCTCGCTCTGCTTCTGGCCGCCTGGCCAGTAGCAGAGCGCGGCAGAGTTCGCGCATGCGCAGTAAGGTGCCCGGCGTGAAGCTGTACTGCTTACACGTCCGGGTTCCCTTACCCGCGATGGAGGCGGCTGCACCCGTCCCCCGAACCGAAGATCGGCGGCGGGTGCTGACATCGCTGGACTCCAGGACAGGTAAGTGTCCTAATATTAAAAGTCAGCAGCTACTGTATGTATAGCTGCTGACTTTTAATTTTTTTTTTTAGCCCTCGGACCTCCGCTTTAATGCCATTTTAGTCGACTAAAACTAGAACAATTGAGATGACTAAAATTAAAATGGCATTTTAGTCAAAAGACTAAGACTAAAACTAAATTGAAATTTGACGTCAAAATTAACACTGGTCTGTATGCATGTTCATACCTCAACACCATAAATAATAACATATTTGATTTTTCACTCCAGCAGTATATAATGAGTTTGTAAATTGTAGAGAAATGCTTAAATAATTAATTACAATTTAACTACACACATTAGATTTTAGGTGACTAAAATGTCCTGGAGATTTAGTCGACTAAATACGACTAAAATTAAAACAATTGCAGAAGACTAAAATGGGGCTAAAACTAAATTGCCATTTTAGTACTATGACGAAGACTAAAACTAAAACAAAATTTGCTGCCAAAATTAACACTGGGCAGACGGATAGAACAACAATGTCCTGATTGAAGTGAAAGACAAACTGCCCTAACCAAGAAGGAAGTCCTGAGCCTCAAGAACACCTCGTCCTTATGCAGAACCATAAAGGATTCCTCATAGGAGAAGGCCACCTGTACAGACACTGACCTCACAGAGGTAATGGTTACAAGACACAACCCTGTGAAAGAAAATAATGTCACTAATAGGTTCAAACAGTTGTTTCTGAAGTGCAGAGAGAACCAGATTCAGATCCCATGGAGCTACTTGGGAGATCCCTTCTACAAAGGTCTTACAGAGTGATAGGCCAACAATCTATGAAACAAAATGGAAAGGACAGAAACCTAACCCTGATAGAGCAGAAAGCCAGGGAGGGACAGACCACATCCCACAGAGAAACTACTATAATGGAAGCCCTGCGACTCACATCAAGTTAAGTATGTAAAACAGCAACCATGAAGCAGAATGGCAAATTGGTCCTGGGGCATAAGATTCAAATGATCTGGTAGAATCCACGGATCATTTGCCAGGAGTCATACCAATCCAGCATATCACATCCACCTGGGCCAGTCCGAAGCAATGAGGATCACTGGAATGCCCTCCATCTCAATTATGTTAATCAGACGTGTAAGAAGTTTCAGGGGAGGAAAGATCCCATGGAGCCACCAGAGCAATATTGCTTCCAGTAGCGGAAACCTGTACCTGGAGATAAACCTGCCCAGACTATTGTTAAACATGGAGCCCAGAAGGTCCACATTCAGTGTGCCCAGTGCAACTCAGGTTCTAGAACACCTCCGTGGATATGATCCTCTCCCCTTGGTCCAGATGCTGCCTGCTGAGGAAGTGTGCCTGGTTAACATCCATGCCTAGAATGTATATGGAGTAGACAAGGCTAGAATGTGAAGTTCTGCCCAGGACAAGATCCAACCTACCCATCTTGCCACAGCAAGGCTTCTGGTTCCTCCATAACTAATGTACACCACTGCAATGTCCATGTGAACCTGGATTCGTTGGTCCAGTGATGTAACGATAGCCGGGGACAGCTGGTCCTCATGATCGATGAATCAGTCTGTGCAGTGATCAGATCAACCTGCCCCGTGATGACAGAGTGTTGCATTGTAGCAGAGTGAAGTGAAAATGAGTAAATGGCAGTGCCTCAAAAGAGGCTACTAACAGACCTACAACTCTCATGCAAAAATGGAGACTAGGGAAGTCTGAATGCACTGAAATCACAAAATATAAACAGAGGACGTAGAGGCCTAGTGCATTATCCTCAACATAAATCTTTAATAAGTAAAAGGATAAGTATTATACTCACAAATGCACACATATCACAGCTCATCATAACAGCAGCAACTTTTGGTCCATGATGAGACATAGCATATAACAGATCAAATGTCCAAGAGTGCAGCAGACTAATGCTTTTTGAGGAGCCACCTCTTCCTCGGCTGAACTGTTGGACATTTGATCTGTTATGTGCTATATCTCATCGCGGACCTAAAACTGCTGCCGTTATAAGCTGTATTACATGCGTGCATTTGTGAATACTTACCTTTTTACTTATTAAAGATTTATATTGAGGATAATGCACTAGGCCTGTGCGCCCTCTGTTCTATTTTGTGATTTCACTGGAGCGTCAACGTGGTGGAGAAACCACAAAGTGGCAGGAGAGAAAGAGGACCTTTCCAGCCAGTTCTTTAGGGTTCTTCCCCTGAGTAAGGTGCGTTCTCTTGCCACCAGTATTGTGCTTGGTGATGTTGTCAAAAGCTGGTCTGAAGGGACGTGGTCTCTTGAAGGCCATGCCAGTCTTCTCTTTTTACACAAGGTTTCCGCAGTCCACCAAAATAACCTATGCATATGTACTGACACAAGGCACATGCAGAAGATGAACAGCTTCCAGCAAACCATCAAAACTAAAGTTCACTGCTACAACCAATGTATTGTATAAGCAAAGGATCAACCTCGGCAGCAGTTAGAACTCTTTTAAGGGATTTTCACTAGTCAGTTTCACGATGAAGCCACAGCTATGCTCAGACAAAGGGCAGGACCCACCAGCAAGAACAGAGCTTTAGAAAGGGCTTCCAACTTCTTATCAATTGGGCACGTCTATGGAAACAGTAAGCACCCTTTTAAGGTGCGACACTGCTGGATTCACAAAATCCTCCTCAAATGAGTGCACCGCTAATAAGTGTTTAGGGGGAGCAAACAGCCTATTGGGAGGTTTACAATTCCCATAGAATAAAAGATGAAAAAGCAGGTGCAGAGAGGAAGTCTTTACAATCTAAGGCCTTAAAAACGACCCATGACTGGAAACAACTACAAGCAAACAGGCTGATCTCTTCATTTCAGCGTTGTGTGCACTAAATCAATAAAAGCCAAAAATGTTTCCATTATCTTGGGAGAGATAGCAACAGACTGTGACTGCTTGGGGGTAAGCTCATCAATAAAGGAATGGAGCAACTGTGAAGAACAACAGAGACTATGTGGCCGGTAGTTTGGAACGCTAAGGCCCCACATGAATCTGATATAAAATATCCAAAAGCGGATGTGCAGTCAGAAAATAACTGGGCTTATTTGGGTCAAACAATCTTGCATGACCTTGGTTAAAAAAAAAAAAAAAAAATCAACCAAGAGGGGAGAGGGCCCAACTACATCCAATGGAGCAAAAGAGGACTCTGAGGACTAAACAGACTCTAAAGGCAGAAGATAACATGATTTCAGGCTTGAGACTTCAGCACCATCAGTAGGTGCGCTGCAATCAGCCCCCGAAACAGTTATCAGAATGTAAGCTATGGGCAACCTGTACAGGAGGACAAGGAAATGAAGGTGCTCCCACTGCTCAGTCTACCTGGCCTACTCACTAATTGAGTCTACAGACATGGGGAAAGCACTGAGGAAATGCCAGAGGCTGAGAATCTAGAAAAGTGCTCTATGGCTGTTACCAGAACAAACTCTTTAAATTACCCCATGCAGAACCCAGTGCTCGAGGGTCACTTCCAGGCTATCCTCACAATTTCCAGTCCAGTAGGGTCCATACACAGTCCTACAAAAAGCAGGCTGAGGATGACTGCTCTGGTGAGCTGTAATCAAAAATACAAATCTCCCACAGCAACGTAGAGAAGAGTCTTGATTGAAGAGAAAACCAAACAAAACAAAGTCTGTAACCTTCAGGTCATACTGTAGCCTGGCAAGCAAAAAAACGTAGGCTAGCTTGGGATAACCCATTCCACTACCAGTATGCCTTAGTTTTTTGTGTCCTAAGAGGATGGATGTCTTTTCTTTGTATCTGCTGTGTAGTAAATTAACTTTTTTATTTTTTAGTTAGTATGCTGTCTGCATCCTTTTTGGGGAGGTTTACCTTCATCTGCATTGCAGCCCATGGACAAAACTTTAATATATATATTTTTTAGCAGAATTGGGAATGCTTAACATGGTTATAAAGCCTCAATGTTTTTCACCTTAATACATTCTGTGCATTTAGGTGAAAAACCTTCAGTGCTGCACCCCCCCCCCCCAGCCCAGGCCAACCCCCCCCCTTTTTTTTGTTACCTGAGCCCAATCCGATCCAGCGATGTTCATGAGTGCAGCGGCTCCAGGCACTGTCTCTCTCCTCATTGGACAGACTGATAGCAGCAGGAGCTGTTGTCTCCCATTGCTGTCAATCAAAATACAGTGACACGGGAGTGTGGCCAAGTCCCGCTGTCTGTGGCAATGGATGCAGCAGCGGAACTCAGGAGTGAGCCAGCGCAGGTTTTTTTTTTTTTCCTTTAAAAAAACAACAAAAAAACACAAGGGTTTGCAACCCCTTTAAGCTGGCCATAGACAGATCGGAATTCAGCAGGTTAAGCAGGGGGACCGGCTGAATTTCTATCAGAATGTGGCTGACCTTGTTAAACAGAAGTCATTCATTTGATCGACTTCTGTTGAAGGGACATGCTAGAAAAGCTGTCAGAATACAATGATCAATCAAAAAAAAAAAAAAAATCTTGGCGATTGTGTGAATAATATCTGACAGATAAAAGTGTCGGAGAGAGCAGCATTGCTCCCCATAACAAGAGGATTTTAGTCATTACCGCATGTAGGACTGAAAATAAATGAGGAAAGGAGGGAGCACCCGGTATCCTAAAGAAGTACATCAAGCCAATGTGTTTCGGGAGAAAGTATTTTCTTCTTCAGGGCTGTTGCTGCATGCCGCCCCTGCAACCAAAGCAGTCACTCCGCCAGCCTGCCTTCGGAAAACCTCGTCAACACATATTTGGCCTGGGATTTACTCCCAGTCAACTAGCATGCAGCAACAGCTTTGAAGAAGGGAGAATCCTCTCTCTCGAAAAACGTTGAATGGATGTACTCATTGCTACTCTAAATAAAAAGTTCTTGAATTGACTTCCAAACTTGAAATTCTTTTGGATACCGGGAACTCCCTCCTTTCCTCCTTTCGTTCCACTGATAAATGCCCATGGAGTTGTTGCTTTTATAGAGGAAAGTGCTTAAAGAGCAAGTGATGTAGAGGAAATGATCTACTCTGAGGCACGTTTAGGCTGTGGTGTGATAGCAGACATGTTTGTGAATTATCTACAAGATGGATTTGTATACTTTTATCTGTTTGACATTTGGCTTGGTCCAGCTCAGCTTTGATGACACAAAGTTCTGCCACTGGCAATAATGCTCAATGCCTCTGCTCCTGCCTGGTACAAAAAGAAGGTGAATTTTCCTAAAAGGGACACAGACAGCAATACAAGTCTGAAAGAGTTTTTAACCTCAACACAAAAAAATAAATAAATAAAAGGTTTTGTCTTTACATATACTTTAACCCATCCTTACGCTATTCAAAGCAATGTTTGGGCTGGGGTTCCTCTTAACCACTTTAAGACCGCCCACCGCAGTTGTACTGCGGCAAGGCGGCTCTATTACGCGAATCTCCATACTGGTAGGACGCTTCATGTAATAGCACGGCCCCGGACCCGATGCACGTGGCCAGCGGCCGCGATGTCCACCGGCCACCAGTGCTTGCGGTACAGAGAGGCAGAAAGGGGATCTGCCTATGTAAACAAGGCGAATTCTCGTTCTGACAGAGGAGTAGAGAGAGATCGTCTAGATTGTCTGTTCCTAGTGGTCAGAAACAGCGATCTCTCTGTATTCCCATTCAGTCCACTCCCCCTACAGTTAGAAAGCACCTCTCTAGGAACATTTAACCCCTTGATCGTCCCTAGTGTTAACCCCTTCCCTGCCAGTGTCATTTATACAGTAATCAGTGCATTTTATAGCACTGATCACTGTATTGGTGTCACTGGTCCCCAGAAAGTATCACTTAGGGTCAGATTGGTCACCCGCTACATCGCAGTCCCGCTAAAAATCGCAGATCGCCGTCATTACAAGAGCAATAAAAAAAAAAGTCCATAAATCCATCTCCTATTTTGTAGATGCTATAACTTTGCACCAACCAATCAATATGCGCCAATTTACCAAAAATACGTAGAAGAATACATATTGGCCTAAAGTGATGAACAATTTTTTTTTTTATATGTATTTTTTTTGAATATTTATTCTAGCAAAAAAAAAAGAAAGTTTATCAAAATTGTCTGTCTTTTTTTGTTTATTTCGCAAAACAAAAAAAAAAAACAGAGGTGATCAAATACCACCAAAAGAAAGCTCTATTTGTGGAAAAAAACCACCAATTTTATTTGGGTACAATGTCGCAAAAATGGCCTGGTCAGGAAGGGGATAAATCTTTCTGCGGCTGAAGTGGTTAACTGAACAGAATATCAATACAATGAGAAATGTGGTGGCAGAAATATTAACTTCTTTAATAAAGAGCCGATATTACTATCAGATAATAGAGATCTAGTCACTGAGAGCTTACCTTATATATGGCTTTAGAACCCGAGCAGTGTAGGGACTCACTATGCTAAGATCTGCATGTTTGTCTTCAGCTACACCAAGACGACACAAAAAACTTGCCATGGAATATTGTAATCCTCCTTTCCTGACTGGTACGGCACACTATCAATGAAGACAAAATACACACATGAAAAGAAGACCGTTGACTGACTGTTGCTGACTTATTTTTGACCATTTTGTCAATTTCTGTGACTTTCAGGGCTTCATCTATTCAGCCAGGATTGAGAAAGAAATATAAAGATGGACATGAAGATTACTCATCTTTATAATGATTCCCCCCTTTATATTTGCAGCCTCCTTCAGTAGCCCCTTGCTGGTGCTGTTTGTCAGAAGATCATCACATACAGTTGTATGCAAAAGTTTAGGAACCCCTGACAATTTCCATGATTGTCATTTATAAATATTTGGGTGTTTGGATCAGCAATTTCATTTTGATCTATCAAATAACTGAAGGGCACAGTAATATTTCAGTAGTGAAATGAGGTTTATTGGATTAACAGAAAATGTGCAATATGCATCAAAATGAAATTAGACAGGTGCATAAATTTGGGCACCCTTGTGATTCTGTGGATTTGAATACCTGTAACTACTTAGCACTGATTAATTGGAACACACAATTGGTTTGGTGAGCTCATTAAGCCTTGAACTTCATAGAGAGGTGCATCCAATCATGAGAAAAGGTATTTAAGGTGGCCAATTTCAAGCTGTTGTTGTCTTTGACTCTCCTCTGAAGAGTGGCAACATGGGGGGCTCAAAACAACTCTCAAATGACCTGAAAACAAAGATTGTTCTACATTATGGTTTAGGGGAAGGCTACAAAAAGTTATCACAGAGATATAAGCTGTCAGTGTCCACTGTGAGGAACATAGTGAGGAAATGGAAGACCACAGGCACAGTTCTTGTTAAAGCCAGAAGTGGCAGCCACATAAAATATTGGAGAGGCGAAGGGTGGTAAAAACGGTCAAAAACAGCCCACAGACCACCTCCAAAGATCTACAACATCAACTTGCTGCAGATGGTGTCACTGTGCATCGTTCAACAATTCAGCGCACTTTGCACAGGGAGAAGCTGTATGGGAGAGTGATGGGAAAGAAGCCTTTTCTGCACACACGCCACAAACGGAGTCGCTTGAGGTATGCAAAACGCACATTTGGACAAAGATTGAGTTATTTGGTCATAACAAGGGGTGTTATGCATGGTGGCAAAAGAACACAGCGTTCCAAGAAAAACACTTGCTACCCACAGTAAAATTTGGTGGAGCTTCCATCATGCTGTCGGGCGGTGTGGCCGGTGCCGGTACTGGGAATCTGGTTAAAGTTGAGGGTCGCATGATGGATTCCACTCAATATCAGCAGATTCTTGAGAATAATGTTGAGGAATCACAAAGTTGAAGTTACGCCGGCGCTGAAATTTCAACAAGACAACGACCCAAAACACTGCTCAAAATCTACTCTGCATTTATGCAGAGGAACAAGTACAATGTTCTGGAATGGCCATCCCAGTCCCCAGACCTGAATATCATTGAACATCTGTGGGGTGATTTGAAGCGGGCAGTCCAGGCTCAGCAACCATCAAACCTAACTGAACTGGAGATGTTTTGTAAGGAGGGATGGTCCAAAATACATTCATCCAGAATCCAGACACTCATTACAGGTTATAGGAAGAGTCTAGAGGCTGTTATTTCTGCTAAAGGAGGCTCTACTAAATATTGATGTGATTTTTCTGTTGGGGTGCCCAAATTTATGCACCTGTCTAATTCAGTTTTAATGCATATTGCGCATTTTCTGTTAATCCAATAAACCTGATTTCACTACTGAAATATTACTGTGCCCTTCAGTTATTTGATAGATCAAAATGAAATTGCTAATCCAAACACCGAGATCTGAGAAGGATATTGGACATTACTCACAGACCTAAGACCTACTTACATAAAACCTGGTAGGGAGGAATGTTTTGTAGAGGTCAAGTCAATCCAAACTACCAACGACTCGGACCTGACGGGCGAAGTTTAGTGGGGTGTCTACAAGTTACTATAAGTCCAGACCCCTGACCCTACCGGTAAGGTCTTGTAACATGAACAAGGAGACGTATTTACGTCTCATCTAAAACTCGTCACAAAACCCAGCAACAGAACAACTTTAAAGTCGCGGCCGCATTGAAG
>BLSH010475806.1:254278-265122 GCA_018402905.1 Glandirana rugosa
GACTTCCCGTGTCATTATAAAGTCATCACTTTAGTCCAAATAACCTAATTGTCTTTTACGCGTTATACGTAGTTGCATATTGCGCATTTTCTGTTAATCCAATAAACCTGATTTCACTACTGAAATATTACTGTGCCCTTCAGTTATTTGATAGATCAAAATGAAATTGCTAATCCAAACACCCAAATATTTATAAATGACAATCATGGAAATTGTCAGGGGCTCCTAAACTTTTGCATACAACTGTAGGTTGCTGTAAGGAATGTTTTGACATTATATAAATGGTCCAATCTAAAAATTCAGTGGAAAGCTATGCACTAAGCCTGGCTACACACTTATGCACAAGCGCAAACGTTAATTTTCTATGGCACCCGAATGCACATAACACATGGCCAAAACAAATGTACCTACCCCAGAGAGCGCCACAATCGAGGCAATAAAGAACACATGCATTGCAGAGCGCTACGTGGTCAAAAAAAAAAAAGGGTGCATTTATGCCATGTTAGGCCCATTGAAAATGAAAGAACTGACACAATGCAACACATGTTAAGGCCCGTACACACAGTCCGATTATTGGCCAACAATGGTCATCCAACAGCCTTACGGCCGATAATCCATCCCTTGGTACGCATGATTCGACAGCCGATTTCCAATTGTCATCCAACAGAAGTTGGCTGACAAGAATAGAAAACATTTGTTGGCCAACAAAGCATTGGCCGATTGTTGGCTTGTGTGTACAGAAGTTGGCTAACAAAAGTTGTAAGTACAAACACGCATGCTCGGAATTCAGGAAGTCTTCGGTTGTGTAAACCTACGTTCCCAATTCAAAAATCACATTCACCTGTACTTATACGCTCATAACATGTCACTATGTTCGGCTTTGTTGGATGAGTACTTGACTACCGTCAGTGCGCTAGACAAAACCGCCGACAGCCGATTTGGACAAAAGTTGGATGTGCGGTCGTACGATAATCGGCGCGTGTGTACGAGGCTTTAAACGGTAAGTTCACCTTTATTAACACCTGTAGCTAGGGTGTAACATGGCTATATAAGTACCCAAAATAAATAAATTATACAAATATTGCCCCCCCCCCCCCTCAGACTCAGAAAAATGCAGCTATTAAGCATTTTAAGAGCGTTTTTGAGCCACTACACTAAAAAACACAACACTAAAAAAAAGGCTTAAAGACGCAAATGCAAAATTGCTAAAAAAAAAACAAAAAACTTGCGTTTTTAACACAGCATTCTACAGCTAAAGCTTCTGCGGTTTTTATATCTTCAAGTGTGCATAAGGCCTTAAACAGAACAAATTTCAGGAACCAGCAAATCTATTTGGCTTATACGTCTGAGCCTTTTCTATAAGCTCCTGTAAGCAGACAAGCAGTGATATAGGTTTTGCAACTTCCAATTAACCTGGATGGAACTTACTTGGTATCTATCCAGTATTCTCGTGTCTTTGCTTGTCCGGGTGTACTCTGGGCCAGAGGGTAATGACCTAGAAACAGAGCCTTCTCTAACTCCATATACTCCTCCAACCAGTGACAGAGCTGCATTCACGGCCTGGTCCAGGTCAAAAATAGGAAGACCCCTTTCTCTCTTGGCTTTGCGCACCAGCAGTCTTTGCCGCAGTCTCCTGGCCTCTGGAGTCACAGCTACAGCATTAGGACAAGCCTCAAGGCGTTTTAATAGCAGCTTTTCTTCATACAAACTTATAGGGTGGTGCTGAGAGCTTCTACTTCTGTCCCTCGCAATTGGTTGGGGTCTCCTCTTGTCCCGCATTCTCTCAATTGACGGACCCCCATGCAGTTCACCTTCTAACCGCTCCATTTTCTCCTCCTCACTCTCTATTTCTTGTTTCACATGGACAGATGACTTGTAGTTCTTTCGACTAATTGGAGTAGAATGTGTAGCATTTGGAGAAGGAAAGTATTCAATCCCAGGATCAATGACACCATCAGCATCCATTTCTTCGTCATCTGAAAAGGGGCCAGAAGAACACAAATGAAAAGTAAACAAAAAAGAAGGTGGCAAAAAACTTGAACAACACTGCACCCTTGCTTGCATATCTTGAATATGGAAGATTAGATCTGAAGAACATTAACATCTCTGGGGCATTATAGAGAATTCCTAAGGCAGAACTCCAGGCAAATTGCTAAATTCACAGTTAAATACATGCATCAACTGTTTTAAGTGCTTCTAAAAGCAATAATTAAAAAAAACAAATAGTGTTACACTGTTGCATATATATTTACAGGATTAGGGTTCCCACCAGGTGGATCTAGAGGAGCGCCCACCTCTCTCCTCCCTGCTTATCCCAGCAGGATGGCTGGTGGTAGAGGAGATCAGCGCCACTGAGCATGTCTTGTTTGTATTCACTTGTAATTGTCGTGTTTTTACATGAATACTTTTTGTATGGTATGTGAAATAGGCCTTGCGCCTTCTGTGTAACAAATAAAGAATTGTTTTATTATACTGCATGCCTACAAAGTCCATTTCTCCCGTTCGTGGCATTTCTATTGTTTTCCCAGGATGTGGCATGCTTTTACCTACTAGCAGTCCCCAGTCTCACACTGTTGGGGGCTGGCTATTCTTTCCCCCATTTCATTCCCCACTTTTTGAAATCATCTGTCTAAAAAAAACAAACAAAAAAAAAACAAACAAACAAAAAAAAAAAAAAACACAACACATATGTCATACTTACCTGCCCTGTGCAATGGCTTTTGCACATAGCAGCCCCAATCATCTTGTTCTGGGGTCCCTTGTGCGGGCTCAATCTAGTCCATTGACACACACAGCACGGCTGGGCCCCAAACCCTCACTGGCTGTGAGTGACAGCAATAGGAGCTAATGGCTCCCACTGTTGCCTCTCTGTTCAATGAGGAGGGAGAGAGTCGCTGTTCTTGTGCACATCACTGGATCGAGATTGGGCTCATGTAAGTATTTGGGGGGGGGGGGGGAGCTGCATGGAGAAGGTTTTTCCTTAATGAATAGAATGCGCTAAGATAAAAAAACCTTGCAGATTTAGAGACACTTTATCTTGCCATACTTGTTTCAACGACACGCTTCCTGTGTCACCTGCCTGTTTTTTGGACCATGACTTAGCAGTGCGAGCTTGCTCTGCAATGAAGAAGTAGTTGACATGGGATACTGTAAAACCAGAAATAGAAATGGCGGTGTCACTTTCCAAGCTGTGAAGTTTAGCATTACTGTTGTGCATTAAATACGGTGCTTTGGCAAACTAAATGTCATCAAGTTAAGGCTTAGATCTACTTAAAAGCTCATCATTGGAAGGCACTGGACCATCTAAGGTCTGAAGCCCAGAAATGACAGAAGCTGTCAAAGAAAGGCTAAAATGACATAAGAATGGATGACAGCTGGAAGGAAACAGGTTCCCTGCAAATGCTTTAGACAAAACAATTTTCTTTACTTTATTGCTCAAGCTCCCCAAATAGGTCACAATGTCAGAACTGCTGATTTTGTGTCAGTAAGCAATAAACACAGCAATTCTCATTGAGGGAAATTCTCAGCACCTGACCGGTTTTCACTGGTCAGAGATCTCCAATATATTTAAGCATGGTATCTACAGTAAAGCCAATGAAGAAGCACTAACCATGGAACAATGCTTGGGGTGGCATGACATCAGGGATTAGATCAGCCTCCGACAGCAGGCTGGGCGTAGCAGAGTGAGATGCTGGTGTTCCAGGAGCTGAAAAATCCAAAGATGGAGAAGGAGAGGGACTAGTCATGGGTGTCCGATCAGAAGAGCTCATAGATGAAAAGTCTATTACTTCCCCTCTCTCTAGCACAATATCTGGCCTGCGGTTCCGGCTTGAAAACTTCACAGGAGTGGATGATGTGCTCCGATCACCAAAGCTGCTGGCCTCTTTCTGTGCTTTCCTGATGTCCTTTGCTTCTTGTGTACGAGATCGCTTCTCTTTGAGCTCTATGGCTGACTCCACTGGGTTTCCTCTAGATCTCTTCCGTAGGCCCTCCACTGTAATCACTTGGTCCAGGTTAGACTTGCCAGGTGCTGGAGTAACAAAGCACAACATATCTATGACATATTTATGAACTGTGTGCAGGTAACTATTATATAGTTAATAAGGTAACCACTTCCAGCTCTTAGGATGTACCCGTACGTCTTCGGGTGGAAGTGGTTATATACTAGGATCATGGCTGCACCTGCAGCCATGATCCTGGTATCAAAATTTGCAACCAGTGATTCTTTTTCTGGTAAACGTCATCTGAGTATCTCTACAGCTGCCTGATCACTTTTTCAGGGTGAGGAAGGGGGCCCTCTCCGCCCGCCGCCCCCTTTTCCGGGCCCTCCCGATCTACCCGGAACCAATGCGACCTGTCACATTGGAAGGACACTGAAGACTGGGAGAAACTTCTGTTCCCCGATCTCTTTTGTGATGCAAGAAACTGAACGCGACGAGGATTTCGTCAATTCTAGTAATTTGTTTGTTTGCCATTACTGGTTGTGTTTAATCAGCAGATTTGGAGGGCAGAGGAGAGATCTGGAGTCTAATAAACCCCAGATCTCTCCATAGAGTACCTGCCACTGCCCATGCTGTCACAAGGATTGTTGTTCATCCCTTGTGACAGGAATAAAGTTGAATAAATTAAAAAGAAAAAAAAAAACAGCGTAAATAAAAAAAAAATAAATATATATATATTTTTTTTTATTAAAGTTCCCTGCCCCCCCCCCCCCCCCCACCAATGCAAATGCGCATGTAGGTCCCACAAACATATGTAAACCATGATCGCACCACACATGCGAGGCATTGCCACGAATTGGTACATAGAAATCTGTAATGTGTCCCAGAAGGCTGCAGGGGAAGGGCCAATTTCCAGCTCAGATCGCCGCAGTGCATCTGATTGAAAGTGGGAGTGGGTACCTGTCAAAACCAGTGTGGCCGTGGAACAGGGGAGGATGCAAACAAGCAGAACTTCCCCTTTTGGGTGAAGTTCCGCTTTAACTCTACTGATAAACTGTAAAAGACTTTTAAAGTGTCACCTATGGATAATTTAATGTACCATAGTTTGTCACCATTCCATAGGTGTGCGCAATTTTAAAGCATTAATGTAAGGTATCCATTTACTCAGCGTAACCATTTTATATTTTACTTTTTATATTTTAACTAAAAGTGTGCGCAATAAATTGATGAAAGCGTTAGTTATCCTGAAATGTTGCGTTTGATAAACTGCTGCGCACATATCCTGTGACAAAGTGCAACAACCACCATTTAGTTCTCCACTGACATTGCTTTCAGACAATATACAATGTTTGGGGGTTCTAAGTAATTTTCTAGCAAAAAAAAAAAAAGTTGATTTTTGATGTATGACAAAAAAAAAGTCAGAATTGGCCTCGGCAGAAAGGGGTTTAAAGTGATATTAAACCCAAAACAAAAAAAAATGTAACGTATTGCAGCTTACCAATCATTAGATGTGATGGCTGCATTCATTTTCTTATTTTAGGATTTTTTTCTCCTTCTGTTTTCACCTGGTGACCTGCCCAGTAACATACCTCCTGTATTAAGAGTGCCCCCACTCTGGAGCACAACAGACAGCATTGTTAGTCTGGGGGAAAGGTAGTGTTAAATGAACTAGCAGATTTAAATTCGCTAACAAACTGAAGGCAAACTCCAGCTTGTGCTGAATAATTACAGGAAACATTTTTTCTTTTGGGATAAAGGTTTTACATAAATAAATAAAAGCTGATCATTGAAAGCGCACCTGTCAGTGGTAAACGGTTTGTCCCATCCCTTTAAAATGATACATCTGTAGGAGAGCTTGTTCTTTTAAAAAAAAAACGACAGGCTTACTGGCCAGATCACCAGGTGAAATATATAAGAAAGCAAGCCTAAAAAAGAAGAATCATGCAGCCATTACTTCTAAGAATTGATAAGCTGCAATGTAATAAAGTTTGCTTTTGGGTTTAATACCATTTTAAAAGAGATGCATGGGGTTTTATTGGGAGAATGCAGAAAATATATATGTACAGTTCAGGTTAAATAATGTTCAGTCTCCGGCCAATTCGCTATGTATTTCAGTGGAGAATAATATGCACTCTTTTTTTTTTTTTTTTTTTGTATCAAAAAGAAGGAGAGATGTATGGGGTTTTGCAGCTGTCCCCCGATGCCTCGAAAACTGAAATCCGAGCGATAGAGCACCGCCAATCACTTGGTTCTCACAGCTCCATGAATGGAGAGCTGGTGACTGACAGTCAGCAGCTCTCTGCTCTGCCCCCTTCTCGTTCACTAGAGCGCTGGGCTGTGGAGGAGATGGAAGCGGCCGGCTCAGGCTCTCAGCGGCTTGCAGAGAGGCTGAGCCGGGTGCCGGTCCAGGCATTTGGAAGGATCCCGACTACATTGCCACGATCTTGCCCAAGCCTGGATCGGCTCTAAGACGTCAGCCCTCAGGAGCCCGCTGTCTGCTGAAAAAGGGTCACAGGAGTGCAGAACAAACTGCACTCCTGTGATCTAAAGAGGAAGTACAGCCAAACAAGCGTTGGCTCTACTCATTTAATGCTATATTCCAGTTAATGTGGCTCTGTATTCATGAATACATCATTACCTGTATTTCTTAAATGCAAACACTGCATGTACCTGAATTTGACTTTGTATTAGGCTCTTGTAATCACCTGCACAGAAAAGCTCAGATTGGGAAAGAGAGAGAAGCCGCAAAAGAAGCCGTGTGCTACCAAGGAGCATGACGATAGGAGGAGGGAGCAGCAAGACAAAGATGAACTTATCAGCCTGCTGCTTCTCCTTTCACTGTCCAGTCACAGGCCAGAGGAGGGACAAGACCTGCATTGTGTAATGTTAACAGATTACAATCAGGTGTCAAAGCTGTGTAAATCTCATTACTGAATGGAGAGAAACACTTCTATGGATTGGACTTGCATATTTAGCGGTTTGCCTGGAGTTCAGTTCAGTACATAATACAATAGTCTTGGGTGATTAAACTGCAAACGGGATTCACCACCAATAAATAGGGTAAATGCCTCCAACGGAAGCTTAACAATTCAGATAAGTATGGCTTATATGTTCAACCACTCTAAGTGCATTCATCTTTTTCTATCTTAATCTTGTGAAACAGCAAAAATATATTCAACCCGATGTAATTTATTTTAGCACTGCTTACAACGATCAGATACACAGGCCAACACACTTTTTTTTCCCCCCCCCGTCAGCTCTAGTTTTGGAGATATAGCATAAATACCATATGCAACCCTTTACTCTAGGTGCCCATCAAAAATCAGGACATAAATATAGCAAAATGCGTCAGATGATTCAGGCAGCACTGTTGTGGAATAGCCATAACCTCTATGGTGCTCAATCTGCAAAAATGAAATGATACAAGTGGCAATATACACACACCTCCTGGACCTATGCAATCATAACTGTAATACAGGTAAATAGCCTACACTTTAGAATCCAATGTTTCCAATGTAAAATTACAGTCGGAAGTACATAAACACTCACGATATCTGCTAAATTGTACACAAAAACATATAGGAAAATTGTGAGGTGGAAGAAGGGAGCACCTTCCTCCCTACTCAACCACCTACAGAAAACGGACTTTATTGGCACAACATGGGACATATATGTTAAAAAATGAGAAAGGAAAAGGAGGTTGGGACTTTAAATGAGGACATAGAAGGACACTGACCAATGTGCGTTGTACAAAAATAATTGTTTATTAGCCCTCCAAGATCCTGGAAAGCAAGGCAGGTGCCATACATCATAAACAGATTCATTACATCACAACATGCATTGAACTTACATTTAAAACTGTAGAACACTCTGCCTGGTAATTGGAGTGGAGCATCTGCCATGGCGTGAAATAAAACACTTAGGAATGAATAAAAGACCCCTTTCCCCCTTTTTCTTCCCTCCTTCCCTGTTTTCAGTGGACGGGGGGATGGGGCGGGATGGATCGGCTGATCTGCGCATCGATGTTACCCCATCGCCCCATGCTGTTTGTGACCCATATGGTGCACTTGGGCAGGAGCGATATGTTTTCCCATCTTGGCTGACAATTGGGTGGCGTGATCCTGGCCAGGTGTGTGGGGACCCCACCCCTGGCTCGGACGCCCTCCCTCACCTGGTCATGCCTGTGTAACATTGGGCGGGGTTACTGGGCTGGCTGGGAGTATTTATGCAGACAGCATGGTGATAGCACTATACATGCACACGGGCATGGCTGGTTGCAGACTCATTCCCTCACTTCGTATCGGTGGTAATTATTTGACATTTAGTTTCTCTCACACCTTTTGCACCTCTCCCATGGCCACCCTTGATGGTGGATCTTGGTCTAGGTTTTTTCTGACTCCAGCCCTTTTGTACGTTATCACAGGCACTTACTTTTTGCCCCCCCCCCCATTCTCTATTTTGGTTTATGGCTTTGCCATTTTGTTTTCACACTCAGCACCCTTCATACACATTCACATTTCATTCAACCCATTTACACCCACATATTCATCCACAGATGTCTGCTGTCCGAGTGGTCTGCATGGTGGTTCCATCCCCGGCTCATGTCACCGTGTCCTTAGCTCCCGTGACAAGACTTCCAGTTGGTCTGGCCCACATTGCTACACCGCACATAGCGTTCAAGGGTAGGTTGATTATCTCGCCCCCCTTTGTACCTATATCATGTACTCCATTACACAGATCTTTGGATATTTTTACTTTGTTATTTTTTATTTTTATACAGATATGTGTGCATCTACCCCTGATGAGTGGGTACTATCCCACGAAATGCGTCGGGTTTACAATGATGCCATCTCTCTACTGAAGCCAATTTTTGTATTACCATATGGTCTTTTATTTATTCCTAAGTGTTTTATTTCACGCCATGGCAGATGCTCCACTCCAATTACCAGGCAGAGTGTTCTGCAGTTTTAAATGCATATATGTTTGCTATACATTTTTTACTAATTTATGTTGTGATGGATTTATTATTGTTTATGCTGTATGGTACTTACCTCACCTTCCACGACCTTGGAGGGTCAGTAAACAATTATTCCTGTACAACCTAGAATTACTTTACTCCAATTACCATAAACGCATATATGTTTGCCATTCAATGCATGTTGTGATGTAATGAATCTGTTTATGATGTATGGCACCTGCCTTGCTTTCCAGGATCTTGGAGGGCTAATAAACAATTATTTTTGTACAACGCACATTGGTCAGTGTCCTTCTATATCCGCATTTAAAGTCCCAACCTCCTTTTCCTTTCTCATTGAATTAGGGATGGAGACACAGTTTCATCTGCGTCTCATTCAAAGTCCCATTTGCTTTGCTTTTCTCCAGTATATATGTTAAAAAATGGACAGTTTATTGAAGTCCCATTAAGCAAAACACTCATTAAAATTATGGGGATATTACCCCCTAATTCTTATAAAAGCATACATACAATACCCATTACTGGACAGGGAAGCATATAGTCCAATATAATAAATTGTATATTAAATATGCAACACGTAGTTGTAGAGTAGGCGTCAACAAATCCAGATATAACGTCAACGCGTTTCGCAGTGGAGTTGCTTCATCAAGACAGTGGGTATGCCATTTGAAGATTACATTTCTGACCGCTTGGAAAATACCACACGACAAAGTCTGGCAGGCGGACACAGGGGTAAAAATTGGCCATCAACTATCCATGTATGTTATGGAACATAAAAAATATATCTGTTTCAAAAACATTGTCTCAGTTTAAAGACAGAAATGGAGGTTCTAGATTCCAAAGGACAGCCACTAAATAGCAGGCAAGGATATTTACTTGCCGTTCGCCTAACTGGAAATGTACATCATGTTTTTGATGTTACATACTGGGGTTATGGCTGCAGCTAGATGCCATAACCCCGTTATCGTTTTTACCCCTTAGGCAGCCGACCTCCCGATAAAAGGGATCACTTTTAGAAGCTACAGGAGAGGTGACACACCCCCTCCCCGCCCGCCTCTGACATCACTTCCAGTTCTCGGACATAAACAAATGATTTTTTTTTGCTTTTAAAAAGGTAAATGACAGATCTGTGGTCTTTTTGACCTCAGATCTCTCGAGAGGCCCAGAGGACCTGTCATGCTTATTTCTATTACAAGGGATATTTACATTCCTTGCAATTATGAATAAAAGTTCTAAAATAAAAATTAAAAAGGAACAGCGTAAAAATAATAAATAAAATAAAATTGAAAGCACCCGTCCCTCCATGCTCGTACGCAGAAGTAAACGCATAAATAAGTCGCGTCTGTATATGTAAACGTTGTTCAAACCACACGTGAGGTATCGCCGCAATCATTCGAGCAAGAGCAATAATTATAGTGCAAGACCACCTCTGTAGCTCTAAAAAGGTAACCTGCAAAAATGTTTAAAGCCTTGCCTATGGAGATTTTTAAGTATCTTAGTTTGTCGCCATTCCCTGAACGTGTTTAGCGTTCAAAAGATTTTTATTTAGGTTTCATAAAAAGAACAACGTTTACATGCCCATATCAGCCAATGACAGATAAAGAACTAACATCTGGGACAGAACAATAAAATGAAAAAAAAAAAAATTACTTATCAGAGTCAGATCCATGGTGAACTGTAGTATAGCCAAATCTCCAAGACCAGAATACATAAATGAGTACAACAAATATAAGTTATGGCATAGAGATTACATAAACGATGACATGAAATAGAGCAAAAGGGTGTAGATCAATACCTAAAAGACACCTTTGGACTCGAGAACATCCGTGTTGCAATCACCACTACAGGTCAATGCGTAAAGAATGGCTGAAGTAACACCATAACCACATAATATTAAAGAGGTGATTAAAAAAAAGGGGGGGGGGGGG
>BLSH010475806.1:270532-282909 GCA_018402905.1 Glandirana rugosa
AAACCACTTGAGGTACGGGTTCTCCCAATTCCGTCACGACCTTTTATTACCATCGGTGTGTTTTATAACTGTCAAACCCCGGTTAAACCAGTAAAAGTGAATCCCCACATGAGTGAAAACAACGGTCGACAAATCTGTAATTACCGACACATAACTCAATAAAACTCCCCTGTCGTTTAAATGTGATCAGTCCGTTTGTCTTGTTACTTGAGAGGTGACTTTCTATTAGCGAGGATAGTCGCGAGTCCTACATTGTGTTTTATCGTATTTTAAGGTGAACATTTACATCTAATCGTCGGTGAATTTTATCTTTATAAGTATTATATATCGTGGAATAATTTTCGGGTATATTGGTATCCTATAGTTGTTTTACGTTCGTCGCGATTTCATTTTCAGGTTCTCTCAGGTTTTATAATTAAAGGTTATATGGGCTTTTAATAAGGTGCTATATATTATGAATATTTCTATTTTAAGTGGCTGCTAATCTACATTTACAAGTGGAATTTTATGCTATTTTGTGTTACATCCTGAGCGCTGATAGGAGCGATTATCTTTCAGTGGAGAGTTCATTGTTCTGTTTGCCTGACTAGTGTAAATTTGCTGTCCCCTCAAAATAACTCAATACACAGCCATTAATGTCTAAACAGCTGGCAACAAAAGTGAGTACACCCCTAAGTGAAAATGACCAAATTGGCCCCAAACTGTCAATATTTTGTGTGGCTACCATTATTTTCCAGCACTGCCTTAACCCTCTTGGGCATGGAGTTCACCAAAGCTTCACAGGTTGCCACTGGAGTCCTCTTCCACTCCTCCATGACTACATCATGGAGCTGGTGGATGTTAGAGACCTCGTGCTCCTCCACCTTCCATTTGAGGATGCCCCACAGATGCTCAGTAGGGTTTAGGGCTGAAGACATGCTTGGCCAGTCCATCACCTTTACCCTCGTCTTCTTTAGCAAGGCAGTGGTCGCCTTGGAGGGGTGTTTGGGGTCATTATGTTGGAATACTGCCCTGTGGCCCAGTCTCTGAAGGGAGGGGATCATGCTCTGCTTCAGTACGTCACAGTACATGTTGGCATTCATGGTTCCCTCAATGAACTGTAGCTCCCCAGTGCCAGCGGCACTCATGCAGCCCTAGACCATGACACTCCTACCACCATGCTTGACTGTAGGCAGGACACACTTGTCTTTGTACTCCTCACCTGGTTGCCGCCACACACGCTTGAAACCATCTGAACTAAGTCAGTTTATCTTGGTCTCATGAGACCACAGGACATGGTTCCAGTAATCCATGTCCTTAGTCTGCTTGTCTTCAAACTGTTTGTGGACTTTCTTGTGCATCTTCTTTAGAAGAGGCTTCCTTCTGGGACGACAGCCATGCAGAAAAATGTGATGCAGTGAGTGGCGTATGGTCTGAGCACTGACAGGCTGACCCCCCACCCCTTCAACCTCTGCAGCAATTCTGGCAGCACTCATATGTATATTTCCCAAGATAACCTCTGGATATGACGCTGAGCATGCGCACTCAACTTCTTTGGTCGACCATGGCAAGGGCCTGTTCTGAGTGAAACCGGTCCTGTTAAACTGCTGTATGATCTTGGCCACCTTGCTGCAGCTCAGTTTCAGGGTCTTGGCAATCTTCTTATAGCCTAGGCCATCTTTATGTAGAGTAACAATTCTTTTTTCAGATCCTCGGAGAGTTATTTGCCAGGAGGTGCCATGTTGAACTTCCAGTGACCAGTATGAGAGAGCGAGAGTGATAACACCAAATTTAACACACCTGCTCCCCATTTCACACCTGAGACCTTGTAAGACTAATGAGTCACATGACACCGGGGAGGGAAAATGGCTAATTGGACCCAATTTGGACATTTTCAGTTAGGGGTGTACTCACTTTTGTTGCCAGTGGTTTAGAAATCAATGGCTGTGTGTGTTGCGTTATTTTGAGGGGGCAGAAAATTTACACGGTTATACAAGCTGTACACTCACTACTTTACATTGTAGCAAAGTGTCATTTCTTCAGTGTTGTCACATGAAAAGATATAATAAAATATTTACAAAAATGTGAGGGGTGTACTCACTTTTGTGAGATACTGTATATATAGTTTGGGGGTTCTAAGTAGTTTTCTAGCAAAAAATTACTAATTTAAACTTGTAATCAAGTTCCAGAAAAGGCTCGGTCAGCAAGTGGTTAAGCAGGATAGATGGACATACTGCACCAATATATTGATAACAGATCACACCACCCGTATTCGGTAAGGGAACAAGATCGGCCCCCCAGGATGCCAACTCACACCTCTTAAGACAGAAAGGATGAACATGCTGACCCAATATATCAATTACAGATACTCCTTCCAACAGTATTTAGTGGAAAACAATGTGGGTCCCCCAGGGTGCCAACTCACACCTGCAAGTGCACATTAACCGCCATCAGAAACACAAAAACCCAAACTAGGTAACAGAACAATTGATCAGCAAGATCTTTTGAAAAACTGAAAAAAAATATATATAACACATATCTAAGAAACTAGAGCTGATGCACTCCAGCCAGTGCAATTTTTTGAATCCGTGCTCCAAATAATCCCAAGAACAGGTCGAAAATGCAAGGCACCAAGAAAAAAGTTTTTTTTTTTGTTGTTGCCGTTTTGGGCTGTGTAATGTATAAAGTGCCACAACCAACTCGAAGTACAGAGCTGGTTATAATGACAACCAGTTTTTCACTGTTCTTTCCTATAACAGGGCTCTCAGTGGTTGTGGCAATTGCCAGGCTGAATATTGGTTCTGGCCACATAGAAGCTTTACAGGCATACTTTTAGACTGCATTCACACCCGAACGTGTCATTTTCAGGCAGAAAGTTGCGTGAATTTGCCACAATTTTGTATAGGTCAAAAGTCACCAATGTAAAAAGCAGAAAAACGCCCAAATCTGCCTGAAAAAATACTTCAGAACTTGTTTGAGCTCCAGGCATTTTCAGGCTTTTGGAGTGGAGATGTCAACCATCTCCATAGAGAATCATTGATTTTTTTTTCCCCTCCAGCATTTTGTAGCTTCAGGCTTCAAGCTACAAAACGCTCAGGTGTGAATGGGGCCTTAGAGCATACCATACCTTTTTAACTCCTGAGAAGTAAGAGAATACAACTCACCCTCAGGTCTCATGGCGGGAGGTTTGTTGTGAACGAGCTTCCACCACCCTGGCTCTCCGAACTCCTGAGCCCCAGACCGGAAGAACATGGGGCTTCCCACAGACAGACATCCAGCAACTGTGCTCCACCATGTAGAAGTCTTCTTTCTATAAACAAATGCATGGGCATTTCTCCAGTGTACACACCCAACACACCTACTGTTATACTAGTAAAACATACAACAATATGTACAAATACTAATATATTAGCTGACTGGGGGATGATGAATGCATTTCTTAGCAGTACAGTGCATTGCTGGGAAACTACTGTTGTGTCGGCAGAGGAGTCGTTTTTATTTCTTTCGTTCGGCCAACTGGTCGACTAACCTTCCTGTTTTTTTGGGCTGAATATGTGGCAGTGTGTTCACTCTCTGGTCACAGGCACTAAGCTCGCTTTAGGCAACAGGAGTGCACACTGTGCATGTGCAGCCTAAACAAAGGATGGCACCTCCTCCCATGGCACTAGGGGGTGCTGGTCCCAGTGCTTGCCCCGCCCCTACAACTCAGGATATAGCTATCACAGGCTGCACTTCAGCCCCAGAAAGATTTACCCCCTTCCTGACGAGAGCACTTTTTGCGATTCGGCACTGCGTCACTTTAACTGACAATTGCGAGGTTGTGCGAGGTTGTACCCAAACAAAATTGACATCCTTTTTTTTTAAACCACAAATAGAGCTTTCTTTTGGTGGTATTTGATCACCTCTGCGGTTATTTTTTGCACTATAAACAAAAAAATGAGCGACAATTTTCTTTGCTATAATACATATTCAAAAAATATACAGTGGATATGGAAAGTATTCAGACCCCCTTCAATTTTTCACTCTGTTATATTGCAGCCATTTGCTAAAATCATTTAAGTTCATTTATTTTCCTCATTAATGTACACACAGCACCCCATATTGACAGAAAAACACAGAATTGTTGACATTTTTGCAGATTTATTAACCGCTTGCCGACCACTGATCGGCAATTGACGGCGACAGAGTGGCTCCTCTGCGCAAAACGCCGTCATCTGACGGCGGCTGCGAGATCGCGCACAGTGAGCGTGCGCGCGCCACCGGAGGCGCGCCCGCGTGCTCACTGTGTCCGGGGAGGGCCAGGGAGCGGGTAAACACGGACCTCCGTTCTGTGAGGGGGGAAGTGCTGTGATCACAGCCTTCCTCTACATGGAAGCTGTGATCACTTCCCTTCCCCAGCCAGGGCAGCCCACACACAGTTAGAACACACCAGGGAACACAGTTAACCCTTAGAGCGCCCCCTGCAGGTTAACCCCTTCACTGCCAATGGCATTTACACAGTAATCAGTGCATTTTTATAGCACTGATTGCTGTATAAATGCCAATGGTCCCAAAAAAGTGTCACAATGTTCCGATATGTCCGCCCTAATATCGCAGTACCGCTAAAAATTGCAGATCGCCGGCATTACTAGTAAAAAAAATGAAAACCCCAGAAATTAATTCTCATCATCTGTAAACGCGACCACTTTTGCGCAAATCAATCAATAAACGCCGATTGCGTTTTTTTTATCACCAATATGAGGAAGAATATAAAATCGGCCAAAACCGATGAAAAAAAATGTTTTTTTATATTTTTTTTTGGATTTGTATTTTAGCAAAAAGTAAGAAATTTTTTTTTTTTTTTTTTTTGCAAAATTGTGGCTCTTCCTTCGTTTATAGCGGCGATCAGAAATGACGCAGCGGTGATCAAATACCACCAAAAGAAAGCTCTATTTGTGGGAAAAAAAGGACACAAATTTCGTTAGGGTACAACGTTGCACGACCGCGCAATTTTCAGTTAAAGCGACGCAGTGCCGAATCGCAAAAAGGGCTCTGGTCCTAAAGGGGGAAATCCTTCCAGGGCTGAAGTGGTTAAAAAAAGAAAAAAACTGAAATATCACATGGTCCTAAGTATTCAGACCCTTTGCTGTGACACTCATATATTTAACTCAGGTGCTGTCCATTTCTTCTGATCATCCTTGAGATGGTTCTACACCTTCATTTGAGTCCAGCTGTGTTTGATTATACTGATTGGACTTGATTAGGAAAGCCACACACCTGTCTATATAAGACCTTACAGCTCACAGTGCATGTCAGAGCAAATGAGAATCACGAGGTCAAAGGAACTGCCTGAAGAGCTCAGAGACAGAATTGTGGCACAGATCTGGCCAAGGTTACAAAAAAATTTCTGCTGCACTTAAGGTTCCTAAGAGCACAGTGGCCTCCATAATCCTTAAATGGAAGACGTTTGGGATGACCAGAACCCTTCCTAGAGCTGGCCGTCCAGCCAAACTGAGCTATCGGGGGAGAAGAGCCTTGGTGAGAGAGATAAAGAAGAACCCAAAGATCACTGTGGCTGAGCTCCAGAGATGAGGTGGGGAGATGGGAGAAAGTTGTAGAAAGTCAACCATCACTGAAGCCCTCCACCAGTCGGGGCTTTATGGCAGAGTGGCCCAACGGAAGCCTCTCCTCAGTGCAAGACACATGAAAGCCCGCATGGAGTTTGCTAAAAAAACACCTGAAGGACCCCAAGATGGTGAGAAATAAGATTCTCTGTTCTGATGAGGCCAAGATAGAACTTTTTGGCCTTAATTCTAAGCGGTATGTGTGGAGAAAACCAGGCACTGCTCATCACCTGTCCAATACAGTCCCAACAGTGAAGCATGGTGGTGGCAGCATCATGCTGGGGAGTGTTTTTCAGCTGCAGGGACAGGACGACTGGTTGCAATCGAGGGAAAGATGAATGCGGCCAAGTACAGGGATATCCTGGACGAAAACCTTCTCCAGAGTGCTCAGGACCTCAGACTGGGCCGAAGGTTTACCTTCCAACAAGACAATGACCCTAAGCACACAGCTAAAATAACGAAGGAGTGGCTTGACAACAACTCCGTGAATGTTCTTGCATGGCCCAGCCAGAGCCCTGACTTAAACCCAATTGAGCATCTCTGGAGAGACCTAAAAATGGCTGTCCACCAACGTTTACCATCCAACCTGACAGGACTGGAGAGGATCTGCAAGGAGGAATGGCAGAGGATCCCCAAATCCAGGTGTGAAAAACTTGTTGCATCTTTCCCAAAAAGACTCATGACTGTATTAGATCAAAAGGGTGCTTCTACTAAATACTGAGAAAAGGGTCTGAATACTTCGGACCATGTGATATTTCAGTTTTTCTTTTTTAATAAATCTGCAAAAATGTCAACAGTTCTGTGTTTTTCTGTCAATATGGGCTGCTGTGTGTACATTAATGAGGGAAAAAAATGAACTTAAATGATTTTAGCAAATGGCTGCAATATAACAAAGAGTGAAAAATTTAAGGGGGTCTGAATACTTTCCGTACCCACTGTGTATTAAAAAACAAAATGTATTCATCAGTTTTGGCCGATATATATTCTTCCTCATATTTTTGATATCGCAAACTGGCAGGGAAGGGGTTAACCTGCAGGGGGCAATCAAGGGGTTAACTGTGTCCCCTGTGTGTGTTCTAAATGTGTGGGGGCTGGGCTAGCAGGGGCATGACAGATCTAACTGATCCCAATGACAGGGATCAGCAGATCACTGTCATGCCCACTGACAGAACGGGGAACCCCCGTGTTTACATCGGCGGTTCCCCGTTCTCCCTCTATAGAAGTTGATTGCGGGCCGCCAGCGGACAGAGTCCGCCTGACCCGGGGCCACACAGGCAGAGTGCGGCGGGCTTGCCGCAGTAAATGTACGCAAGGCGATCAGCAAGTGGTTAAAAGTGACCTCCAGAAGATTTACCCCCCTTAATGACCAGGCCATTTTTTGTGATACGGTACTGCATTACTTTAACTGACAATTGCGAGGTTGTGCGTAACTGCACCCAAAAAAAAATTGATGTCCTTTTTTTCCCACAAATAGAGCTTTCTTTTGGTGGTATTTGATCAACTCTGTGGTTTTTATTTGTTGCTCTTTAAACAAAAAAAGACCAACCATTTTGTTAAAAAAATAATAATATTTTTTTACTTTCAGCTATAAAACATACCGAATAAAAATAATGTAAAAAATCTAATTTCTTCATTAATTTAAGCCAATATGCATTCTGACACATTTTTGGTAAAAAAAATCCCAATAAGCGTATATTGATTGGTTTGTTCAAAAGTTACAGTGTCTACAAACTACGGGATTTATTTATTTATTGTTACTAGTAATGGCGGTGATCAGTGACATAGCGGGACTGCGATATTGCGGCGGACAAATCAGACACCTGACACTTTTTGGGGACCAGTGACAAATACAGTGATCAGTGCTAAATAAATACGTACTGGCACTGGCTGGGAAGAGGTTAACATCAGGGGTGATCAAAGGGTCAACTGCGTGCCTAGCTGGTGTCTCTTGCAGAGACACAGGATCCATGTCTTCTGTACTGACAGAACGGCAATCTGCATTGTTGCCTCTCCCTCAGTACCAAAGGACTGGCGGGTGGCGGCAGACATCAAGTCCACCATACCTGTCAATATACGTGCGCCGTTAAGGAGATATTTACTGTGTTTTACTCTGATGAGTTCATCAGCACATTCGCTGTGTAGAAACGCGCCCCCCACCCATGCCGTTTCTTCACGAGTGAGTGCCGTGACTGGCGGCTCCCGCACATACGCGGGAGTGACGTCACACGGCTCTGGCCAGTCGCGGAGCCGGGGTCCTCGGCCCCGGAAGAAAGAAGGGCGAACATGGATGCAGCCTCCAGCGAGGGCTTCCTTTGCAGGCAAGTGCCACATAATATTCTAGTACGCGATGCATACTACCACATTATGCTTTTACTTTGCAGGGGCAAAGGAAGGAAGTAAAACTAATCAGGGTTTACATCTTTAACCCTCCCCTACTCTATTCAAAAATGAAATCTGGCTTCAGATATACAATGGATAGAATAACATATCTACCCACAAAACTAAAAACTAGCCTAGTTAGTGGCAGATATAGATTTCAAATTCTCACCTGCTTCCCAGCAAGAAGGTCCAGTGTTTCTCTATAAATGAGCAGATGTCTTCCTTCCATCTAAAATAACCTTGGCGGCCAGATCCTTCCAGGGACAGGTTGTACATGGCCAGCATAACCACCTGAAATACGAGAATCATCATTCAGACCATATGGAGTGCTGACCATTTTATTTGCTAGATGACTACCACGATGTGTTATTTTAGAAATAAATGCCCAGAAAAAAAAAAAAAAAAAAACTTAACTTGGAGGTTTTTAAATACAAATGACAAAATTTAAAATACATTCCATTACTATGGGGTGGGGAAATTCAGAATTCAGGAGTCAGTCAGGTCATCCTGGGAGCCAGATTAGAGGTAAACTTAATAACCATATAATTGGATTCTGTTTACATGTCTCCCCTTACTGCAGCAGTCAGTGAACTTGTCCCAATAGCTCTAAAGCCTCGTACACACGGTTCGACGATCGTACGACCGAACGGCCCAAATCGTATGTTGGCTGTTGTATCTCGCACACTGACATGCACAAAACGATTGTACGACCAAGCCGAACGTAGTGACGTGTTATGAACGTATAAAGAGGAAGTTCAGGTGCATGTAATTAGCATCCGGCCGTTCCTGACTTCTGAGCATGCGTGTTTTGCACAATACAACTTGTTGGACCAACTTCTCTGTTCACACGATACAACGGTCGTACGACCGCTTGTTGATACTACCAAGTTTTCTAGTCTGCTCATGCAACTTCTGTTGTACGACCGTCGTACGTCGGCTGTTCTAATCGCGTGTACTAACGGTCGATTTAGCATACAACGGTCGTTCGTACGACCTGTTGTATACGATCGTCGACCCGTGTGTATGAGGCATTAGTCTGGAGGTTGTAGTGCCATGCCCCTACAACAGCATGACTAAAGCACTTAGTGCTCTGTGAGACATATAAAATCTTATAGTCTCTAATGATTTTCAGTGTGAGCAGCTTTGCTGTTTTAAGTTACTACAGGTACAAAAATCTGTTACATTTCTTAGATAACACCTGGGAGCCTTGCATGCCAAGGCCTCTTTGCAGACCACACTGCAGTTGAACAACTAGGACCCACACGGACCTGTGATTGGACAATAAAAGAGCAAAAGCACACCAATACCATCACTCTGCGCTCTCCTCCTCTCAGGAAGTATTAGGTGAACAACACTGTAGACCTTGGTTGGCATAGGCTCCATTCACACTCGTGCAACTTGTCATGCGTCTTTGGACATCAAAGACACATAACAAGTTGCGGCCCATTCTTTTCAATGGCACCTGTTCAAATCAGTGTGGCTTAAAGTGGTTGTAGCCCCATTTTAGTGATTTTTACCTATAATCAGGCTTACCTGTAGGTAAAATGAATATCTCCCAAACCTGTACGGTTTAGGAGATATTTACCTTACATGTAGCCGCTGACATCAGGGGCACATGTGCAGTGAAGTTCTGGCGAAGGTCCGGCTTATCCTGCCGGACCTTGCCAGAACGGAGGGCTCCCGCGCATGCGCAGGAGTGACGTCTCCAGCCACTCACAGCGCCGGAGCCGCAAACCTAGAAGGAACCTGCGAGGGAACATATCAGCTCCCTCAGTGGGGAACGGGCGGCCCCATTGGATCTTTGTTCTAAGGTAAGTATTTTATAATGAACTAGTATGCGGTGCATAATAGCTCATTATGCCTTTGCCTTACAGGATTTCTTTTTTTTTAGTTTAGGTGTACAACCGCTTTAATCCCTTTGGGACTGCACTATAGCCAAATGATGGCTACAGCGTGGACGCACTTTGCCGAGAGGCCATAGTATCACGTCCTCCCGTGCTCACACTTCCTGCACGCATCGGCAGTGATCTGTGATCGCTACGTCCGATCACAGATTGGGCTAAAGAGCCAATCATGGCAGCTCTTTGCCACGTGATCAGCTGTGCCCAATCAAAGCTGATCACAATGTAAACAGGACTTGATGGTCATCAGCAATCCTCCCCTCACGCTGGCAAACTGGCAAATCCACACAGGGGACATCTACACTGAAAATCCAGGCTCTGGTCATCAGTGTCCTGATTATCAGTGCAGCCCCAACAGTGCTCACCAGTGCTGCCAATCTGTACCCACAAACGGCCATCAGTGATGCCTCTCAGTACCAATCAAGACGGCCCATCAGTGCTGCCTCATCAGTGAAGGAGAAAAAATACTTTTACAAAATTTTTGGTCTTTTTTTTGCTTGTTTAGCAAAAAAATAAAAAAAAATACAGTGGTGATTAAATACCACCAAAAAGAAAGCTCTGTCTAAAATAAAAAAAAATAAATAAAATTGATAAAAATGTTATTTGGATACAGTGTTGCAACACCGCGCAATTGTCATTCAAAATGTGACAGAGCTGAAAGCTGAAAATTGGCCTGGGCAGGAAGGGGGTGAAAGTGCCCAGTAAGCAAGTGCTTACGGTGGCAGTGACTTTAAAAAGGTGGCAGCACTATTTTGGTACAACTTTTGATGCGCCTTTGGTCCAGAGAATGTAAAGTTGGATCAAAGTCGCACCAAAGCACAGCTGCTTTGAGAATGGCATATGGACATTTAATTGTGTAGATGCTGATTGTTTTTTTTTTTTAAAAAAAGGTATCTTTATTTCCATATATGGAGTAGAATGTTGGCACAAAATGATTGTAAAGTCTTGTTTTTTGTTTTTTTTAGGTAAAAATAATAAACATGTTATACTCACCAGCTCTGTGCAGTGGATTTGCACGGAGCAGCCTGGATCCTCCTCTTCTCTGGTCCCTCTTCAGTGCTCCTGGCCCCTCCCTCCTGTTCAGTGCCCCTACAGCAAGCAGCTTGCTATGGGCCTCCCCCTCTTCTCATTGGCTGACTGACTTTGATTGACAGCAGCGGGAGTCAATGGCGCCGCGCTGCTGTCTCAGCCAATGAGGAGGGGAGTCCCGGGCAGCCGAGACATTCATACAACATCGCTGGATCTGGAGCGGGCTCAGGTAAGTATTGAGGGGTTGCTGCACACAGAGACTATCCTAAAGCGGAGTTCCACCGTTTTCTACATTTATTAAAAGTCAGCAGCTACAAAAAAAGTGCAGCTGCTGACTTTTAATAAACAGACACTTACTTAACTGCCGGTCCAGCGATGGGGCCGCCTGGAACCTCGGATCTCTCCCCCTCCCCTCCACGGCGCCGTCATTCCTATTGTGGGCACCCGGCCATGACAGCTAGTGGCTTCACAGCCGGGCACGCACTGCGCATGTGCGAGTGGCGCACCGTGATTGATCCCGAATACTTATAGGATCTGTCCTGTGTCCCAGAAGACTTCGGGAGGGAGGGTGAAGGAGACCTTCCACTTCCGATCACCTAAGGCGACAGGAATGGAAGTACCTGTTAAAATCGGGTATCCGCACCTCCGCCCCACCTCCCCAAAAGCTCAGATTCACCATCAGGAGCTGGGAAGGAGGTCTTAAAGCGGAAGTTCCACTTTTGGGTGGAACTGTGCTTTAATGCATGAAATGCATTAAGATAAAAAAAAAACCTTCTGCCTTAACAATCACAATTAAAGCGGTTGTCTACCCTGTATATGGATTTTTACCTACAGGTAAGCCTTATTATAGGTAAAATAAATATCTCCTAAACCTGTACGGTTTAGGAGATATTCCCCCCCCCTCCAAGCAGCTGCGGTGTCAGTGCGCATGCGCCGTGATGTCCCGGAGCATATCGCCGGAAAGACGGGCTCCCGGAGCCGCGTACCCGGAAGCAATATCCGAGGAAGGATGTCTGCTCCCTCAGAGGGGACCGAGCAGCCCGGTCGGATCTTCGTTTCAAGGTATTTCATAATGAGCTAGTATGCGGTGCATACTAGCTCATTATGCTATTGTCTTGCAGGTTTTAGGCTGGCCCGACGAGCCAGGGGAGACTCCCTCGTCTGTAGGAAGGAGCCTATAACGAAGGCCCATGCGCCGAGGCCCTCGGGCAGAAAGGCCGCTATACGAGGCCCTGTAGTGCCGCGTACGCGTGACTGTGGCGTCGACGAACCTCCCCCCCCCTTATAGAGGATTTGGCATGTCCAAATCCTCTATAAATAAAATGGATATTATTCCGAATGGACATCCATTTTTAGGTATATGTCCCATCTGTTGGCGAAATTAACACTAACAATTCCGTCTTCCAAAAAAAAAATAGAATTACGTAAAGTACGTAATTTCGTGTCAAGGTGGGTTTTCACCTTGAAGGCGAAATTCTGGAGGAAG
>BLSH010475806.1:285046-304965 GCA_018402905.1 Glandirana rugosa
CAAAAAGTGTCCAATTTGTCCCCCGCAATACAAGTCACTGATCACCGCCATTACTAGTAGAAAAAAAATAAAAATTCCATAAATCTATCCCATAGTTTGTAGACGCTATAAAACTTTTACATGAGCCAATACACGCTTCTTGGGATTTGTTTTACCAAAAATTTGTAGCAGAATACATATTGACCTAAATTGATGAAGAAATTCTATTTTTTTTTTTACTTTTACTTTTTTTGATTGGATGTGTTTGATAGCAGGAAGTCAAAAGTTTTTTTTTTTTCAAAATTATCGGCCTTTGTTTATAGCTCAAAAATAAAACCGCAGAGGTGATCAAATACCACCAAAAGAAAGCTCTATTTGTGTGTACAGCGTCACACAACTGCGCAATTGACAGTTAAAGTAGTGCTCAGGAAGGGGGGGGGGGGGGAGGTAAATCTTCCAGACCTATGTGACAAATTAGATTGAGATCAGATATACACCACATTTAATTTTTTTTTCTAACCGTGGTACATTACTTGGAAAAGTGTAGAAGTGTAGACTTGTCTTTGTATAGAGTAGTTAATGAAAGCCCAACTCAAACCAACATTATTTTTTTTTCTCTATTTTGGACAGTAATTCACATTACAGCGTTTGGAATCGCAGGCAGATTTGCCACAAATCTGATTTGACAACGCCGACATTGTGAATGACAAAATGTGGGACTCGCATTTTGAGATGCCATTCATTTGAATGACACCTAAAAACACGGTGCGGGTCTGCTGCAATTGTCGGGCGATAAAGCATGCTGCAATCGCGGCAACCCGCATCATGGGACGCATGACGCCCCAAAAGTAGCTCCCTATTTTTGGCTGATATGTGTCCCACGTTACGGGTTACCGCGATTGAAGCAGGCTTTAATGCCCGACAATCAAGGCATGCCCACACTGCGTTTTGCAGGGTCACTGTCATTCAAATGAATTGCACCTCAAAATGCGAGTCCAACGTTTTGCCGTTCACACATCGGCGCTGCCAAATCGCGGGTTGATTCGCAGCAAATTTACCCGCAATTCAAAATGCTCTAATGTGAATGCAGCTTTAATGTTGGGCAGAATTTCACTAATTTCCAAAATTAACACAGGAAAGAAGCAATAACATAAGGCAATTAAACCTGACAGTTTCTAACCCTTCCTCATTCCTCTAAATGAGCTTTTAGGGCTGGTTCACACTGCTTCAACCCCGGAGATCTGATGCAATTCGCACCTCACTGCAGTGTGAATCACATGCAATCTCTATGCGATGCGATTTCAGCCATACAGATAGTATTGGCTGAAATCGCACAGGACCTTTTTTTGGTCTGCAGCAGAATCGGATCGCATGGCTGTTCACACCCATGCGATCCGATTCCTGTGAGAGTTTGCATTTCGCACTGAGATATGCAAACCAGTTTGGGGGGTGTCATTAGCTTTGTACTGACACTCCCCACAGTTCGCATATAGCAGGAGGAACTGCCGCTGGGAGACATGCAATGAAGGAACCCGCAGTGGATTTGTTCCCGCATCGCAGCAGTGTGAACCGCCCCTTATTCCTGTTTCCAAAATAGAAAGATTCTGCTCGCTTCCTGGCCTGGCGACACCACAGGAAGCACGGGGGAACATACCTTTCTGTCTCAAATTTCACCTTAAGCGCTCATACTTCCAGGCATTAACAAAAAAAGTGATAGTGAAAAGGAAATCCCTCCAAAAGTGAGGGAATCCCTGGTTGTCACCAAGGTCGCCACTCGCCAGAACTAGTACTCCTATTGGAAGATTCCCCTAGTACTGTTCTGTCCACCCTGTCTAAATCAAACAAAAAAAAAAGGTTTTGCTTTTAGTTATAGTTTAAAGACGATCCTCGTGTTTCATGTCACTTTAAATAGTTTGTTTGAACCAAGTTGGCCCACACAAACTATTCGCTTCACTAAGAGCCCTTTCACACTGGGGCTGCCCCAGCGTCAGTCGTAAAGCGCCGCTAGTTTAGTGGCACTTTAGCGCCACTATTCGGGCGGCAGTTGGGTGCTTTTAACCCCTAACTAAGAAGGGGTTAAAAGCACCGGCGCACTGCGCTTTCGGAATGGTCAACAGCCGCTTGGGAAGTGCTACCCATTCATTTCAATGGGCAGGGGCGGTGGAGGAACAGTGTATACATCGCTCCCGCACCGCCCAAAAAATGCTGCTTGCAGTAGTTTGTTTCCTCTCCTGCAAGTGCACCGCCGCAGTGTAAAAGGACACACTGACTTTAATTAACTTTAACTTTAATTAAGAAGCGCTTTACAGGCACTATTTTTAGCTAAATAACGCCTGTAAAGCACCTCACTGTGAAAGTCTTAGGGCTGCAGTCTCTAAGCGCTGTATGTACTGCATGCAACTTCTAGTGGCGTGTTCCAGCTGTGAGACAGACTTCCCCTCTCACACCCGGAATAAAACAGTGTGGGTCTAAACGGTGCTCAGCCATTCATAGGCAGCTTTGTATTCTATGAATAAATACAAAAAGCTTCCTGAGGGGTGGGCTGATGACATCATGCTCTCAGACTCGGTCAATCAGAGGAAGCTTTGTATTCATTCACAGAGAACAAAGTTACCTATGAATAACTGAGCACTGCTCGGCCAGAATCTATTTTGTTCCGTGTGTAAGAGGGGAAGTCCATCTCACAGCTGGAACCCACCACTGTATCTAGCTGAAGTTACATGCAGTATATACAGCACTTAGAGACACTGCAGCACTTACTGAAGCAAATAGTTTGTTAGGACCAGTTTGAACCAAACAAACTATTTAAAGTGACAGGAAACAGGGAGATCAGCTCAGGTTCACACTGCTCCAACATGAAAGTTGCGCGACTTCAATCCAACTTAGATCCGACTTAATGTGACTTTTTACACTCTATGGCATTGAAATCGTATTAAAGTCAGACCAAAGTAGTGCAGGAACCTTTACTAAAGTCAGAGCAACTTGTGTCGGATCAGTTAAGAGGGCTCTCATAGGGAAACATTTAATTTGACATGTCATGTGACTTGTGCTTTCACAAGTCAGATCCCATGTCGCAGCAGTGTGAACCGGGCCTAAGGCATAACCCTCATCCCTCTAAGTGCAGCCAACCTGGTCTGATAATTGCCTCCACCCCACAGTGATCTTCAATGTGTGGCCCTGCTTGAACCCCCACCACACAGAAAACACACAGTCCTTGCTGAGTCCTTGTCATTGTTCAAATGTGCACTGTGGCCCCATGCATTTCCATGGAGAGAGCCCTGGTACAGCTCCCTATCAGAATAAATGGGGCTGTGGCACACTTGGATGAAGAGGACCCAGCAATGGCCCTTTCTGAAGAAAGGCTGTGTGACATCAAGCAGGGTCCCACAGTAAAAAAAAAAAAATCACTGGATTGGGGGCAAAAGTAAGTAAAAGACAAGGGTTGGGGGGGTGGCTCAATGCCTTTCAGGGCAACTCGTATCTAACATAGTTGTCTTTGAAAGCCAGTGAATCAGCAAGCAAATTCAAAAAGTCAGGAATCGCAGCTGCTCTATAGCTCTCATGACAGCCTTCCTTTAAATACACCCTGAACCCATATTAGATCTGCACTCAATGAAATCAAATTCACAATCACAAGATTAGTTTTGTGGTTTACCTTCTTACTTTTCATAAGCAACTTTCTAGAAGATCAAAAAAAAAAAAAAAACTACAAAAAGGGAAAAGCCCCCCATACATACTCTCTGGAATCCATTTCTGACACTTGTCACAGTGAAAAGGTATCTCCTCCATCCATGGCAGGTCTACTTCATCGCCAACATCGCTGTTTAAAGAATCTCCGCTTTGATCATGAGACAAGTCTACAGAAGCCTGATCTTCAGACTCTACCAGCAACAGAGTCTCCCCTTCCACTTCCCCTTCCTCCAGACCTTCAGAAGCTGATGTCCTGGTAGCCTCATCGTCCATAGGAGTGATATGGGCTGATGTATCCATGACCTACGCACAGCAGATGACGGGCTCTGGCTAGAACAAACGTCTTAGGTCTCTATATAGAAGAGCAGGCATGTAGCTCCCTATTCTACAATACAATCAGGCAGCACAGACCACACTGCACACACTTTCCTATAGTTTAGGCACTTTTATTAGGAGGCCATGAGGTCTTTTTTTCACAATGACAACTGAGTATGATCGCTATGTAGGACAAGGCCAATCTGAAAATGTATAGAAAAGTCACAAATTCTAAAAATCAACTGTCCTTGTTTCCGGCAGAAGTCTGCAGTTATGATTTGTTGGATGCTTCACTTAAAAACCTTCTCACGCTCGGACTCCAGCTGCTTGGTTAACTCAATGTGTTCATTAAGAAGGCGCAGGTTGTCTTGTTTCCGTCTCTGCCTTTCCAAATCTTGAACTACACCTTCACGCAGTCTCTGGAAGGAAATTGGAAATACACAGTCCATTTTAGATGACAGTTGACCAGGCTATTAATCTCTCGTCACCCATTTATTACATCAAAGAGGGTGGGCTTTAACACATCTATGGGCGCTCTGGTTTCTGTACTGGGAGTGAGTGCACAGCACAGACACCGAGCTATGAAAGACCGCTCTCGGTCAGTAGTAAGGTTCGGGAACTGGCGTGACTGATCATAGGACCGCTGTGAAAGCCAATCACAGTGGTGATAGCCCAGTTAAAGGGACACCCGGGAAGGCAGGAAGGATTTACAGTATATGTGAACCTTTACCTTGCAAAATAACCCATTCAGTTTAAAAGAGAAATAAAAGGCAAAAACGATTGTGGCTGCAAATGGTTCACAGCAACCACAAAGTACAGAGCCACTCCATTTGGCTCTGTACATTGTGATGGTGATCTAAGCTGTCTAAAGCAGGGGTCTCCAAACTGCGGCCCGGGGGGCAGGATGTGGCCCTTTGCTTGATTTTATCCGGTCCTTGGGTCATTAGGCCCCCCACTGTCAGCAACAGTGGGGCATAGATCTTGCCACTGACAATGGAGCACTATTCCTCCTATTGATACCAACAATGGGGCACTATTCCTCCTAGTGATACCAACAATGGGGCACTATTCCTCCTAGTGATACCAACGACGGGGCACTATTCCTCCTAGTGATACCAACAATGGGGCACTATTCCTCCTATCAATACCAACAATGGGGCACTATTCCTCCTATCAATACCAACAATGGGGCACTATTCCTCCTATCAATACCAACAATGGGGCACTATTCCTCCTATCGATACCAATGACGGGCACTATTCCTACTATTGATACCAACGACGGGGCACTATTCCTACTATTGATACCAACGACAGGGCACTATTCCTCCTATTGATACCAATGACTGGGCACTATTCCTCCTATTGATAACAACGACGGGGCACTATTTCTCCTGATTGATACCAACAATGGGGCACTATTCCTCCTATTGATACCAACAATGGGACACTATTCCTCCTATTGATACCAACAATGGGGCACTATTCCTCCTAATGATACCAATAATGGGGCACTATTATATCCAATGACACCATGATGCGGCACTATTTCCAGTGACGTCAATGACGTGGCACTTTTTGTCCCACGGACACCAAAAATGGGACACTACTCCTCCCACTGACACCAATGAGGGGAACTATGACAGGGCATTATTTATTCCCACTGACACCAAGACATTTTCACCTCCCTCTGGCCACAGTCCGGCCCCCCCTAAAGTCTTACGGACAGTAAACTGGCCCTCTGTTTAGAAAGCTTGGAGACCCCTGCTCTAAAGGGTGAAATGGCTGCCCGAGCATGTTTTCTGAAGTGCTGTTTATAACTGGCGATCCAGAAAACAGAGTTCACCTTCACATCGTTTTTTTTTTTTTTTTTTTCAAAATGGTGGTTTTAGATACAAAATGTGACAACTGTGGCAGCCGATCACATAATTAGGCAGACCTTCCCGCCCACCCACAGCATAATAGCCCAGTTAAAGGGATGCCAGGGAAGGAATTACAGTATATGTGAACCCTCACCTTGTAAAATAACCTATTCAGTTTAAAATAGAAGTGAATGGTAAAACGTTTGCGCATAGATATAAAGAATAAATAAATAAAAACAAATATATATATTTTTTTGTATAAGTGATCACAATCTCTGTTCTCTGCTGCATAAGGGGCTTTCAGAAACAGCAGCACACTGATCTTTCTAGTTAATGGCTGTGCGGGGGGGGGGGAGGGGGGTCTGTCATTACAAAGGCAAGCTTGTTCTCCCAGCACAGCCAGGAAACTGACCATGCTGGGGTGGATGCGCTTCTAGGTTTAGTGTGGTCAGGAAAGCAGAGGAACTGGCAGGAACGCCAGGGATTTCACACAAAGGAAGCAATGCAAAGAGAACTTAAGCCTCGTACACACGGGACGACGATCGTATACAACAGGTCATATGACCGACCGTTGTATGCAAAATCGATCGTTCGCATGCGCGATTAGAACAGCCGACATACGACGGTCGTACAAGGGGAGTTGTATGAGCAAACTAGAAAACTTGGTCGTACCAACAAGCGGTCATACGACCATTGTATCGTGTGTACAGAGAAGTTGGTACAACAAGTTGTATTGTGCAAAACACTCATGCTCAGAAGTCAGGAACGGCTGGATGCTAATTACATGCACCTGAATGTTCTTTCTGTGGTCGTACGATCGTGTAGTGCAGTCAGTATGCAAATTGCATTATCCAACATACGTGTGTACGAGGCTTTACACAACTACATGGTACAACAGACACATAATCAGAAATATGAAATGTTGGGGTAACATTCTTTAATAACAACTTGCATATACATGAAGATTTAACCACTTGTGTACCAGCCTATACTTACCCCCTTCATTACGAGGGCTATTTTTTGGTACTGTGATAGTTTGACAATTACTTGATCATTGAACTCAAATAAATGTATAATTTTTTTGAGATAACCAGGTCTTTATTTTGGTGGTATTTAATAAGCATTTGGATTAATATTTTTTAACTATATAAAGAAAAAAAAAAAGACCAAGAATGTGGATTTGCTGACATAACCCATTAAATAAAAACAATCCCCCTCTAACAATCTCATACACATTAGTGGTCAGTGGCACTTTAAACACTTCCCCCCCCCCCAAAAAAAATCCCATCACTATTGGTGGTCACTGGACCCCGCCTCCACATGCTGCATTCTGTCCTTCCTGTTTTACAATCATTCCTCTGTGAATGGGCCGCATAACTGTAAACACTACTATTTACACTTGTGATGGCTGCAAATGGTTCATAGTGACCACAAGGTACAAAGCCACTCTGACTGGCTCTGTACATTGTGATGGTGATATTTCGCAGAGCAGTGTGTTTTCACTGTGGGTGGTTGCTGGTATCACTGCAATTCTCACACCCGTAGAAATGCGAAAGTAGAGTTAAAGCGAGGTTCCACCCAACAGTGGAACTTCAGTTGATTGGATTCCTCCCCTCCTCAGGTGTCACATTTGGCACCTTTCGGGCAGAAGGGGGAAGAGGACACCTGTCTTTAGACAGTTGTCCTTTTCCACACATCCTGGAGCTCTAGCCGGCAGCTGACGTCAGCAGCCCAGCTCCCTCCTCCATCCTCGCTCTGCTACTGACCGCCTGGCCAATAGCAGAGCACAGCGGAGCCTCGCCCATGCGCAGTAAGGTGCCCGGCGTGAAGCTGTAATGCTACACGTCCGGGTTCCCTTACCCGCAATGGACGCGGCTGCACCCGACCTCTGATCCGAAGATCGGCAGCGGATGCCGACATCGCTGGACTCCAGGACAGGCAAGTGTCCTATTATTAAAAGTCAGCAGCTACAGTATATGTAGCTGCTGACTTTTAATTTTTTCAGCCTTAGGTGGACCTCCGCTTTAAATTCTATGTATGTCTTCACACTGGTCCGTTGCGCTTCCTTCGTGGCATTAAAAATCTTGCTTGCTGTATTTTTGGTCAGGGGGAAAAAACAAAACAAAACAAAAACGCACCTCGCCATTGAAATGCATGGAAAATTCAGCAAGAGTGCATAAATAATGCACCTGTGTTAGGTTTTTGATGCAGTTTTTAAATCACATGACCTATGAAACACACACCATAAGCACAGTAAAATCACGTGCATTTTCAGCACCATTATTGCCACCTTTTTCTCTTATCAGCAAGATGCCAATAACACCATTTTCACCAGATTTGTTTCAGCAGCTGAAATTTAAGTGCATCTCTAGTACAACTACATGATAGGGATTGGCTTTTGAAGCGGAATTCCACCCTAAAGCGGAACTTCCGCTTTAATGAAAGGTGACCCTCCCTGACATGCCATAATTGGCATGTCTTTTTTTGGGGGGTGACCAGGGACCCTGTTTTCACAGGGTCCCAGGTCCACTTCCTCCCCTGGCGCCGCGGCTCAGGGAAGGAAGTCCACCTTCCTCCCTCCCTCTCTGCGATCTTCTGGGACAAGTCACAGGTCCCAGAAAATACGCCGGCCAGTCACAAGGTGCAGCGCGACTCGTACATGCGCAGTGTGTGCCCGGCTTTGAAGTCAAAGCCGGTTGCCCACACTTATGATGCCGGCGCCACCGAGGGGAGGGGGCGAAGAGCGAGCCCTCGGGCGGCAGCATCGCTGGAGCGAGGGACAGGTGAGCGCCCGATTATTAAAAGTCAGCAGCTACACTTTTTGTAGCTGCTGATTTTACATGGGTGGAACTCTGCTTTAAAGCAGTATTAAACCCTAAAGAAAACATTACATTGCAACTTACTAATTCTTAGATGTGATGGCCGTATTAGTTTCCTTTTTTATTATTCTATTTTCATCTAGTGATCAAGTCAGCAAGTCTGTTTTTCAAAAGCACAAGCTCCCCAGCAGAATGTATTAGTTTACATGGATGAAACAAACCACTTAACACTGGAGGGTGATGATTAGATTTTATTTATTCATGCAAAACCTTCATCCCAAAAGGAAAAGAAAAACGTTGCTGCAACTGATTATAAAGTGTGAGCTGGAGTTTGGCTTCCATTTATCAATGGTTCTAAATTTGCTGATAAACTTAACTCCACCCCCCCCCCCCCCCCCAAACTTACAATGCTGCTGTCTGCTGTGTCTCCTGTTCTCATTCCTCCAGAGTTGTCTCACACTAATTCAGGAGATGTGTTACTGGCCGGGTCAGCAGGTGAAAACAGAGGAAAAAGAAAAGAAACCTGAGCAGCCATCACATCTAATGATTGGTAAGCTGCAATAGAATACATTTTTGGTTTTGGGTTTAATACTACTTTAAGGCCTCATACACACGGGCGTATCTAAAAAAATAAACAAAACGTCGGGTCCGACGTCAAGGAAAAAAAGTCGACGTTTTTCGGCGTTATGCACTGACGTTTTTGAGCGTCGGCGTCAATAGGCGTTTTTTAAAAAAAATCATCCCTCTGCTATTTTTCAACCTAAAAACGTCTGCGTCAAAAAATGCCGGAAAACGCCGGTACAAGGTGGCGTCTGTTGGCGTTTTGTGGCGTCGGCGTCAAAAAACGTCAAAACGTTACAGCCTCAGAACGCGATGGCCATGGGTTCTACTTTCTGCTCACTAACGCCGACGCCACCTACAGCTCAAAAATGCCGACGTTTTTATGGGGCCATTGACTAACATGGAGAGCTGCAAAAAACGCCAGAAAACGCCAGTGTCAAAAAACGTCCGTGTGTATGAGGCCTAAAGATTAGGAATGCAAGATTAGGAATGCTGTAAACCCTTTAAAAGGTAATCATGCACAGAGTTTGGCTTTAAAGCCCCCTTCACATGGGTGCCTCAACTAAACAGAATTGGCTTGCTCAGCAGGGGATCTCTCCAATTATCCCCGCTGTGCAGAGCTGATGGATGACAGGTCCGTGTCTGCTCCGCTATGCAGAGCGGACAAGGACACAGTCCCGCTTTCCTCTATGGGGCAATCAGATGGAAACGACCGCCTGTCAGTTTCAATCCGATGTGCTGGACGGATAGGAAATAGGACCACCAACCGTCTGTAGCAGCAGTTGCGGATGCACAGTCCACATACGCCCTCCCTATCCTAGCCTGAGCGGACCACACACTTTTCCCAGGTCACAAGATCGGATGACGGCAGGTGTCCGCCGCTCCATAGAGGACTTTGCAGGGTCCGATCAGGTCTGCCTGATAAACTGACAGATGGACCTGACTGGGCAACCCATGTAAAAGGGGCCTAAAGCTGACCATTCAAACGCAAGATCTGCTTATCTCCCAGACACCTGCGGAATAATAACACTAACTAAAGAAATATTAAAACTGGTGATGCACTGAAATTTCAGCCACCAAAAAATTAGCCAAAAATAGGGTTCTCAGCATTGTGCCGAAAGACAAAAGTGCCAATAATGGCTGTGGAAAATGTACGCAATTTTACCTTGCTTATGGTGTGTTTTTCATGGGTTATACCACATTAAAAACACTTTAACCTACAGATAAGCCAATAATAAGGATTACCTGTAGGTTCCCTGCATATCTCTTAAACCTGCACGGTTCAGGAGATATGCAGTGTACTCGCCTTTGCCGACGTCATTCGCCACCTGGGCAATGATGTGAGGACCTGAAGAGTGGATGGTGTGTGTGTGGGTGAGTGTTAGTTGAAATTTATTTTTTGTTTTTTTTTGGGTTATAGTATAGTATAGTTTTTGTGTTTCTGTACACTCCTTTGACCTCCTGTACCGATCCGGCTGGGTCGGAGGGGCAGGTTTTGGTTAAACTCCTCTAACCGCCCCCCTTTTACAAAGGGGATGGCGGACTATTACTGTGAGATATGTTGTTGGCCATGTTCGGCCCTGGTTTGGTTGTAATCTGTATATCTCCTTGCCATGTGTTTTTACGACTAATGTAACTATTGTAATTATACTTTGTCAAAAATTAATAAAAACATACTTTAAAAAAAAAAAAAAAAAAAATGATGAAACGGCCTGCTGTGCCGTTTCTTCACTTCGTTCATGCCGCGACTGGCGGCTCTCGCATGCATGCGTGGGAGTGACGTCACGTGACTCCGGCCAGTCACAGAGCCAGAGATCGCGGCCCCGGAAGGAAGAGGGGCAGAAGATGGACGCTGCCTGGGATGCATAGTAACCCATTATGCTTTTACATTGCAGGGTAATAAAGAGGAAGTATACCCCATCAGGGTTTACTTTCTCTTTAAAGTGTTGACTCGTTGCTATCAAACGCCTGTCAAAATCCACAAGATGTTTCCTCTGACACTTGATGGAGATGCAGAGAGGAATCTGGCTCCTTACTCCATGCCTTCTGGTCCTGTAGCCGACTGTAGCCTTTCAGGACTGAAGTATGGAGAATAATCCAAAAAGTGCACAGTGGTTATCCTTGTGTGTCACAGGATCAGGAAGGTTCCAATCCAGGTGTAGAATGGATGGGTCCATGTGCGGCTCAGTGTGGAATCTCTAACCCGCCAGGATGGTATGCTGTCACCACCGAGTAAGAGGACAAGCTACGGGCTATGCCAGGAGGAGCCCAAGTCCACATGGGGGAAGGGCCGCCTGAGCCGACCTCCGGCGATGACATCACTCACCGGGGCCAAGAGACACTGAAGGGATCCGCCACTGGATAGCACCACCCAGCATCTGGAACGCAAGCTGTAGAGAGCAGTCCTGTCACAATGACGACATGTTTCGCGCCATGCGCCTTTTCAAGTGGACTTGACAAGGCGCATGACGTGAAACATGTCATCACAGTGTCTCTTGGCCCCGGTGTCCCTTTCCCTGTGTGGACTGTGGCTCCTCCTGCCACTCTGCATTGCCTGCAGCTTGTACCATTGTCCGCTTGTCCTCTTACTCAGCGGTGACAGCATACCATCCTGGCAGGTTACAGATTCCACACTGAGCCGTACACAGACCCATCCATTCTACACCTGGATTGGAACCTTCCTGATCCCACTACTGTGACACACAAGGCTAACCACTGTGCACTCCCTTTAGGTACTGTGTTTGCTAGCTTTTCATGACACTATCATGTGACCATAAAATGTTTTTATTCAATAAACTGTTGCTGGGCTATTAGCTGCCTGTTTTTACCATACACTCGATTGAATTATTTATTATGGATCAGTAAGGTGGATCAAAGCGCTACATAACCTTGCTGCAGAGCTTTTCTGTTCACTCTCCCAGGAGTTACTCTACAGCAGCTAGGATCCCAGACTCACACAAGAGATACCACAAATCTTGTATCATACCGTAATAGGCGCCTGATCCGTTGTTGTTAGTGTGTGAGGAGAGGAGAGCTGATCAGCAGCATTTCCTCACAGGAGATCTGCACAGAATATCACTGCAGTCCCAATAGTGCCTCGCAGTGATGCCAGTCAGTGCCGCCTATCCGTGCCCATCAGTCCTGCATATTAATGCCTCATCAGTGCCCATCAGAGCAGGAGAAAAATTACTTAATTTACAGAATTGTAGAAAGAGAAAAGAAAGAAAAACTTTTTATTTTCAATTTTTTTCCCGTTTTTATAGCAAAAAATAAACAACCCAGTGGTGATTAAACACCACCAAAAGAAAGCTCTCTCTCAATGTCTCAAAAAAATGCAAAAAATGTTGTTTGGGTACAGTGTTGCATGACCGCGCAATTGTCATTCAAACTGAAAGCTGAAAATTGACCTGGCAGGAAGGGGGTGAAAGTGCCGAGTAGGCAAGTACTTAAGCCAAGTTCACATATGTGGTGTTAGAAATGTGTTCATAATTGAGCGTGTTCCTGACCCACACAGAAATGTGCTGCTGTTTAGCAAAAGTATAGGTGTGCCATTGATTCTTAATAGCACTGAGCACCAGAAAACTCAGCGTGCTTCTTGGGGGGTACAGCAATTCATTCAAATTAATGGGATTCAGTCAGCACTAAGGATGGGCTTGGGTGTGTTCACAACTGCATGTGCCTGAGCCTGCCAGGAAGCTGACACTGCGCCACGCTAATCACGGACAGTGGCAGCCGCGGATCGGGAAATGTCTCACTGCCTGCGATTAGCACAGCGCAGTGTCAGCTTCCTGGTGGGCTCGGGCACGTGTGGTTGCGAACACGCCCGAGCCCATCAGTCAGCACGATGCACATACATGATTTGCATCTCAGCCGGTCCCTGCTGAAGCAGCCGAGATTTGAACAGTCTATGGCTGGCTTTAGACCCCTTTCACACTGAGGCGGTTTTCAGGCGTTTTAGCGCTAGAAATAGCCTCTGAAAACCGCCTCCCATTCATTGCAAAGAGTGCTTTCACACTGGGGCGGTGCACTTGTGGAACATTAGGAAAAGTCCTACAAGCAGCATCTGCCCATTGAAATTAAATGGGCAGCGCTTCCAAAGCCCCTTAAAAGTACAGCAAAACGGGTCCTTTTCCCATTATTTTAAGGTTACGTTGTTATGTCATTTTTTTGGAGGGGAACTGGGTCCTCAGAAGATACGCCGGCCATTCACAAGGCGCAGCGTGACTTGCGCATGCGCAGTGCGAGCCCGGCTTTGGAGCCAAAGCCGGGTGCCCACACTTGTGATGCCTGCGCCGCCGAGAGGAGAGGAGCGAGCCCTCGGGCGACTGCATCGCTGGACCGTGGGACAGTTGAGTGTCCGATTGTTAAAAGTCAGCAGCTATACTTTATGTAGCTGCTGACTTTTAACTAGGTGGAACTCCGCTTTAAAAGAACCAGCCCGCTAGCGCCCGAAAATCACCGCAAAAATGACCGGCACTATTTTAGCAGCACTACAGAGTGAAAGGGGTCTTACTTTCAGTTCACATCTGTGTGGCTGCATGTAGGGCAGACCATTCGTTTCAATGGACTACCCTATTTGCATTAGTCATTGCACGGGGTGCCATTAAGGATCCATTCACACCTGGGCGTTTGGAAACGTGGGCAGAATCTACGCCATTCCAGAATACCGCCAAACCGCAGGATGTGATTACGATACCATTACTTGTTAATAGCATGCCAATCAAGGTGCAATTTTGCAGTGATTTGGCGTGAATAAATTGCAATTGCGGCAAAAAAGTAACATGCAACGCTGTCACCCAAAAAAAACAACCGCCTGCTTTTTGAGCAACAAGCTTTGAGATTTATCACCCGCAAGTAATGGCATCGCAATCACGTCCCGCGTCTTGCGGCGATTCCGCCCACAATTCCAAATGCCTAGGTGTGAATGGAGCCTAAGAATTAACGGCAACCTCACGTGCTTGCTAAAGAGCAGTGTGCGTCTCTGCATGTCCAGGACACACAGTACTGTGATCCTAGCCCTATTATTTTTAGCTTAGATGAGAGGGGTGAGGGGCTGCTTGCTGAATACAGCAGGAGGCTGGGAATTTATTACAACTGGAGCAGAAAGAATTGGAGCAACGGTTCCTGGCAACCAATCAGCGTCTCGCTTCAGCTTGGTAAGTTGAGTTTTGAAAACGAAAGGCAAAAGCTGATTGGCTGCCATGCACAGCTGCTTCAGTTTTAGTAAATTCCCTCCAAAGAGTTTTATTGTGAAATAACCAATCATATTGTAGCCTGCACAGGTCAGATCAATACATCATGGATTCTGATTGGCTGCTGTTAGTTCCTGTACTGAATAACAGGTAAGGATGTAGATGTATACAAGAGTGCTGCCCATACACTGAGCCTTCTATGGGGGTGTATTGTCCCATCAGTGGAGCTCCCTCCTGCCTGACCTTCACCAATAACCTCCTATGTGTCTGCAGACCTACAGCACCGATCATCCACCGACCTCTCTCTCCAGGTTCTGCTTCACATGCACTCCGATCACCGTCCCCAAACTCAGCACCAGCGAGATGCCCAGGACCACCTTGGACCGGGTAGACATGCCTGCAGCGGGGTCGGAAGGGGCGGGGCGATGTTGGAACGCATGAGCGTGAGACTGGAACGCAACGCTGCGTGGGTACAGCCTATAACAGGTGTTATGGCATCATCTCCGGGAAACCCTGTGTTTGCCATGCTTGTTTCTGGCAAGGCTTGGAACATATTTATAGTTTGTTCACTTCTGGGAATATGTGGAACAGATTAAAATTATACAGTATTCGTTCGCTGGCAAACATTTATTATTAATTCACAGTAATTCTGACTGTGTGTATTGCATTTTGTAAGTGAAGTGATAGAATTTTTGCATTTTTTTGTATCTATATATTATTTAGTGTAAGTGTATGTGAGCAGCAGATTGGAAACAGTGGTATGAATGTATGTATGCTAAAGCTGGCTTCCAGCCTAACAGCGGGAGCACTGCTAGACGTCATATGCCGTCCTCTCACTTGTGCACCTAGGTGCCACACAGCGGTGCGATTAGGGTTGCCACCTTTTCTTCAAGCTAAACCCGAACACTTTACTTGTGGCATTTTTTTCCCAGTAAACACTATAGACCATAGGATTGTAAAATACCTTTTTTTTTCAATAAAAATTCTTTATGGTATTTCCCTATTGTGAATTCTGTTTCTCTTTGATGTGCTTATATGGATTTCAATCTGTGAGATCTGCTTGCACTGTCTGCGATCCTTAGGCTACTTTCACACTGAGGCGGATTTTAGAAGCTTTAGCGATAGAAATAGCCTCTAAAAAGTGCCTAAAAAGCGCTTTGGAATTGCTGCAAAATGGTGCTAAAACAGCGCTAAAGCGCTGCTCGGGCACGCGTGCCTCAGTGTGAGAGTAGCCTTAGAGTGGTGTGGTTGGCCCGTAAATAAATGGGGGTCAGCTGCTGTCTTTAGGTATGGGGCATGGAAGAAGAACTTATCAACTTTAATATTTATTCACCTGACTGGACTTAAGTTTTTGCACAGTGTTTACATATATTAATTGAATATACGTTTACGAAATATTGGCTTTATAACTTATTGTAGGGTATATATACAGTATAGAGAATTATGATAATTTTTTAGGTATATGTGTATAGGAGAATTGATTAGTAATTAATTATATGAACTTTCAGATGTTTACATCAATGGAGGATAATAAATTACATACTCAGATAGAAACATAGAAAAAAGACGGCGGAAAAAGAGTAGTCCATCAAGTCTGCCCCTTTTTATTTTTTTTGTTTTTTTCACATTAACCTTGTTGTCTGACTATAGATTTATGTTTATCCCAAGCATGTTTGAAGCCATTTACTGTTGACTGTCTCACAACCTCTGTTGATAGTTTATTCCAATCATCAACCACCCTTTCAGTAAAATAATACTTTCTAAGATTAGTTTTGAACTTCCCTCCAGTTAGTTTGAGGTCATGTCCCCGTGTTCTTGATTTTGGTTTCATATTGAAAAGACTGCCCTCCTGAACCTTATTCACCCCCTTGATGTATTTAAAGGTTTCAATCATGTCTCCCCTCACCCTTCTTTCCTCCAGACTGTACATATTAAGTTCCTGAAGTCACTCTTGATATGTTTTATCCCCAGACCTTTCACCATTTTTGTTACCCGTCTCTGAACTCGTTCTATCTTATCAATATCTTTTTGTAAGTGAGGTCTCCAGAACTGGACACAGTATTCTAAGTGAGGTCTCACTAAAGATCTATATAGAGGAATCAGAACCTCTTTCCTCCTGCTGGTGATCCCTCTACTGATACATCCCAGAATTCTATTTGCTTTTCCCACTGCCTGGTCACACTGTTTGCTCATTTTGCAATCATCTGAAATAAGCACCCCCAAATCTTTTTCTTCTGTAGTGCTGGCTGACACTGTACTCCCAACGATGTACTTTCTAAGGGTATTCTTATTCCCTAGGTGCATTATTTTACATTCAGAAATATTGAACTGCAGTCTCCACTGCTTTGACCAATCTTCCAGCAATGCCAAATCATGTTCCATGTTAAAGACACCTCCAGGGATATCAACCCTACTACACACCTTTGTATCATCAGCAAAGAGACATACATTGCCCAGCAAACCTTTAGTTATATCACTTACATATAGGTTGAATAGAACAGGACCCAGTACAGAGCCTTGTGGTACCCCACTAGTGACTGGTCTCTGCTCTGAGTGAACCCCATTTACAACCACACTCTGGGATCTATCCTTTAGCCAACTGCATATCCACTGAACCACCCAAGGGTTAAGTCCCAGCTTGTACAACTTTTGTATCAGATCATTATGTGGAACTGTATCAAATGCCTTGCTGAAATCAAGATACACTATGGCCACAGCACCACCCTGGTCCAAAACACTGGTAATATAGTCAAAGAATTCAATCAGATTTGTCTGACATGGTCTGCCCTCAGTAAAGCCATGTTGCTTTGGGTCCAGCAAGCTGTGTATTTTTAGGTGATCAATGATCCTTCTTTTCAGAAGTGATTCCATTACCTTGACTACAATTGATGTTAAACTCACTGGCCTGTAATTGCCAGCTTCTACCTTGCTGCCCTTCTTGTGGATAGGTACAATATTAGCTATCCGCCAATCATGGGGAACTTCTCCTGTTTGAAGAGATTTATTTAAAAAATTTGTTAATGGTCCAACAACTATATTGCGAAGAGAACTCTGGGATGAATACCATCAGGGCCCATTGCTTTATTAAGCTTTAACCGAGCCAGTTCCTCAGCTACCTCTGTCTCCAGAAATCCTAGAAATGAACCATCATTACTAGAACTAATATGATACCCTAACTTGTTATTAGTGCAGTCTGTTTCTGAGAAGACTGAACACAAGTAATATATATATATACACACACAGTGGGTACGGAAAGTATTCAGACCCCCTTAAATTTTTCACTCTTTGTTATATTGCAGCCATTTGCTAAAATCATTTAAGTTAATTTATTTTCCTCATTAATGTACACACAGCACCCCATATTGACAGAAAAACACAGAATTGTTGACATTTTTGCAGATTTATTAAAAAAGAAAAACTTAGCAAATGGCTGCAATATAACAGAGTGAAAAATTTAAGGGGATCTGAATACTTTCCGTACCCACTGTATATATATATATATATATATATATATATATATATGTTCAGTTAATCATATACATACACACAGTCAAATGCATACGGATATTGAGATATATATACAGTACATACACACTTATATATATATACACACACAATACATGCACTCTCAGATATATATATATACATATATATACACACACACTCAGATATATACAATCAGCTAGATGAATACACACATATATACACTCAGATACATACATGCACTCAGACACACACATGCACTCAGATACACTTATGCACTCAGACACACACATGCACTCAGATACACACATGCACTCAGATACACACACATGCACTCAGATACACAAACATATGCACTCAGATACACACATGCACTCAGATACACACACATATGCACTCAGATACACACATGCACTCAGATACACACAGGCACTCAGATACACACATGCACTCAGATACACACATGCACTCAGACACACACATGCACTCAGATACACACATGCACTCAGATACAAACACACATGCACTCAGATACACACATGCACTCAGATACACACACACATGCACTCAGATACAAACATGTACTCAGACACACACATGCACTCAGATACACACATGCACTCAGATACCCACACACATGCAGAAATACACAGCCGCCCACAACATACAATCAGATGAATACATACATAGTCAGACTGGTAATGGGTGGCCAGCTTCTCTCCTCCCCTCTCTGTCCGTGCAGCTCCTTCCTCTTCCCGCACTCACACTCACAGCTCCTCTCCACTCAGTCTGCAGAGTGAGCAGTCCTCTGTCAGGGCTCCAGTAGCCGGAACTATAACCAAAGCATCGGAAAGTGTGGCTAGGAATGTCTGTATCCCTCCTCAGAGAGAAACAAGTCCCTTGTAACTAGGGCTGTTTCTATCCAGAAAATTACTTACGGTATATGTGAAGACAGGTGAGATGCTGATACATGTTACAGGAGCTAGATACTGACTAAGCTTTTATGGGGGTGCTATGGGGGAGTTGGAAGAGCTTTAAGGGTGCCTTGGTGTCCGGGTGTCAGGCAGTGAGAAAACCGGGCTATCCGGGGGAATCCCGTACAGGTGGCAACCCTAGGTGCGATCTGCGACCTGCTTTGTCCACCCTATACAGGGAACACAGTGACAAGCCCCGCCCACTTTTTCAACAATGACAGGATAGTTGCCAACATTCTCAAAAAAACTCTATTTGTGTGCAGGTGGAGTATTGGGTTAATTAGGGGTAGGGCATTAACTTATGGGCGTGGCCTACCTGGAACGAGAAAATGCCACGCGTGCCGAAAAATGTGATTGAAATTATGCTAAATATTGGGCGCGGCTCACAGGGAGTGTGGTTAGAGTCTGAGATGACATACGTCAGTGGTTCTCAACCAGGGTTCCATACTGTTCTCTCCTGGCCCCCATTACTGTTCTTTCCTGTCCCCCCTTTAGTGTTTCCTCCTGGCCCACCATTAGTGTTCTCTCCTGGCCCCCCATTAGTGTTCTCTCCTAGCCTCATTACTGTTCTCTCCTGGCCCCCTATTACTGTTCTCTCCTGGAACTCTATTACTGTTCTCTCCTGGCCCCCTATTACTGTTCTCTCCTGTAACCCTATTACTGTTCTCTCCTGGCCCCCCATTACTGTTCTCTCCGGGCCCCCTATTACTGTTTCCTCCTGGACCCCTATTACTGTTCACTCCTGGTCCCAGGTGCTACACTGTTCCCCTATATTATTCTCTCCTGGCTCCCTGTGCTATACTGTTCCCCCTATACTAGTCTCTCCTGGCCCCCTGTGCTATACTGTTCCCTTCTGGTTCTCTGTGCTATACTGTTCCCTCTCGACCCTCGATTACTGTTCTCTCCTGGCCCCCCATTAGTGTTCTCTCATTATCCCTCCGTCCTCTCTTGTGATTACCCCCCGGTCCTCTCTTGTCATTAGCTCCCAGCTCTCCCTTGTCATATCGTGTCTCTTGGTCTTCCCTTGTCATATCGTGTCCCCCGG
>BLSH010475806.1:320324-346189 GCA_018402905.1 Glandirana rugosa
ACAATGTACTAAACGTACATTGTATTTATACGTCGATATCATTACAAAAATATCAACCAATAATATTACGGTAGAGATATGATCACCGCAGACAGTTCTTATCAGATAGTGACTCACCAATTACCGATTTCTTCCATGAGCGTTTATTCATTGGAATAGCAGGTACAGCATACAACAAATGTGACAGATGGTCGAAAGATGGTAACTGCAGGTCAAAACATAGTAATGTGTCCTAGGATGCGAGTAGATTGAGGGAGGCCTTCTAGCGTGTGGCCATATTCTTTACCTCATGAGAGAGAGGACACAGGAAGAGGAAATAGAATAGCAGAGTGCACCCGGAACAGGAAGTTACAGAGTAGAGTGAACTAGGAAGAGGAAATAGCTCACAGAGGATGGGAGGTACACACTTAGAAAATACAATAGAAAGGTGTAATATCCAAAAGAACCACAAGATGGCATTATAATAACCAACTATAAAAACATTACTATAGCTGCATATTTATGTTACATGCAAATCATGTAACAGAACAGCTACAATTAAGAGCGACAAACGAGAGATAGAAAGCGATAAAACTGTTAGTGACTCCTTTTCAGGGAAAATGCTTTTGCTAAAATTTAAATATGCTCAGAAGTCAGGTTTCAAGGGATGTTGGATTTGTAGTAAGCTACACCCTAGTACCGTGAGAATTCCCCTGCTAGCAGTACCATTAAACATCACACCCATGCTAAATGGCACCCCTCCTATAGTACTGACAAATGTCACCACAGGACAGGCAAATAAATCAATACCTTTTCCCGTGGTGAGTACAGCTTATAGACCAAACTGGTGCTTTAAATTAAGAGGTTCAGCTAAAGGCCAACACATGTGTAGCAATTCTGAATTTAATATCACTAGGCCAACCAATAATGGTTCAATGACAGACGATACCTTTCACACATCAGCTTCTGGGTTAAAGAATAGCCTTACTAGTCTATTATTGTAACATTGGCCCTTGTTATCCTTCTGCTTTATTTAGGGTTCAAGTTACTTATGATGTCTATTGCCAAATGTACTGCCCCAACCCAACACCCCTCTCATGCATACACCCAATATCTCCAGCTTTATATGGGTCAGTGTAAACATAAGGATCAGACTAAAGTGCCCCAAGAAATCTCAAAGGTATAGAAGTCATATTCATGACTTAAGAGGGGATTTGAAAGGATTTGACGGCATCCATTTTGTATGCTAGGGTTCCACTTTAAATATCTGTTAGGCTAGTTTGTTTCTGGCCTTATCTTGAGAGAATGTTTTATGCTAGGTTCTCAGCAAATAGCTGAGATCAGCTAGTCACATAATGTAGTTTTGTATTTTGCAACAATATTCTGCAGCTAACGTACTTTTTTATCGTGTAACAACGGACACCTGTTTTTACCAGTCTCTACTGCTTGCGTAAATACTTATTTTTCTGTCATTTTTTACTGCGCATGTGTAAATTTTCGATTATTCTGTGACATGTATCGTCTTATAAAAAGACACCCTAGAATTCAGTATACAGACACTTCCCTGCTTAACTATGCTGTGTGTCTTTATTATGGGATGTCTCCAGACATGTCTGTTGATCACTAAGGTGCCTGTCGGAGGTGCAGGAGCTAGCCGAGGATACAGTAACCCCTTCCTTTCAGTGACATGTTACACCCATATACATGGTGTAACATGTAACGTTTTATGAGAGAACCAGCCCCCGCTCTCCCCCCCCCCCCCGCTTTGACAGCTAGCGGGGATCTTCTCCTCTTCTCCCCCTGTTAGCTGTCACAATTTTAAAAAAGTATGGCCGCATGGGGCTCCGTCCACCCAGCCGCATCATTCATTAGCGGCTGCTGGCTTGTAGTTCTCAATGAGCTACCATAGATCTGTGGTAGTTCATTGATTCTTCCTGTCAGCATGTATTGGCTTGCTTGTACAGGGACAGGGACATGCAGCCCTATGGATTGACGGATGTCAGCGGAGACATGTCCGCTGACACCCGTCACCCTCCGATCCGCTCTGCTTCTGTAAAGTGTGACGGAGAAAAACCCCATTTGTCTATCCGTTTCCGGATCGGATGACAACGGACAGGCGGATCCGTTGTCATCCAATTTGCCATAGTGGAGAGCGGGGGATCCATCATCCGTCAGCTCAGCGGGGATCAGGGGAGCGATCCCCGCTAAGCACGCGGATGATGGATCCCCCTGTCCGTTGTCATCCGATCTGCAGACGGATATAAAATGGGGTTTTCCTCCGTCACACTTTACGGAAGCGGAGCGGATCGGAGAGCGACGGTTGTCAGCGGACATATCTCCACTGACATAAACTGAGAGCGCCCCATAGCAAGTACCTCTTTGTGTCCATTCAGACATGGAGCTGCGGCTTGACCCTGCCACCTCTCTCCCCTCATTAGCTCACTGACATTGATTGACAATGGCACCCGTTGTGTGTCTCAGCCAATCAGGATGTAGAGTCCTGGAGCCGAGTCTCTCGTGCAACATTGTTGGATCGAGATGGGACTCAGGTAAGTATGAGGGGGGCTGCTGCCTTTAGAACCATTTTAAAGGTAAATAGCCACTCATCTCATTTTTCTCTTGCTAGGAATCTGAGCTTTCTGACAAGAAGAACGTTTCTGTTCGCGTATCTTGCAAGTGTGTTTAAAGTCAGCTGGTTAATGCATATACTGTACATCTCACAACCACTGTCTAAAATCTAATGGGGGTTTGAGAGGGCTTTCTCAACCCATGGGTGCTTTGTGATTTCAGTGCATTGAAGGGTTTTCACCCTAACCTACTGCCATTAGGTTTAAAGGGAAGAATCTTAGAATGCTGAGCTGATGGAATATGAGTTAAAAACAAGCAAAGCGAGTCCTTAGCCCTTAATGTTACCACTCCTGACCTACTGTTTTTGCGCATACGCAGCACTTTTTCATTTCTGTGGCAAGATAGAGCTCTGCCATACATGGGAGTTCACCTTACAGTGTCTCATTCGTTGTTATATACGTCTAATTATTCTTCTTTTTTTCACTGCCTAGGTGACATTCTTTGAAGCTGGACTACGCACAATCTTTCATGGCCCGGGAAAGTACATTCGGTCAACATGAACTCATTACCTAAACTGCTTTACTTGTTTTGTTCCCTGTCAGTACCTCTTCATTGATCTGACTTAACACACTTTCAATCCAAAATTATTACATTTATTTGGGGTCCCAAGGGCCATAGGCTGGCACATACTACCCTGTTTACACCAAAAACCAAGGGGGGGTTAGGTGTCCCAGATCTCTGGGCATATTATAAAGCGGCACAACTAATGCAGTTGATGGTAATCTACTCATGGCATGAGCGACGATATGGAAAGACGGGCCATAGCGTCCTATGCTATTGACTTTTTATTGTGGCATCCTCCTAAGGATAGACCTCCCATTATGGCGCCTTTGCTATCTCATTCCTTTGCACTTTGAGGCCACATGCATACCAATCCTGCACGGGTATCTGACTTTACTCCCTTAGATCAGTGGTTCTCAACCCTGTCCTCAAGTACCCCCAACAGGCCATGTTTGCAGATTTTCCTTTATCTTGCATAGGTGCTTTAAATCAGAGTCAATGTCTTGGTATTTTGGACAGCTATTTTATCTAAAAGAAATTCCCAAAACATGGCCTGTTGGGGGTACTTGAAGACAGGGTTGAGAACCACCACCTTAGATCACTTGTTTCATAATCCTAATTTCCCTCTAGGTATGGACATCAGAGCCTTTATATCAGGGGTGTCAAACCTGATTTCATCGTGGGCCGTATCAGCATTATGGTCGCCCTGAAAGGGCCGGTCGTATATGTAAGACTAGATGTCCAGAGCACCAAGCCCCTTACATCAGATGCCAAGAGCTCCCCCCCACCATCAGAAGTCAAGGGTCCCCCACCCTTCCTTGCATCACAGTAGGGGCAGAGCTGAGAAGCAGAAAGTGCAGGGTCTAGAGGAGGACCAGAGGAGAGCTGGAGTCTTCTGAATGCTGAGACCAGGGGAGGTGAAGATGAGTGGGAACTGCAGCTGCACAGAGAGGAGCAGGATCTGAAGGAGTTCTGTCCTCCACTCTGCAGCCAACTGCTGAGACGGGGTGGCGGAGATGAGGGGAGTGCTGCAGCTGCAGAAAAGGTGTGAGGGCCACATGAAATGACCCAGAGGGCCGGATTTGGCCCCCGGGCCTTGTGTTTGACACCTGTGCTTTATATGGTGGATGGGGAAGGGATTATATTGCTTTTGGCACTTTTACATTCATAGAGGCCCTTTTACCCTTACTCATTGCACTGCAAATTTAGAGATGGCCAATTCTGAACAGTTCTGTTTTTTCCAAATAGTTAATTTTTACAGACCCTCCGATCCTCAGCAGAGCCCCCATCCCTTATGGCTTATGAACAGTGGTGTACCAAGGACCAGGGCTCCAGGGGTGGTATCTCCATGGCATATGCATCCCTACTCACCTCACCTCACCTCAGAAACATCAATACATGCTGGCTTGGGAGAGGGACCTTGAGTTTGAGCTGAAGCCAGAGGCCTGGTATTCCAGGCTGCAGGTTTCTTACAAGGGCATATTGCATGTTTATTTGATAGAGATTGGTATCAAAGTTTTAATGAGATGGTATTCAGTTCCTATTCACCAGGCCAGGATGTATCCTACGACATCAATAGAATGTTTTAGAGGATGTTTCTTACATGGCACCATGCTCCACGTGTGGCGGGAGTGTCCTAAGATCAGAAGTTATTGGAGCAGGGTTTTTTCCATTATTCGCAAAATAAGGGGAACTGCAATTGCACACAGCAGCCTCTCGTAACTTTACTCAATGATTTCCGGTCAGGACTACCATGCCCTATGCCACGTTTGGTTTATTTGATATTGTTGGCAGCCAAGGTCACCATTATGGGGTCATGGAAAACACCCTCTGTCTCCATTTATCATCTGAAGAATAAAATGTCCTGGATCACAATAACTGAAAAGGTTGCTAGTGTGGCAAATTTTGAGCAAACTTTATTGGAACAAACTAGGGAACCATGGGCAGCTTATGTGAAGGTACCTTTGTCTTTCAGTTCCACTACAAATACAAGATGGTGTTACCACCCGAGATACCCAGGTGTCCCTCTTCTTTCTTCTTCCTTTTTATCCTTGACTTACCGTCTGATCTCTCTTTGGAGACCTGCTCTTTCTTCTTCTTTTGACTTCTTTGTGTTTATTTTTATGTTTACACTACAGTCAGCCTTCAGCGCACACAGGGTACCCTCTGATATGGCGATCCTCACAAATTATAATAGATGACTCATTGTTGCGCTCTGACTCTTTCGGATACTCTTGATGACTTGATCACCCTTCTGTTCTCTATGTACCCTGTACAGTGATAGCCCTCTTATATGGCTGACTGTATGGTATTTATTTTATTATATGGTTTTGTTTATAATCAATAGAAATCTTTTGAACATAAAAAACAAGCAAGGCAGAAAGTAATAAAGTAATTGATATCTCAACATCCAATGTCGTGAGATTCTGAACAGAACTATATACATACATGCACAATACATAACGCCCCACTGAAAGCATCAATAAAAAAGTGTAGGCAGTGTGATAAAAATCAGCATTATTTTAACAGTCCACTGGCCAGCCCATAGATCCACAAGCACAATAAAACATTTAATAGTTTATTTATTTATTAGTAAGGAACAACATAATTGGTTATCATGGGTAATGTGACAAATTGACCATCGTACCCAACACTATCCTCGTAATATGAAAACAAAAAGTTTATGGAGGACAACCCAAGGTGTCACTTTTCTTAGCTCTCTGTGAGTGTTAGCTCTGTCTGACATACACCTTCTCTTGCCTTTAGGCTCTGCCATATATCTTATTCTGTGTGTACCATGTTGATTGTCATTATGTTGATTATCATTATATTGTATTGCAAAACCAGTTTTCAGACCATGCAAATAGAAGGAGGGTGTATTGGAGAATACTGATGTTAGCTTCAGGCAATGAAGGGCAGGATTTCTTTATGGCTATTGTATTGCATCTAACAGAGCTTTTGTTGATGTCTGACCCTTTTCTGTAAGATATACTAGGCTTATTTTTAAGGAAGGGGTCAACTTACACGCTAAAACAGGGGTGTCAAACTCAATAACATTGCGGGCCACATCAGCATTATGGTTGCCCTCACAGGGTCAGTTGTATCTGTAAAACTATAAGAATGTATCTACTCTTTGTCATATTAAATAATTGCCTCCACATATTAATATAACAGGTTTTAGTAATAACTTAAAGTGATTCTAAAGGCTCATTTTTTTTTTAAATAACAAACATGTCATACTTACCTGCTCTGTGCAAGGGTTTTGCACAGAGCAGCCTCGATCCTCCCTTTCTGGGGTGCTCCGGCGGCGCTCCTGGCTCCTCCTATTCACCGGGTGCCCCTTCGGAGAAGCGTTTTCCCTGTGGCCCCCACCATGCAAGGGCACTCCTGAGGCCTGCTGCTGTGTCCAGTGACACAGACTGCAGGACTCGGCCTTGCCCCCTGCTCCCACCTCACTGGATTTGATTGACAGCAGCTGGAGCCAATGGCTCCTGCTGCTATCAATCTATCCAATGATGACCCAAGCCAGCAGGTGGAGATACTGGGCTCATCCTCGACGCTGGATCGATCGGGTTCAGGTAAGTAAAAGGGGGGCTTTTGGGGGCTGCCGCAGTAAAGGAGGTTTTCACCTTAATGCATAGAATGCATTAAGGTGAAAAACCTTGAGACTTTACAACCCCTTTAAGCTGTGAAGGGAGGCTGCAGACTGGCTTGGAGCCCACTCAGACTCTGGGAGCAGATTATGCACGTCTGAAAAGGAGAGTCGCACACTGCTGGTATCATTCACAAAAAATCTATTGAAGGCTACTCTGACAGAACATGGTTCTGCCATGGTGTTCTGTCTGGGCAGTCTTCTGTAGCACCCCCATAGTGTCCGTGGCAACCACGTCACGGCTGGACATTCCCACTGGATTACAAATATGTCTAGAGTTCTGCTAAAACTGGGCATTACAAGTACTTTACAAATGACTGCTCCAATTCCTGCAAACAGTAAAGTATGCCTGAGACTGTTCCTGTCGCAGAGGGGTGAGACTGTGTTTGAGGTATGCCTTCCAACAGAACAGTGGATACTAAAACTTACTGTTGCCACCGGCAAATGCTGTCAGAGTCAGCAAGTCTGGACAAGTCCTGCTAGCATCAGAATGTCTCTAATGTTTCGTCCTTCACACAAGGGGTTACAGCATCGTGACGCGCAGCAAGCCTGCTTATCAGGACATTTGGCGCCAACTTTTCTGGTAACGTGGGGGCGGCACCACGCCCTGGAAGAAGCTATGTGCCTGCATCTAGCATCAGTCACCACGAGGAGAAAGATGGCGGAAGGTGGGAGACTACTTTGAGCACTGACGTGGCTGTCGAACTGGCCGGAACGGACCCTGGTGGACACGGGGGTCCGGTTCGAGCCATGCGGGGATGGAGCGGCTGTGCCTCATCTGCAAGGACTGCCGGATGCTCATCATGGACATCGCTGCCTGGGCCTGGTGTGGCCATTGTGATGCTCCACTCACCCAGTGGGTACCTATAGAGCAGGAACCACAATACTACTCGGTGGACCTGCAATCAGGTCTTTGCCGTCCGCAGTCGCGGAAGGCCGGATCGGGCTTGATGACATCGCCCCAAGGCGGAGTGGAGTTGCAGCCTAACAACTCCCCCGTGAAAATCGAGGAAAGACTATCATGGCCTGCAGCCTGGTCGGGGACTCGGGAACCATGTGTATTGCTAAGTGGGAACCCGGGGACCCTGAAATGCCAGTTGCATCTCCACCTGCTAGCATCCGTGTCAGACTGGAGCTGGTAATTGAGGGGGAGGCGTCCTCTGTTGAGTCGGAGTGGAGGACCATAGACTGGGGGTCACCCAGACTGTTAGTGGAACTTGGGTCCATTGAGCACCTGGTAGAGCGGTCGCTTCAAAGTAAGGGAGCGGAGGAAGAACCAGAGATAGGAGGATCAGAGGTCCCCTCTTTCTCCAAGGAGGATGAGCAGAAGCTGTAAGGAAGCTGCCGTGGACCCTGGAAAGCCTGTGCGTGGGTGCACATAGCATGTGCGTGCGCCTGAGCGCATTCACACGCGCGTCGGTGCGCCGGCATTGGCGCCAAGCAGACTATTTAAGCTGTCTGATCCCTGTAGCCGGTGCTGTCTGTTCTACAGCGTCTGAGTACCTGTGAGCCCAGCTCTGTTCCTGTTTCCTGTGATACTTCCTGTTTCCTGTTTAGACATGGCTTGACCTGACCTGCTGATTTCTGCCTACACCGACCCCGGCTATCCTCGACCATCTGATTGTCTGACCCCTCTGTACCTCCCGCTGCCAGCCCGGTTACGAACTTGCTTGGACTTGACTATTTCTCTGCCTGATCCTTTCTACCTCACCGCCAGCCAGTTGCCGACCCTGCCTGTACCACCACTCTTCTAACCTGCACGACTGCTTGAGATCTCCCACCATCATCAGTGATCATCCAGCCCTCGTGCCATCCTGTACTCCTGGACCTCCTGTTTGCTCTATCAGGGGATCCTGAATCAGGTGCGCAAGAGTGGTTGTTCCCTGCACAAGCCAGACTCCACCACAAGGATCGTGACAGAAGCCCATTCAGGACACTAGATCTGCAGCCTCTACTATCAGACTACTATCAGACTTTCCTAAACAGGTCTTCCACTACCCAAACCAGATCACCCACATGCCGGCAGAGGGTGGTAAGGTACCCGGCTACTCAAGTTAAGCCTGGGAAAGGGAACTGTGTGAGTCTGCCCAGGTTCTCCCAGTATGAGAGGGAGGTCCAAAGCTGGGTTGCTCTGGAGTGGGGCTTAGAATACCCCTATGTCCCACCCCATGTCATGGACATTGTTGAGAGCTCAAGAAAGGAGCGGGAGGATGACATGACCTGGGACTATCTACAGTTGCCAAAGCCTTTGTGGGGCCCTGGAAGTTGGGAGAGATTCATGGAAGTGAAAATGGAATGGAGCCTTGGGCGGTCCATAAGGAAGGACTGTATGATGATTGTGAAGCCCAACCAGCCCGCGAGGAGCTACTCTATTTCAGCTCGGGGAGAGGGGGACCAGTGGGTGATTTCCTGATACTCATTATTATGTGTAGAACTGTGATGTGGTCATAGGTGTGCGCAGCCTATTGCATTAGGGTGTGCACCACAAAGTGCAAACAAACACGAGTGTGCGTGTATATATGTCAGAAGGACAAAGATCGGTGTCAGTAGTTTATTTTTATTTTATTTATTTTTTTACAATTTTGTTTTTTCTATTATTTTTTACAATATCATGTTTTATTATTTTTTTTTTACAATTTTATTTAGGAGCCCTGCTGGGGGCCTTTGAAGAAATATCAGGGGTCTAAACAGACCCCTGATGTCTCACTTTTGAGACAGAGAAAGGGACTGAGGACAGAGATTCCCCCATCCCTTTCTCTGCAGCCAGGCAGCAGGGGTAATCTGCACAGTACAGGGTGATTAGGGTGTGCCCATGCACACCTGCCACCCTATGTGCGCACGCCTATGGATGTGGTACAGACTATGCAGCACACTCCAAAGACTGCCGGAGGAGTAGTGGAGTTTGCACTTTCCCCTGAACTGCAGGTCAAACAAGCCTACTAAATCTTGCATGGAGATGCAGACCGAGGGCGATTGATGGTTAATTTGTATTTCTTCCATTTGCGAATAATCGCTCCAACAGCTGTCTCCTTCTCACCAAGCTTCTTGCTGATGGTCTTATAGCCCATTCTTGCCTTGTGCAGGTCTACAATCTTGTTGAGATTTGAATGGAAGAAACAGATACTGTGGACAGGTGTCTGTTATACACATAACGAGTTGTCGTTAGGAGCACCTTCTTAAGGCTGGGTTCACACTATCCGACAAAAAAACGGTCCTACTTTGATCCTACACTGCTGTGCGATTTACGGTCCTACATAAGGTCAAAGTCGGACCGTTTGTCTGTGAACAGGGATCCGACTTTGATCCCGACAGTGCAGGCACTTTGTGCTCTGAGGATCTTGAAGGGGAACTCCACGCCAAATTAAAAAAAAAAAAACTGGCATGGGGTCCCCCTCCAGGAGCATACCAGGCCCTTTGGTCTGGTACGGATTTTAAGGGGAACCCCATGCCGAAAAAAACAGCGTGGGATCCCCCCCAAAATCCATACCAGACCCTTATCCGAGCACGCAACCCGGCAGGCCAGGAAAGGGGGTGGGGACAAGCGAGCGGCCCCCTCCCTCCTGGACCATACCAGGCCGCGTGCCCTCAACATGGGGAGTATGGGTGCTTTGGGGCAGGGGGGCTCTGCGCCCCCCACCCCAAAGCACCTTGTCCCCATTTTGATGAGGACAAGGGCCTCTTCCCGACAACCCTGGCCAGTGGTTGTCGGGGTCTGCGGGCGGGGACTCATCGGAATCCGGAAGCCCCCCACCCTATGTAAATGAGTATGGGGTACATCGTACCCCTACCCATTTACCTGGAAAGAAATATGTACACAAAATCTTCAGCTCCGCCCCCAGGATGTGACCTCATATGGGGCGGGATCTCCAGGTGATGTCATCTGTTGGCCACGCCCCATGCCAATATAAGGCACATCACAGAGCGGCGAGGGCATTCATGAAGGAGAACGCGTCGTGTCAACATGGGAAGAAGAAGAAAAGAAGAAGAAGAGGACAGCGGAGAAGACCGGCAAAAGAGCAGAAGACGCCGCAGAGGAGAAGAAAAGACCCCTCAGAAGATGAAAGACCCCCGCAAAAGAGCCGAAGAAAAGAAGACACCGGAGAGGGGAGAAGACGCCGGAGCTGATTTAATAAAGTATTTTAAAAAGCTGTGTGGTTTTTTTGTGTACATATTTCTTTCCAGGTAAATGGGTAGGGGTACGATGTACCCCATACTCATTTACATAGGGTGGGGGGCCGGCATCTGGGGGCCCCCTTGTTAAAGGGGGCTTCCGGATTCCGATGAGTCCCCGCCCGCAGACCCCGACAACCACCGGCCAGGGTTGTCGGGAAGAGGCCCTTGTCCTCATCAACATGGGGACAAGGTGCTTTGGGGTGGGGGGCGCAGAGCCCCCCCTGCTCCAAAGCACCCCCTTTCCTGGCCTGCCGGGTTGCGTGCTCGGATAAGGGTCTGGTATGGATTTTGGGGGGACCCCACGCTGTTTTTTCGGCATGGGGTTCCCCTTAAAATCCATACCAGACTAAAGGGCCTGGTATGCTCCTGGAGGGGGACCCCATGCCAGTTTTTTGAAAAAAAATATGGTGTGGAGTTCCCCTTCATGAGCCCTCAGAGTGAAGACACTGATACGACTTTGATCCGACTTCAATGCCTTTCAATGGGCTGAAGTAGGATCAAAGTCGGACAAAAGTAGTACAGGAACCTTTTTCAAAGTCGCTCCGACTTTGAAAAACACATGTCGGAGCAGTTAAGACGGCTCTCATAGGGAATCATTGTTTTTGTGACGTAATGCAACTTGTGCTCCTCATGTCGGTCCGAGAATCGGACTAGTGTGAACCCAGCCTAAATTGAGAGGACTAATCTGTGTACCACATAAGCACTATAGCCAGTGTGGGAACCAGAGTTATTGTTGGTTGGTAGGGGATCAAATACTTATTTTACTCACTGAACTGCAACTCAAATTATAACATTTGTATCATGTGTCTTTTTCTGGATTTTTGGTTGATACTCTGTCTCTATCATTTAAAATACACTTACGATAAAAATTATAGCCCCTTCTTTTCTTTGTAATTGGGCAAACTTACAAAATCTGCAGGGGATCAAATAATTATTTTCGCCACTGTATACAGTTTACTGCTGCACTAAATTGTTTATCCAGCCTCTATATTGCTGCATTTGTTATTGTTAAAAGCCATTTAAGCCTAGGTTCACATTGGTGTGGGAATGAAATTGTGCGAGATCAGCTGTACTCGCACAATTTCATTCCCGCATGTCAGTCCAGACTTCGGGGGTGATTTCAGAGACATCCGTGCGGGTTTCTGCACAGAAGTCTATAGAAATCGCACCTGAAATCTGCAAAAGTAGTACAGAAACTACTTTTGAGAATCGGTGCAGCGCTGCAAATGCAGTGTGGCACCAATTCGGACGGTGCCATTGCCACCGATTTGGCATGCGATTTGACATCTCAAATCGCATGCAAAATTGCACCAATGTGAACCAGGGCTAAAACAATAGAGGTAAAAAAGCATGTGCGTGTTTTAGCCAGTCGTTTTCTGTACATTAGATCTTTGTGGTCCACTCCATATACCAGGGCGATGGCAGGGACGTGTCCTTTGCCTTCATACTTTGTGTTAAGAGTGCCCCACTTTATCAATTCAGAAAGTTGGGATGTATATATTATGTTAACCCCTCCCGCACACGCTATAGCTGAATGACTCCTACAGCGCGGGCTTACTTTGCCGGGAAGGCGTACATGGACGCCTTCCTGTGATTGCATGTGATTGCACGGGGCGGCGCGCTCTGTGATCGCTGAACCGGATCGGGATAACAGGCCAATCACATCGGCCCTTTACCATGTGATCAGCTGTGTCCAATGACAGCTGATCATGGATGTAAACACAAGCCCGTAATGGCTTTTCTTTCCTCACGATAACAGCGTGAGGAGAGAAAAAGAGAGCCTATAACCGGCTTGTGTTAAAGGGACATTGACACTGATCATCAGGGCAGAAAGGAAGAAAAGGGCACCAGGTCAGATGTAGGTAAAAACACACCATAAATTTATTAATATCAACTTACATGAAGGAATCTTGCAAACAGTGTGTCAGGTGCTACATAACGCTCCAGGAGATGGTAGAGATGTCGTGGAGGACCACTAGATGGCGTGCAGAGGCGCTGGGGACATAACCAGTACAGGCAGGGTAGTGTGGAAAACAAGAGCCCATGGAACCCAGGCGGACCAGTCAGCCTACAAGCTCTAGGGGCCGGTGGAGAGGGAACCATTATGTAGCACCTGACACACTGCTTGCAAGATTCCTTCATGTAAGTTGATATTAATACATTTATGGTGTGTTTTTACCTACATCTGACCTGGTGCCCTTTTCTTCCTTTCTCCTCTTTACAATTGCTGCTGAGGGATTCCCAACCCTCTAATGGAGCTGCCGGCCAGTGCCAGTGTACTCCCAGCCTAGACTCTGCCTGGATACCCATCCTTGTATGGACTTCATGGACTCTATGTTGTCTATTTAACCATATTCACATGTTTTTGTACCATTTTTATCATTTATACTTTCATGTTATCCATCTTTATCCTTTATTTAACATTGTCATTGTTTACCTGCAAGTGCTGACTTACCAACCTTATAGACTGGTATAACGTTTGTGTACACTGATAATCAGTGCAGTCCCACCAGTGCGGTCAATCAGCCCACCAGTGCTGTCAATCAGTGCTCATCAGTGCTGCCAATCAGTGCCCATCAGTGCTGCCAATCAGTGCCCATCAGTACCTCCTCATTATTGTCCCCTATCAGTGCCCATTAGTGCAACCTACCAGAGCCTATTAGTGCCGCCTATCAATGCCCATCAGTGCCACCTATCAGTGCCCATCAGTGCTGCCTACCAGTGCAGCCTCATCAGTGCCTCCTCAACAGTGCCTACCAGTGCCGCCTCATCAGTGCCCATCAGTGCAGCCTATCAGTGCCCATTAGTGCAGCCTATCAGTGCCAATCAGTGCAGCCTCATCAGCGCACATCAGTGAAGGAGAAAAATTACCTGTTTACAAGATTTTATAACAAACTATGAAAAATTTTTTTTTTCAAAATTTTCGGTCTTTTTTGTTTGTTTAGCAAACAATATAAAACCCAGTGGTGAAAAATAATACAAATTTCATTTGGGTGCAGTGTTGCATGACTGCACAATTGTCATTCAAACCGCGACAGTGCTGTAAGGTGAAAATTGGCCTGGGCAGGAACGGGGTGAAAGTGCCCAGCAGGCAAGTGGTTAAGTGGCATCCTAATTTGGCTTGCTTTCATTATTCTTCTATGAGAGTGTTCCTCTTTACATTTGCATATTCAAACAGCTTAGAGTTGATTCACACATAGGCGATCCAACTTGCGGGGCGACTCAGCGCGACCCCGCACAGCGCGACTTCAACGCGGCTTGCAAACGACTTCTGTAATAGAAGTGAATGCAAGTCGCCCCCTAAGTAGTTCAGGAACCTTTTTCTAAGTCAGACCGACTTGAGTCACTCCTATTAGAACGGTTCCGTTGCACTGCATAGAGCGCGACTTGTCAGGCGACTCAAGTCACCTGACTAGGCGCCCCTATGTGAACCGGCTCCTACTTTCTATATCAGTGTTTCTCAAACTTTTTTGTCTTGCGGAGCACCAAAAAGAACTAAACATCTTCACAGCACACCGGAAAAGATTTAACAATGTTTATGGTGAGGAACTTATTTATTTTTACATATATAATTAATTTTAAATTTAATGTGAAGGATGTGCCTGCTTTTGAGAGCAAATCAAATTGAAGCGAGGGTCCAAAGTCGACAAACGAGTGCGCATTTCATTGTCGATTTTAAAAAGTCTCTCTCTTTTTCGATTTGATTTCAGTCAATGCTGAAAATCCAAATTCACAAAACCACGAAGACACAAATGGCAGAATTACAATTACTAATAAGTTGGAATGGGACGGTCTCTATTATTATAATATAATTAAAGCGATCGAGATCTCACACAAGTCTCACGTTACGAAAGGAACCAATGAATGACAGACTGACAGATTGCATTTTTATATATGTTACTTTTTTAACTTTTGCAACATTGATTTACCGTTTAATTTTCGATATGTTCAAGGTTTTAAAACGCTAGCAATTTTAAATATTTTTCAAAACTCCAAAGGCACACCTGCAAATCTTATGCGGCACACTAATGTGCTGCGGCACTCTGTTTGAGAATCATTGTTCTATATAGTATACAATACATAAAATAAAATTCTAGATCAGAATGCCTTCATAACAGTCACAGCAGGTGTACAGACCCAGGAATAGGAATGCACGCCCTTATTCTAGGCACTACCCAGACTGATATAACTAGAGAAACCGTTTAGTCAGCCGGGTGTGGCTGTGTATTCATTGCATGTATCCCTTCAAACCTCAGTAATGTAAGAAACATGGATCACCAGGAATAGGGAAGTGTTTGTCCATCAATGCTATTAGTTAGTAGATAAAATTGACGGAAATGAAAAGCACACAATTCGATTTGGCAGTACCAGGCTTTAGGGCTCATTCACATGGGCGCCCCTGACAGCAAGAAGAGCCTGCTCCTCCCTTTTAGTCCAATTGCTGAACCGCATGCAGGCAGCTCATATTAGTGAATGGACGTGCATCGGCTGTATGGACTCACCTGACCGGTATGCAGGCAGTGGCAGCTGGTGCTCAATATTTTGGGGGAGGGCATCAAATAAAGTTGCCTCCACATAGCGGGACCCCCGGTGCACAGGCTCCCGCTCGTCCGCTCCGTCTCTTCCCTCCCGAGCCCCTCCTGTTACAGGCGTTACTTCTCCCAGGCCGACAAGAAGTGGGTCCTGAGACCCGATTGTCCAGGGGTCCTAAGACTCCCTGGCATAGGTGTGCGCAGTCTTTTGCATTAGGGTGTGCCCCACAAAGCGCAAACAAAGATGAGCGTGTGTCAATAGGGCAGAGATCGGTGTCAGTAGTTTAATTTAATTTTATTTTATTCATCTTTTTACAATTTTGTTTTTTTATTATTTTTTTACAATATTATATTTTATAATTTCAGGGGTCTAAACAGATCCCTGATGTCTCACTTTCGATACAGAGAAAGAGACTGAGGACAGAGATTCCCCAGTCCCTTTATCTGCAGCCAGGCAGTAGGGGGTATCTGCACAGTACATGGTGATTAGGGTGTGCCCAGGCACACCTGCCACCCTATGTGCACACGTCTATGCTCCCTGGCCAATCGGGTCTCAGGACCCGCTTTTAGATTGGCTGGGAGGAGAATCAGGAAGACAATAGAGAATATTAATTCGCTATTGTCACACAACTGGGTGGGCTCAGTGTTCTGCGCCCTGAGTCCACCCTTTTTTGAAGCAAATTGGAGCCTCAGGCTCTAATCATGTGCTTGAAAAAAAAAAAAAAACCCCATTGAAATCCATGCGTTCACCGCACTGTAGGTAGATTATGGGTCGGGTGCATGGATTAGGGGGGCGCCGCCACTGCGCCCCCTAATAGAGCGGCAGCCACTGTATGCAGGGATACAGATACAGAGCCTATATATCCATGTCTGTGCCCCCATCCCTCTGTACCTGTCAAACTTTATTATGGCTAGCTTTAGCAGACATATCTCATACCTGGTGGGCCAATGTGGAAGCTGGAATTCACAGTAGTAGCCTGTGCTACTACAGTACAATAATCATTGCAATCTTCTGGGTCCTATGCTGAGCAGCTTCCCCCCTACACACTGACCACAGGGGAGTCACTTTTAGAGAGGGTCAGTGTACAGTGGGGGAAGTGTCTCACACAGAATTCTACCCATAGATTGTGGCTATCACTGTAGTAGTAACACCAACTACTATGGTAATTTCCAGCTTTCCCAGCAGCACCTAAGCCAAGAGATGTGCATGCTTGCCAAGCTGGACCAAGGTAAAACTGCCCATAGATGGGTAGAATTTTGAACAAAAATTCCTAGGAAACGAAGGTTTGTTCATTTTGCTAATCATTAGTGGGCCAAATCTATGTTCCTCTTCGACCACAGTGACAAGAAAATTCAAAGGAGCAGGATGGATAATTTTTCTTGCCCAAACAAACTTCTAACAATGTGTAGTGCACCCTCTAAGGACCCACAAGTAGAAAGGGATTCCCCACCCTGCACTGCCTGGCACACCACATTTTCACAGCACACTTGAGGCAAGGAAACGTCCAGTGCTTTGTTTTGTAATTTTTATTAGGGGGTTTAACTTGGATAGGGAGAAGGGTAATATGGGATAACCACTTGACTTTAGCAGAACTTTCAAGGACAACGTCTTCTGTACAGCTATTTACACTCCTCAACTCTGTGCCACCTATCAGTGTCCATCACTGCCACTCATCAGTGCAGCCTGATCAGTGCCTTCTGATAAGTGCCACCTCTTCAGTGCCCATCAGTGCAACTTATCCGTGCCCATCAGTGCCACCTAATCAGTGCCACCTATCAGTGCCCATCAGTGCAGCCTGATCAGTGCCTTCTGCTAAGTGCCACCTCTTCAGTGCCCATCAGTGCAACTTATCCGTGGCCATCAGTGCCACCTCATCAGTGCCCATCAGTGACACCTATCAGTGCCCATCAGTGCAGTCTCATCAGCGCACATCGGTGAAGGAGAAAAATTACCTGTTTGCAAAATGTTATAGCAAAATATGAAAAATGTTTTGTTTTGTGTTTTCCAAATTTTGGGTCTTTTTTTGTTTGTTTAGCAAAAAACAAAAACAAAAAAACAGTCGTGATTAAATACCACCAAAAGAAAGCTCTATTTGTGTGAAAAAATGATAAAAATTGTGTTTGGGTACAGTGCTGCATGACCGCGCAATTGTCATTCAAAGTGTGAGAGCACTGAAAGCTGAAAATTGGCCTGGGCAGAAAGGGGGTATAAGTGCCAAGTAAGCAAGTGGTTAAAGTGTAAGTCTAAACCTAAGAACAAAAATGTTATACAGTATATTGCAGCTTACCAGTCCTTAGAGGTTCTGGGTGTATTCGTTTTCTTTTGTCAAGCTTTTTTTCCTTTTGTACCTGGTCATCCTGCCAGTAAAGTACTTCTTGTTCTAGGGTGACAACACACGCTCACTGTATTGTATCTATGGTGGAGCAGCATTATCGCCCTAAGACAGGAAGTGTTTTATGGTTATAAAACAACTCCCTCTCATCACCTCTATAATATAGATGGTAGGTGTACTGTAGTTCACAGAGAGAACTGAGACTGAAATCACAGCATGTCATCAACTTACAAGATTTCTGGCAGGATTGTATAGCCAAAAATAATGCAGGTCTGTATCCATCAATACATTCTTAAATGTGTGTGCTTTTTTATAAAATGCAAGCAATGTGAGTAGTTGACTATAAATTGATATAAACCGCTTGAAATGTCTGTACAGCACAGCTCAGACTGGAGGAAGGAGAAGCAGCACAAGGAGCACGATCACTTGTGCTGCATGGCAGAGTACATGCTGATTGGAGGAGAGAGCAGAGTAGCAAAGAGACAATCTCATCTGTGTTTTGCTTTCACTGTCCATTCACCATTGGAGTGGGGAGGAGACCTGTAAGTAAAGGTGTAACTGCAGCATTGAAAGATAAGTCCCACCTCTCTGTGGCAGAACCGTCAAAATCTCAGGGCTGGATGGATGGAAATACAAATTGTTTGGCAGGTAAAGCGGCTCAATTAAATATATTTCATCTGTGTTTAGCTGTTTCTTTGGAGTTCTTTACAGTGGTTGTCAACCTGTGACAACCACTTTAACCTACAGGTAAGCCTATAATAAGGCTTACCTGTAGGTAAAGTTGAGCGAACTTCTAGAAGTCCGGGTTCTGCTGGTTCGGCCGAACTTCGGGACAAAGTCCGGGTTCAGGTCCGGACAGAACCCGAACTTTGTCCCGGACCCTGAACCCCATTGAAATCAATAGGGACCCAAACTTTTAGGCACAAAAATGGCTGTAAGAAAGCCCTGGAAAGTCCTAGAGGTCTGCAAAAGGAAGGAGATGGGGGTAAGGGTGGGACAAGTGACCTACAAAGAAATGGGGACAGGGAAATAACTAAAAGCATTTTTAAAAAAATAAAAACATAAAAAAAATCAAAAATGGAGGTGGATGTGGACCATCTTCAAACTGGGTCTGAAAAGTATTAATTAACGGTAGAAGCCATATAACTGTTCTAAAATCATCTTCAAACTGTGTCAAAAAAGTATAAATAAGCTGGGAGAACCCATATCACTGTTCTGCAAACATCTGGAAACTGTGTGTGTCACTTTAAATGAAACCGGGAATAAGTGAACATCTGTTCTGCACACATCTGGAAAGTCTGTGTGTCACTTTAAATGAAAGCGGGAATAACTGAACATCTGTTCTGCACACATCTTTAAAGTCTTTGTGTCACTTTAAATGAAACCGGGAATAACTGAACATCTGTTCTGCACACATCTTTAACTACCTCGCATCCGCGCTATAGCCGAATGACGGCTACAGCGCGGCTCTAAAATGCCGGGAGGACGTCAATAGACGTCCTCCCATTCGGCTCGTGCTGGGCGCGCTCCCACGGGCGCGAGCGGCACGTGCCGCCGCACACTGCGGGAGCGTGCCCGCGGGTCGTGCGGACCCGATGTCCGCCGGAGACCCGCGATCTCCTTACAGACAGGAGGAACGGGGAACCACCGAAGTAAACACGGTGGTTCCCCGTTCTGTGAGGGGGGCATGCCAGATCTACTGATCCCTGTCACTGGGATCAGTTAGATCTGTCATGCCCCTGTCAACCCCGCCCCCCCCACAGTTAGAACACACCCAGGGAACATAGTTAACCCCTTCACTCCCCCCTGCAGGTTAACCCCTTCACTGCCAATGACATTTACACAGTAATCAGTGGACATTTCAATTTCTGATCGCTGTATAAATGTCATTGGTCCCAAAAAAGTGTCAAAAATGTCCGACATGTCCGCCCTGATATCGCATTACCGATAAAAATCGCAGATCGCCGCCATTACCAGTAAAAAAAAAAAAATAATAAAAACGCCATAAATCAATGTCCATAGTTTGTAGGCGCTATAACTTTTGCGCAACCCAATCAATAAACGCCGATTGCGATTTTTTTAACCAAAAATATGTAGAAGAATATATCTCGGCCAAAACTGATGAATACATTTGTTTTTTATTTTTTATTTTTGGATATTTATTATAGCAAAAAGTAAAAAAATATAGTTTTTTTTCAAAATTGTTGCTCTTTTTTTGTTTATAGCGGCGATCAGAAATGACACAGAGGCGATCAAATACCACCAAAAGAAAGCTCTATTTGTGGGAAAAAAAGGACGCCAATTTTGTTTGGGTACAACGTCGCACGACCGCGCAATTGTCATTCAAAGAGCGACAGCGCTGAAAACTGAAAATTGGTCCGGGCAGGAGGGGGGTTTAAGTGCCCAGTAAGGAAATGGTTAAAGTCTGTGTGTCACTTTAAATGAAACCGGGAATAACTGAACATCTGTTCTGCACACATCTGGAAAGTCTGTGTGTCACTTTAAATGAAACCGGGAATAAGTGAACATCTGTTCTGCACACATCTGGAAAGTCTGTGTGTCACTTTAACTGAAACCGGGAATAAGTGAACATCTGTTCTGCACACATCTGGAAAGTCTGTGTGTCACTTTAACAGAAACCGGGAATGAGTGAACATCTGTTCTGCACACATCTGGAATGTGTGTGTGAAACTACAGCATAGAGAAGAACAGGTATATGGTTTCGCTATCATATCACTGTTCTGCAAACATCTCCCATATCTCCCAAACCTGCACGGTTCAGGAGATATGCAGTGTTTTGCATGTGCCAATGTCATTTCGTTACATGCGCAGTGAAGAAACGGTCTCCATGCCGTTTCTCCACTGACACTGTGCCGTGACTGGCGGCTCCCACTGGGCGCGGGAGTGACGTCAGGCGACTCTGGCCAGTCACAGAGCCGGAGTCGCGGCCCCGGAAGGAAGAGGGGCTGAAGATGGACGCTGCCAGCATAGGGGATAGCGCTGGACTCGTTTGCAGGTAAGTGGCACATAATGGGTTACTATGTGATGCATAGTAGCCCATTATGCTTCTAATTTACAGGGGAACATAGAGGTAGTAAACCCTATCTGGGTTTACTTCCTCTTTAAGTGTAAAAGGATTTGAGCCTTGAAACCCTTTGGTGAGATGTTCCCTCATTTCTTGGGTTTAAGTCTTCATCTCCTTTGTGAGACTTTCTGTGAGACTGGTTTCACATGGGCGGACCGATCGGGTCCGCCTGTCCATTTTCAAACAGATCTGATGGGATGTTCCATCGCCCTCTATGGAGCGGGCGATGTAAACGGACATAGGCGTGCCCAGGGTGTGTGCCAGGTGTGCCTGGGCACACCCTAATCATCCGATGCGGTGCAGATTCCCCCTGCTGGTATTTCACCAAAGCCCGCCAACGGTGCTCCTAAAAAAAAAGTAAAAAAAAAAAAAACGTATGTAAAAAAGAATATAAAAATAAAAAAAAATTGTAAAAAATAATACAAAAACTAAATAATTAAAATTAAAAAAATCTGACACCGTCCACTGCCCTACTGACACCAACCTCTGCCCTACTGTTTCTTACATTTATTTGTAAGAATGTGTGTATATATACTGTATCTCCTTAACCATGCAGATTTAGGAGATATGCAGGGAGCCTACAGGTAAGCCTTATTATAGGCTTACCTGTAGGTTAAAGTGGTTGTCACGAGTTGACAACCACTTTAAGCTGGCCATACATTATACAATTTTCTTGTTCAATTTCTTTTAGATTTACCAGGTCATCTAAAGCCCAGAGCAAACATGGCAAACTGCGCCCCTCCCTCCCAAGATGTATGAGCAATATGTGTCAGCCCCCCCAAAAAAATCACTCCTCCTAGCACAAATCCTCTGCTCCTCAAATTTCCCCTCCCAGTACATATCCCCCCTTATAAATCCTCCCATCCACCCTCCTAGCACAAATCCCCCTCCCCAAATTTCCCCTCCTAGCACAAATATCCCCCATTAATCATCCCTACTAGCACAAATCTCCCCTCCACTAGAATAATTTATACCCCCTGCCACCCCTTACATCCCCCCCCATCTCCTTGCAGTGCCCCCACCCCCACCTCTCATGATACCACAGTGCCCAGGACAGCCGTCCCTCCTGCCCACCCCTTGTCCCGACCCTGGATTTACCTTCAACTATGTAATGCAAGGGCCTGGCTGATAGCATAAAAATTGAAAGTGTTTGGGTCGGATCTCATATTATATGGTTTTGGTAGATCTAAAGGAAAATTTATAAAAAAAAAATTGTATAATGTATGGCCAGCCTTAGGTCGACACTCTCTGCCAAGGTGTGACAGTTTGTCACTGGAAGAGGAACTGAAGAGAAGGCTCCCCAAGGGAAACAAAACTGCAATAAAAATCTGGCAGAGGCTCTAACCCTTCCACGCTTTACAGAGGGATAACTAGAACCTTCAGGGCCCCGGTGCAAGAAATTATTAGGGGCCCCTGACCCCTGGTCAGGGCCCTTCCCTCTTCTCACTGATCTTGGGGCCCTTTACCCCTATCGCGGGTCCCTTTATTATGGTACCACAGTGGGGCCCTTTCACAAGTTCTGCAGCAGGCCCCTTTTCTGCCATCTCCGGGCCTCCCCATGGTGGTGAAATGCCAGGGCCCCGTCACAATTGCAACCTTTGCAATCCTGATAGTTCCCTCACTGGTGGCAGTAGTTTTTAATTTAAAATTTTATTATTTTTTTTACCATTTTATTTCTTTTACAATTTTATTGTTACGATTTTTTTAGGAGCTCTGTTGGGGGGCTCTGATGAGATATCAGGGGCCTAAACAAACCTCAGCTCTCAATTTCCATCTTTGTAGCCTCAGTTGCACAGAATGAATGGGCAGGAATAGCTGTGCACCAAGCCTCCCATTCATTCAGAAATGGAAGTATAGTAAAAACAGTTTACTATGCTTCAATTATGAATGAACCAATTGGTACCAATCACTGACTCTGTTCATTCAGAAAAGGAAGGAGCCAGTAAATGACAAATTTACCAACCCGTTCCCATCTCTCCATCATGACACATCTTCTACAGCAGCTGGCAAGAGAGAGGAGGGGGGAAGACAGCAACTCTGTGGGGGGGGACCAGGGAAGCACACAGGGACCCTGAACACAGCAGAAGACAAGTAAACTGGATAGAGGAAAATGGAGGAGATTGGGTCCTCTAAATGCCACCCCCGCCATCCCTCCTATTCAGGTGTACAAGGGAGGCACATGGACCCCCTGGAAGATGGGGACCGGTTGCAATTGCAACCCCTGCAAACCCTATCTTTACGCCCCTGGCGCTTTATTGAAAACATTTTGGCCGAGGTAGACTTTAAAGGCTACAAGTATAACTGCTTATACCATCTAGGGAGACACTAAGATTGCAAAATTTCATCTAACACTCTGAGCTGTGTTTAGAACAAATGAAAAAAAATTGTAAAAAAGCATATTTTTTTTCACATTGGTTTGACTTTATGTGTCAAATCAAATCATATTCTAATGTCTATGACAGTACTGACTATACACGGCGATAAAGAGAGGTGTTTTACCAGAGACATATAGCAGACAGATGGTTGTGCACAATCTAGGTTGTAAGAATTAGAGTAAACAGATAGCAAGGTTCAATGTTCTTTAACAGATATATAAAGGGTTGATATTGATTAGTTTAATTGTTTCATAGCAAGCAAAAATGGCTGGGTCGTTGAACTGGTGTCTATGTTCATAAAGCAGATTTTTAAACCTGAATACCTAGTCACTTGTAAAATCCTAAATTATAGCTGTGGATGAAAGAAATGTGACTGAAATACCAAGCCTAGTTAATATACGTGTGTTTTGTTACAGGAAAGATATTCACACCATGTATGACCTGCCTTACTTACAGGTTTCCACCCCATCCCAAGACGGTGAATGGACAGTGTTGATGGTTAGCAGATATTATTCACCTAATACCCATGAGTCTCCTTTGGCTCAAATGTTGGTCTTCTGAATATCGGTGCAAGAAACATTTACTATGTATGCCCTTTGATGAGTAATATTTTGGCAAATCCCTGAATAACTTAATCAAGGATGTCACTGGGGGAAGGTGCACCCTTCTGCTATAGCAAAAGAGGACTAAGCCCCAGTGTGAAAAAAGCTCTACTTATGCCCCCCATACACGGTTTGAATCTCTGCTGGTTCAGCAGGAACCTGCGGAGATTCAAACCATTTAATGGGCAGGCTGAATGTACCAAGTTGATTGATCAATCAACTTGGGTACAACCAGCCTGCTGGATTCTCTTGCAATTATCGCTAATGGCTGTTATAGCCGCAAGCAATAATCACTGTCTTCTCCTGGCGGGGACGGCTTAGGGTCCCTCTCCTATCGTTGCAAGAAAGGGAGTTCTTGTGGAGTCCCAAGTGCCATTAATGAGGCATACAAATGCGGCAACAAACGTCGTATGGATTCCCCAGTAAGACAGGTCTGTTCAAATGCGGATGGTTCCCTCACCAAGTGGTATTCCCTCAGTAAGGAGCAGAGGTAGCCACTCAACTGGCACTTCCAAGAAAATCCTGTGTATGTCAGAAATTAGAGGTAATCTCATGGTGTGTGTGTGTCATAAGCCAGCGATTTCAAGAAAAATTTAGTAATCAAAAGAAATCCTGGTGTGCGAGTGCCTAAAATTGCCTAAAATTGGTGGTCATTAATACCTGAAAATTTGATGTTCCCAAAAGAGGGGTTAAAGGATCCACTTTATAAAAATATAAACACAATATAGTAAAAGCGCAAACAATGTGTAAAATAACAAAATTTTGTATGCTCCAATGTATATCCAAAAATTCCAAAGAAAATGATAAAAGTGCAACCAACTGTGCAAAAATGATACATGTATGTACAAAAAATAATCCAATGTTTATCCAAAAAAATCAAAAGAAAAGAAAACGATATCCAATTTGAATCCACGCCAATCACCAATGTGACATGTAATGCAAAGTGTGAATCCTCCACCCTTGTAGATTAGCCTCTCACCTCACTGCCGTGACCCCTGCATTACCAGTAGGTCTCTCCAAATGTTTTTCCCTCTCTGGGGATCACGACAAACTGCTGCCGCTTCAAATGCCTCTTAAGCCTCGTACACACGGGACGACGATCGCACGTACGACCGTGTTGAATCGTATGTTGCATAATGTAAATAGCATACTGACATGCACCCGACGGTCGTACATAAAACTTGCGGCCGGCCGAACGTGATGACGCGAACGAGCGTATAAAGAGGAAGTAGCGTCACCCTTTGGGCTCCTTCATCTAATTTCGTGTTAGTTGAAGTGGACTTGGCGCATGCGTGTTTAGCACAATACAACTTGTTGTACCCAACTGCTCTACATACGATACAACGGTCGTATGCGAGCTTGTTGGTACGACCAAGTTTTCTAGTCTGCACATACAACTCCCATGCACGACCGTCGTATGTTCAACTGTTGAAAGCGCGGCCACAGACGATCGATTCCGCATGCAACGGTCGTGAGTACGACGTGTTGAATACGATCGTCATCCCGTGTGTACGAGCCATTACTCGAATGGGTGGATAGATGGATTTTTCCCACAGCACATATGCAGGACAAAACAGGACACAGATCTAGTGCTCTCCGTTTAAAACGTCACATTTATTTAACCACTTCAGCCCCGGAAGGATTTACCCCCTTCATGACCAGGCCATTTCTTTGCGATACGGCACTGTGTCACTTTACCTGACAATTGCACGGTCGTGCGACTGTGTACCCAAATAAAATTTATGTCCTTTTTTTTGGTAGTATTTGATCACCTCTGCGGGTTTTTAATTTTTGCGCTATGAACAAAAGAAGAGCAACAATTTTGAAAAAAAAAAAAACAATATTTTTTACTTTTTGCTATAATAAATATCCAAAATTAAAAAATAAAAAAACAAAATTTATTCATCAGTTTTGGCCGATATATATTCTTCTACATATTTTTGGTAAAAAAAAATCACAATCGGCGTTTATTGATTGGGTTGCGCAAAAGTTATAGCGCCTACAA
>BLSH010475806.1:373124-407575 GCA_018402905.1 Glandirana rugosa
TCAATGATTGGCACCATAGCTTGTAGACTCTATAACTTTCACAAGGACCAAATAATATACACTTATTTGGGTTATTTTTACCAAAGATAGGTAGCAGTATAAATTTTGGCCAAAATTTACAAAGAAAAATTACTAATTTGCAAAATTTTATGACCGAAACAAAGAAAAAGGCATTTTTTCAAAAAAATTTCAATCTTTTTTTATTTATAGCTCAAAAAATAAACCCCCTCCTAGTGATTAAATACCACCAAAAGAAAGCTCTATTTGTGTGAAAAAAAGGACGCAAATTTCATATGGGTACCGTGTTGCATGACTGAGTAATTGTCATTCAAAGTGTGAGAGCGCTGAAAGCTGAAAAATGGCCTGGACAGGAAGGGGGTTTTCGTGCCAGGTACTGTTGTGGTTAAAATACAAGATAGTGCAAAAAAAATACATAAAAGGGTATACATAAAATGCAACACCAAGAATTCCACTTAGGGAATTCTTAATAAAACTGCAGGATATACAATTCCACATGGGTCAGGGAGATGATACATGTTACCGGACCAATGCAAAACAGTGGAATGAAAAAGGGTCGACGCGTTTTGCAACAATGTGCATCTTCTGGACCTTTTTCCTGCAGGTTGTGGTTCAAAAGACAACCCCGATGAGGCGTGTTATAAGGGGGGCGGGCACAGGGGACAGAAGGCAGCCCAGCGCGTAGATATAAGATATCTGTCACTCTGGACTAGATGTAATCACTCAAATGTTTCAGACACTGTATGTAAGGTAGTGAGTGAATTTCAATAGAGAGATATCCTATAGAGGCTGGGATATGGAAGAATGGTGTGATGAGCCAGGGCACCTCTCATCATGTGTATATCTGCATGGAGTATGATTATATTTCGAAGATAGATATAAGTCAATGCTCCTCTTTGTAAATGTCCGTCCATCCAAAACAAGTGCTGGAACAGAACCCGATATTATTTGTCTATATAAGCCTTTCGTGCCACCAATGCCACCATGACAATCCGTGAAACCGTCCAATCCTATGTCGCCATATGGGCGCCAGTGCTGCACAATGTATTTTGGGGTGTCAGTTTTGCTAAGTACATGCTATGTGTTGGAAATATCTTATAAATGGTCAACTTATTGTAAAAAAAATGTGTTTTCATTTTTTTTCCACATTTTCCACAAACTTCTGGAAAAAAAATGAACTATTCAAAACGCTCAGATTATATGTTGGGGTGTTTGCTTTCCAAAATGGGGTCATTTTGTGGGCAATTACATTGTCCTGGTGCACCAGGGCCTTCAAAAATGTGATAGGTCGTCATGACATTAGATGTGTAATTTATGTCCCTAGAACACCTGATGGTGCTCCCTGAACGTTGGGCCTCTGTATGCGGCTAGGCTGTGAAAAAGTCTTACACAAGTGGTATCGCCATACTCAGGAGGAGTAGCAGAATGTGTTTTGGGGTATAGTTGCATGTATGCATATGCCATAATGTCATTAACCCGTTAATATGACAATTTTGTAAAAAAAAATAGTAACCTTCATTTTTCAAAGAGTTTTGTGAAAAAATTACAACTTCAAAAAACTCACCATGCCTGTTACCCAGTTGCTAGTGTCTCAAGAAATTAGATACTGTAGGCACCATAGCTTGTAGACTCTATAACTTTCACAAAGACCAAATAATATAGACTGATTTGAGTTTTTTTTTTTTCACAAGAAAGATTTGGGTTATTTTTACCAAAGATATGTAGCAGTATAAATTTTGGCCAACATTTATGAAGAGAAATTACTAATTTGCAAAATTTTATGACAGAAACAAAGGAAAGGGCATTTTTTATTTATAGCACAAAAAAACCCCACTAGTGATTAAATACCACCGAAAGAAAGCTCAATTTGTGTAAAAAAGGACGCAAATTGCATATGGGTACAGTGTTGCATGACTGAGTAATTGTCATTCAAAGTGTGCTGAAAGCTGAAAAATGGTGAAAGCTGAAAAATGGCCTGGGCAGGAAGAGGGTTTAAGTGACCAGTATTGAGGTGGTTAAAGAGGAACTCCCAGTCATGTATTAAAAAATTAAAGTCAGCAGCTACAAATACTGTAGCTGCTGATTTTTAAAGCAGAAGTTTTGGTTTGCAAAAGAAAAAAACCCTTCATACTTATCTTCATACTCATCAGTATAATGCTGCAGTTGTCCCTCACCGGTTCCAAGAATTAAGTGATCACATGACTGCTGATCGCCCAGTTCTCTGTCTGCTTGGAGCAGAGAGCTGTGACTGTCATTCACTGCTCTATGTTCTACTACTCCAGCACTCACTGGAATGTCGGGCTGGTGAGGGCACCTTAGCCATGAGCTGAGAGGCGGAACCAATGATTAATCAGGCACCTGTGTGGATCCCAATAAAGTTTCCAGAGCCAAGAGTGGCTCCTCCACATCAGCTGAAAGTGGGCTATAGCATGCTGTTGGCTGTTTCTGGGTCATAGGAGAACAAAACTAAGTGCACTCTTGTAACCCACAAGAGAAGTATGGGCAAAAAAGCTTTGCCCATACTTCCCTCTTAACAAACAGAAACTCACCAGCTCAGGAGTTCAGCAGGGCAGTCTTCATACTTCTCCAGTAAAGGTCAGTTCTTCGCTAGGGGGCCAGTTCTTTGCCGGTTTTTGGATCCCCAGCGCCTCCCTCTTGGCTGTGGGGATCGGCTGTGACTTCCTGCTGCTTCACAGCCAGTTCCCCACTGCACACATGCAAGTTCACGCTAGGCTGTCAGATTTTTCCTGCAGCCTCCTGGGATGTGTGATATGTCCCAGGATGTTTAGGGTGAAGGGCAGGCCAAACTTATGTAACTCTTGCCTAGATGAGAGGCACAAAACATGCTTCAATGATTACACAAATGTGTAACTAAACCCAGATTATACTGACTGCATGCTTTCATCCAGCAGCCTTGGTTGTAAGTCTTGGTATTTGCGCATATGTATGCTTATTCTATGCTGCTAGTGTTCCAGTATCAGGTTGAAAAAAACACAACTCCATCTATTTCAACCAATAGAAAAAAAAATATATAGAATAATTAAATAAAAAAAACTCTGTATGCAGAATCCAGTAGTTGATCCAGAGGAAAGCAACAAAAAAAAGACCTCATGTAAAGCATTAACTAATTGTGGGGAAACAAAAAACTCCTTCCCGATCTCTGAAGGAAATTGGATATTCCCTGGATCAACAATCCCTGGTGTTATTAGCTAAAAATGTTAATGTCATATTTTGTGCACTTAGGAATGCATATAGCTCTATTGAGAACTTTTTTCAGTGGGAATCTATTGCACGTTTTCACAGCTTTTACTGTGCAGAAGCCTTTCTGTGTATGGAGGTTAAATCTTTATGCATTTATATTTGGAGAGCATATACCTCAAGGCTTTCTCTGGCTAAACAGAGTAAGCTGTTTATTTTTATAGATCAGTTAAGTGGTCAGAAGGGATTGATCACAGTGATCAGTTTTCTCATTTTGTCATTCAAGCCAGGTATAGATGGTTTGAATCTTGGCCAGTACTATTTATGGGTAGGCAAAATGAACCCAAGTCAATCCATTGAACAACCAGCTAGCAATTATCATTGTGTCCTCCCAGAAGGAACAGCTCGCCGTGCCCCGGCCCCACTGGGAGAACACAATAGCTCCGCTGGAGGGATTCCCCCCATCAACACAAAAGCAAATCGCACCACTTATGGCTTGCCTAAAGCCTAGTACACATGGGCCGAATGTCGGGCAGCATCAGCCGGTGCAATAGAAACTGATCAACATTCGTCCCGCTTCTGTAGATGGAGCATGACCGAAAAAGGTCTGCGGATCGGCTCCCAATCTACGCTCTCAGCCAATGGCAGAGATCACTGACTGGAGTGCTCTGACAGGGGGCCGTCCCCCTGTGAGAACACAATAGCATAGCTGGGGAGATCGCTGTACTAACATCAGATAGTTAGTACAGTGGCTCCTCCTGAGCTGTCATTTTTTTCAGCAGGTCAGCCCTGCTGGGTTGATAGAAAAAAAAAAAACTACGAGTATGTACTAGGCTTAACAATTCAAGATAATTCATTCAAGAGATACCATGTCATTTTACTATTCAGAGGGGGGGTGGAAGAAAACCATGCTTTGGCTAGAACTTGTTTCGCTGCCATAAATATAAATGTAATGGTACAAAAGTGGTTGTGCATTGTTTGGGCTTTAGGTTTAGGAGAGCTTCCCCGGGATTTATCATAATGTCTTTCACCACTATAGTGTACTGTAGACCATCTGATGTATTCCACTCCACAATCTCAATCTCTTAATGTGAGGGCAAGTCCACCATATTTGAAAGAGCATGCCTGGAGTTCGACAGCCACTAAAGTACGGTCCTGAGGCCAAAGGGGTGAATTTGCCAACAATTGTGAGACCATGTACCAACACATAAGGATTTTAAAGCTTGATTCCCGTGCTGAGGCATTTTTAAAGCAATGAGATGTGGTGAGCCATATCTGTCTCCAATTCACTAGGCCAGGGGTCTCCAAACTGCGCCCCGAGCATAGGCGTGCGCAGGGGGTGTGCCAGGGGTGCCTGAGCACACCCTAATCACTATGTGCATTGCTGATTCCCCCTGCTCCCCCCCCCCCTTTGTTGCCCCCGCCCTGTAGTACTGCTGTCTTTCCTCCTCTCCCCCAGATTGCTGTGGGGGATGTTTCAGGATGGAGAGCGGTGGAAGGGGGCTAGTAAATAGTTCATTTTCTAAATGAACACAGTGAACACAACCACTCACTGTGTCCATTCATAATTGAAGCATAATAAACTGTGTATGCTTCAGTTTGTGAATGAGCAGGAGGCCGCTCAGCACAGAGCACTTCCCATCCATTCGCTGCCCCGTGTAGCTGAGGCTGCAGAGAAGCGCATGTGTGTTTGAGCTTTGGGGGTGCACCCCCTAATGTGTTAGGCTGCACCTTTATCTGGCCGTTGGGGCACTATTCCTTCCAATGATATGAAGCACTATTTCTCCCACTAACACCAACAATGGAGCACCATTTATTCCACTGATACCAATGATGGGATACTATTCCTCTTACTAACACCAACAATGTAACACCATTTCTTCCACTGATAGTAATGGTGGGGCACTATTCTTCCCAATAACACCAACAATGGAGAACCATTTCTTCCACTGATAACAATAATGGGGTAGTATTCTTCCCACTAATACCAATGATGAGGCACTACTCCACCTCCTCCTACTGACCACCCACATTGAGGCCACGTTTACTGTCACTGATGCTAGGCTCAGGACATTTTCTACCCCCACTGACCACAACCTGGCCCCCCTAACGTCTGAAGGACAGTAAACTGGCCCTTTGTTTGAAAAGTTTGTAGACCCTTGTTCTAGGCCAATGCTTTGCTCCAGATCTTTTTCTCATCATACTACATGTGATATTGGGTTAGTGGCTTGGTCTTCTAACAGTGCATGGCAGATTACAGATATAATACATTTGGCTGTTCTCTGGTCCTCAAGGCATACTGCATGCCTTCAAACTAAGTCAGTGTTTATAGGGAAGTTGCATTTTTAATGATTGTTGCAGCAAAGTTTAATTTGTAAGTAATGGAAAAGTTTTGAAGCTGAAACTATGTGAGAACTACAAAACTGATGGGTCCCTTATTCCTAATTAGGTTATAGATTTTAGTTAGATTCTTGTTGACCTACCATATCGGGAGTGTGCCAGTTCAGTGAGGCCATGAATTATCCCCACTAAGGCTTCCTTCCATTGATTTCTGTGGTCCCTCAATGCACTAAAACACAGAAAAGGGGAAGTTGGACACATGTATTTTAGTGCGTTGCAAAGTCTGGTTCAAAAAGGGGCCAAAACATTTTTTTTTACAAATATTTGCTTAATTTGTGTTGATATCTGCTTCCTCAAATCTACTGCTTAGCGTTAATCCAACTGAAAATGGGCCAGCACTAGGGCCCAGTCAGGTGTGTAGCTCCTTTACCTTCATTTCAACTGTGCTGTTTGCTTGGTGTTCATCTTTAAACCATGTTAAATTACATACAAGCTTTTATTCTCAAGCTTCTAAATTATTTTAACATACAGTATGTGCCTAATTTGTGGCAAATCTGCTTAAAAGCGTTACAAAAAAGCTAATGGTTAACAAAATGATATGTAGCACTGCCCTCTTTAGGGTCGCAAGATAATTCAATACCCCTCTGGTTTCCCTGACTTTGTGAGTCCTCTGCCACCTCTGACACACTGGGTTTACTCATTGTGTTAGTTTCCCTTTAAGTAATGACACAATAATAGAATACACCCGGTTGAGTTAAATCAGAACTCACCAGGTTGAGTTAAATCAGAAGTGTTTACTCAAAGGATATATTAACTGGATAACTTTGACCCAACAGGGTAAGATTAGACACACAGAGTAGATTTTACAACAGGATAAATTGCATCCACCAGTAAATAATACTTAATGTCAATTATAATCTTGCAAACTTAACCAATGTATATATATATATGTATCTATATACTGTACATGGGAGTGGGGCACAGGAGAGTAGGGGAATGACTCCTGTAAGTGTCAGACCACTCTCTACTGCTCACTCGCATGAAAACAGCAAAGCAGCAGATAAACATATATAACACCAAGTATAATAAACACAGAAATATTCAGCATGCTCTGGGAGAGAGAGTTCTTTAGTGAATGCAACTGTATAAGAAAACTCAGCAAAGTAAAATATGCACCCTAAGTGGGGGGAAGAATGAAAATTGGTTGCAGTCCAATGTCACTTGCTTGACAGTTCAGTTGCTCTCCAGATAGCTTTCTGTAGATTGAGTGGTATATACTAAGTATTGGTTGATAAAACAATGCAAATCCAAGGGAATGTAATGTAATCAGATATAGCACTCTTTCTGCAGAAGGACAATGGAAGCTTCACAGTGATCACTGACTTGCAAAATCTGTAGAACTACAAGTAGCAACAACTGATGCAACGTAAGGCTGCCTGTGTATAGCGTTCACACTCAAGGTAAATGAATAGGCCTTTCCTAGTATCAGATATGCTGGCAGATATAAGAGTAAGACTGTCTGTGCACATTGTCTGATAGGATGGATTTTCACCAGCTCACCACACAGGAACAGAAGATGCAGATGCTGTAAACACTGGATACAATGATGATGATGATGATAATGATGATCTCTCCAGTCTATGACTCTTAGGATGGCTTCCAGCTTCCACTGCCTCTCCCACATCTGTCGCCCACATGGGGTGTATGGAACAGGAACAGGCCCAATTGCTGTAGAGCAGGATATTCAATGTTGCTGGCTGATGTCCCGCAGGGTATCCGGATTGATGAGTCTGTAAAAGCAGGCCACGACTCTGCCGCTTCTAACACAGATTCCCTGCATACAGATCCACGCCGGGCCAGAGAGAGCACGCCAGGCCCAAAGTCTCTGTTTTTATAGTCTCGCCCATGAGGCACTTCTTCTCCCAGAAACCTCCTGTTCCCCACATCCTGTTGGTAGGTGTAGTTTCACCCAGGTACAGCCAGGGGCCAAATCCTTACAAGTAAACTGCATCCCCCAGAATGCACCACTCTCTTGTCACTATCAGAGTCACAGATCAGCCAAACTGGAACACTAGAGGAAACAATTATATTATGTTTAATAGCAGAAAATGTCTTCTAGTTGCCGGGAATGTGTATACCCAGCTCCTGGCTACATTCTCCCCCCACTTAAAGTCCTTGGTCCCCAAAGATGTAGGGGTTCTCAGACTACCGCTAAGGAAAAAAATGTGATTAATCAACCTTATTCAGTATATAAAATTAACAAATATTGACAAACATCTGGATTCTGCTTGAACCACTTATATACATTCTCAGTTAACTTGTAATCAGTTTTCTGACAGGCTAGGGCAATAGCCGTGTCCCACCCAGTAGTGTCAGAGGTCACATTGAGGTCACCTTTTGCCCAATTGATGGCATCAGGGTCAGGCATAGAATCTGACCTTTGAATAATGGGAATCAATATGTGAGACTTCTCCCCCAATGTGTCATAAGTAAGTCCGCTGGGGAGTGTATGTTTCTTCTTAACCAAGCAGGAAAACTTGATTATAGTTTTGATACAGTACTTCTTTCACAACCTTCTGAGGGGCTAGAGCCCCTTTCAAGATTCACTTCAGGAATAGAGTTACTTTCTGGACTTGATACAGGAGTGGCTCCCCTCTCTGGGCTGACTGAAGGAGTAATTTGCTTCTCAGGACTTGCTATAGGAACAGGATTCCTTCCAGGGCTTGTTACAGGAGTAGGATTCTTTTCAGGGCTTGTTACAGGAGTCACGTCTTAGGTCTTTATCAATACAGCTGGACTCGGAGTAGAAAGCGCGGGTCTGAGAAGGGTAGGACCAGTTTCATTAATAATATCAGAGTCTAGTCCTTTTCTCTCGGTCTCTCCCTCCCTCTCTAGGAGAACAAGGAGGCACCCGAACTGCATCTGACAAAGGGAGTATATGATCACAATGCCACATCTTGAGGGGTCACGTTTTCCCTTATTGCTTGATCTGGTAAACTGGCAATCCTGGACGCTGTTTACAGATGATATAAGGTTGAGGCCACCAGCAGTCAGCCAATTTATGCTTGCCTGGTACACCTAAGTTCTTCAATAACACTCTATTGCCTGGTTGTAGATCTTGCACCTTTACCTTGAGATCAAAATTCCCTTTGTTCCTCAATTCCCGGGTGGTAGCATGCTGCATAGCCTTCTCATAAGCTTGCTTTAGGTTCTTCTTCAAGTGATTCACATAACCCTTGTGAGAGATCAAAGAGGTATCATCAGCTGATGTTCTGAAAACTAGATCAATTGGAAGTCTAGCTTCTCTTCCAAATATAAGGCGATATGGTGAGTATCCAGTTACATCACTTACGGTACTATTATAAGCCTGTACCATAGAGGCAATATGGTTCCCCCAGTGTTGTTTCTTCTCAGTGGGCAGGGTCTCCAACATATTCAGCAAAGTCCTGTTGAATCTCTCAGGCTGAGGATCAGTGTCGGCTAGAAATTTTTTTAGGATGGGGGTGCCAGACTCTGCCCTTCCTTTCTGACCCCTCCCACTTCTTATAAGCCCCACCCCTTATAGATTCAGGAGTATACAGCCCAGCATCACCAGATAGGGTATACAGCATCACCAGATAGGAAGTATACAGCATCGCTAGATAGGAGTATACAGCATCACCAGATAGGAGTATACAGCATCACCAGATAGGAGTATACAGCATTGCCAGATAGGAGTATACAGCATCGCCAGATAGGAGTATACAGCATCACCAGGTAGGGGTATACAGTATCAGCAGATAGAGTATATACAGCATCACCAGGTAGGGGTATTGTCAGGAAAGAGGTCAAAGAACTGCAAATCTTGTCAATGTCCAACATGGCCGTGCCAGGCACGCCCGGCGCTTGCGTGCGCACACAGGTGTGTGATGACGTGCGGCGGTACACACAGGTGCTCACTGGTGCTCAGAACGTGACAGACATCAGCCTTCCCGGGACCATTTAAACCTGCCATTGCCAAAGACACATTGCCGGATTATCTCTCAGCTTCCCTGCATTCCTGTGTTCCTGTACCTCCTGTTTGATTACCTGACTTTGACCCGGCTTGCTCCTGACCTGTGAACCTACTCTCCTGATTGACCTCGGGTTATACCTTGACTACTCTTCTGGCTTGCTCTTTGTGTTTGACCCTCGGCCTGCTCTACTGACTCTGCTCTCTGTGTATGACGCGGCAAGTCAGCGCATCAGCATCTCTATTCCCAATTCCAGGTCGGTATTTCAAAATAAACTGGGATCCGGCTAATGCAGCCAACCACCGGTGCCCAGTAGCATCCGGCTTTGCAGAAGTCAACAGGTAGGTTAATGGATTATTATCAGTCTTCACCACAAACTGGGCGCCATACAAGTAGTCCTTCAATTTGTCGACAACTGCCCACTTCAAGGCCAGGAACTCCAGTTTGTGTGCTGGGTAACTCTTCTCAGAAGAAATAATGCTTTGGCTTACATAAGCCATTGGACTGAGCTTGCCATCCTGTTCCTGATAAAAGACTCCTCCCAGTCCATCCCTGCTAGCATCCACATGAAGCTCGTAGGGTTTGGACGGATCAGCATATACTGGAACGGGGGCTCCAGTGCGGCTTCTCTTCCACTGCTTATAAGCTTCTTCACATGAATGAGTCCACTGATTTTTAATGGACTCCTTTCCTCTCCTGCCCAACTTCTCTTCTTTCATCTTCCCTTCTTCCTCCCCTGAGGCCATCAGTAGTAGTTCATTGAGGGGCCTGGCAAACTTGGCAAAGTTGGCCATGAATCTTCGGTAATATGAACAAAATCCCAGAAAGGATCTCAGCTCTGTCACAGACTCTGTGTCAGGAAGCCCACGGAACGATCCGTGCGCTCCGGCGCACGCGCACTCGCACACCAATGCGCACGTGCATGCGTACGCGCTCATCAATACGAACGATTGTTGCCGCCAAAGGCCCTATTTAAGCCGGTCCTCCACACTGTCACTTTGCTGTTTGGTCTGCAGCTTCTGCACTCTGCATCCTGAGTTCCTGTACCCATTTTCTCGTGGCCTTGACCCGGATTGTCCTGTTACTCTGCTTGTCTGCTTCCCGCCCTGACCTCGGCTTGCCTTGTGACCAGTCTTCATCTGCTCCTTGCTGTTGTCCGATTGTTGCCGACCCGGCCTGCCCGACCCTGCTCTGCTGTCCAGCCAGTCTGCATTAGCATCCTGCTCTGCTGTCCAGCCAGTCTGCATCAGCATCCTGCTATGCTGTCCAGCCAGTCTGCATCAGCATCCTGCTCTGCTGTCCAGCCAGTCTGCATCGGCATCCTGCTCTGCTGTCCAGCCAGTCTGCATCGGCATCCAGCCTTACTGTTCTCAGGACTGATCAGGTACTCTTACCCCGATGTGCTTCCGTGGCCGCTGTATCACTCCCAGCGGTCCGTAAGCCGGAGTTGTAGGAGAGGTCTCCCTCTACCGTCTGGCTCACCCTCCAGGTATGTAACAGTACCAAACAGCCATGACTGAGCCAGCCAGGGATACCTTTCCAATGGGTGAGATTTGCCGACACTTGGCAGCCTTGACACAAGCTGTGCAATCTCTTCAAGATGGCTACACTCGGCTAGAGAGCCGGGTCCAGTCTATGGCTTCTCCAGCAACTGGATCCAATCCAACCTCTGACATGGCTTCTTCTACAAACCAAGCCAGTGCTTCCTCCGGACCCTCAGTGGTGATGTTGCCTCCTGAACCCCGAGTCCCAACTCCCAAAGGTTTTTCCGATGATCGAGGTAAATTTAGGGCTTTCCGAAATGCCTGCCAGCTCTATTTTGCTCTCCAGCCACTGACTTTTTCCTTGGAATCCGCCAAGGTGGGATACATCATCTCCTTCCTACAGGGGGAGCCGCAGGCCTGGGCACATCGACTTCTGGAATGAAACGATGCCCAGCTTAACTCCATGCAGTCCTTTTTTGACACCATGGCCCAGCTGTACAAGGACCCTCAAAGGACTGCCACAGCTGAAGCAGCTCTGCATGCACTCCAGCAAGGCCGCAGAGTGGCCGAGGACTATGTCACGGACTTTAGACGCTGGAGTGCTGACACCAGTTGGAACAATGCTGCCCTCTGTCATCAGTTCCGCCTGGGCCTCTCTGAAGGTCTGAAGGATGAATTAGCCCGGGTTGGTGTACCTAACTCCCTGGAGGCACTGATCAAGCTTTCCATCCAGATTGATCGACACCTAAGGGAACGCAGAGCAGAAAAGTCTACCCAGCAGCTCCGTCCCACCTGGATGTTGCCGAGGGCACCTGTTCCGGCTCCCAGAGGTCCTACTTCCTCTACGACCGAAGCCACCGAACCCATGCAGCTGGGTTTAATCCGCACTTCTCTGACCCCGGAGGAACGCCATCACAGACGTACGAACAACCTATGCCTGTACTGCAGGGAGGCCGGCCACTACGTACACACCTGCCCTGCCAAACTACGTAAGTGCCTGTCTCTTTCTTCTCACAATCAATCACCTCTGCCCACCCTGACTACTAGCTCAGCTCACCTTACTCTTCCCATCTTGTTCCAGCTACCGGGAAGAACCGTGTCGGTGAACGTCATCATTGACTCTGGCGCCTGTAGTTGCTTATAGTCTAATATGCAGCGCTGATGAACAGGTAATTGTAAAAATAAGCCGGAGTAAAAACAGAGTAGAGGTCCCAGCAACCCTCCAGTGTGAAATGGAAGCACACCATGTGAACAGCTGATCTCCTTACCAGATCCACAATAAGGTAGCTCATGAACATCCTCCAGAGTGTATAGATTGGATTCTCTCCGCCAGTAAAACCACAGTCATGGGAAACAAGAAAGATATTCCAAAATAGTGAAGCCCATCAGATAAGATTAAAAAGCATTTATTAGGTTGTACTCACATTACAGCTGATAAAAGATAACATCAATGAACACATTCAATGAACCGCGGTTGAACTGGGGCGTGCTAGGCGTGACGCAGGGTCAACTGACGCGTTTCATCCAATAGGATCTCTTCAGAGGCATGCCCGTCAGCCCCAAGCATGCTCATAAATAGAACTAGCACAGGAAATGGCGCCTGAAGCGCAAAACCTCACTACTGCGGTCCATACACAGGAAATGCGGGACTGAACGGAGGCACGCCTCTGAACCTGAAGGTTCTCAAGAACTCAACCTGAAGGTTCTCAAGAACCTGAAGAACTCAACCATGAAGATAAATTCTCCGTCCCTCTTTGGACACTATCTATAGAAATGCCCAGACTCCCCACACTTAAAGCACTTTTGGGGATCAGCTTTATTCAACTGGGTAGTAACTTGAGCTGCCATCACCCGCAACAATATTTGTTGTAGTTGGTCTTGTGCCTGAGCTACTTGAGTGAGCAATTTGACTGGAGATTCCTCAGGAGTTGACAAAGCCACAGAAGCCTTAGTACTCTCCCTCCACTCTGACTTTTCTTCACTGTCCACTTCAGAGACCCCTTGCTCTATTTGCACTGGCTGAGCAGACACTTTCCCAGGCTTTGAAATGGTATTGATCCCTTCTCAGGACTCTTGATTCTTTTCATCCAACAAAGCTTCTTCCTCCCTAACCAGTCTCATAAATTCAGGGTAGGTTGGTGCCATCTGTGCCCCTTTCAACAGCAGACGAAGCATGATTGGGTGGTTAGGTCTTGCTCCTTGCAGAATTCATTCTAGCCTGACTTTATCAGCTTCTTTTAGGTCGATCCCTTTCTTTAAGATAATTTGATGTAGAACACCATCCACTCTAACAACATAGGCAGACAGCTGCTCTCCTCTGTACTGGTGCATGTGCTAAAATGTATACATCAAATCAGGAATATTCTCCACCCTGCCATAAACCGCACACAAAGCTTCAATGTAGTCCATGGCTACACAATCAGACTTTCTTCTCTTCAGACTCCCGATTACATCTGCGGCAGAACTTCTCAAGCTCTCACTTATTCTCTGTCTTTTCACTGCCTCCGGCACATTCCAGTCTTCTACAGCTTGAATGGCTTAATCCATCCAACTTTCAAATTCTTCCTCATCTTCTGGAGTTGGGATGTGACCCGAAAAGAACTTCAGCTTCCTGTAACCCTGATTGGCTGTAACATTGTTGCTTTCAATCAAGCTCTCTACCTGCAGGCTTATATCCATATAGAAAAAATCTGGAGGCATCCCTTTGTTAATGGCATCGGCCTCTTCCTCTACATCAGGGCTCACAGAACCACCTTGAGATTGCTCTTGTTCAAGATTTCCTTCTATCGGTAGAGATATCACTTGTGCTTCTAACCCTTCAGCTAAGCTCACAGTCTCTTTGCAAAAGCCGGCTGGAACGCTCTCGCGCCACTCAATTAGGGCGTAGGTGTAATCTTCCCCATATTCAGGCTTCACGTCCACAACATAGGATCCTTGCTCTGGGAAGGCTCTTCTCATCAGCTGCCGTACCTCTCTTTCAGACCACCCAATTCCAGGCAGCTTCACCACACTAGCCAATTCCAAATGACTCCCTTCTTCCTGTGCCCAACTGATAGCAGTAGCGGAGTCCATCTTCCCATTCTCTCCGGGTGGCTCCTCAGACTTATTGGGGCTTACTATGAGCTGTATCCCGGACTAGCCCCCAAATGTAGCACTGCCCTCTTGAGGGTCGCAAGATAATTCAATACCCCTCTGGTTTCCCTGACTTTGTGAGTCCTCTGCCACCCCTGACGCACTGGGTTTACTCATTGTGTTAGTTTCCCTTTAAGTAATGACACAATAATAGAATACACCAGGTTGAGTTAAATTAGAAGTGTTTACTCAAAGGACATATTAACTGGATCCCTTTGACCCAAAAGGGTAAGATTAGACACACAGAGTAGATTTTACAACAGGATAAATGGCATCCACCAGTAAATAATACTTAATGTCAATTATAATCTTGCAAACTTAACCAATGTATATATATGTATCTATATACTGTACATAGGAGTTGGGCACAGAAGAGTAGGGGAATGACTCCTGTAGGTGTCAGACCACTCTCTACTTCTCACTCGCAGGAAAACAGCAAAGCAGTAGATAAACAAGTATAACACCAAGAATAGTAAACACAGCAATATTCAGCCTGCTCTGGGAGAGAGAGCTCTTTGAGGAATGCAACTGTATAAGAAACCTCAGCAAAGTAAAATATGCTCCGGAAGTGGGGGGGAAGAATGAAAATTGGTGCAGTCCAATGTCACTTGCTTGACAGTTCAGTTGCTCTTCAGCTAGCTTTCTGTAGATTAAGTGGTATATACCAAGTATTGGTTGATAAAACAATGCAAATCCAAGGGAATGTAATGTAATCAGATATAGCACTCTTTCCTGAGAAGGACAATGAAAGCTTCACAGTGATCACTGACTTGCAAAATCTGTAGAACTACAAGTAGCAACAACTGATGCAAAGTAAGGCTGCCTGTGTATAGCGTTCACACTCAAAGTAAATGAATAGGCCTTTCCTAGTATCAGATATGCTGGCAGATATAAGAGTAAGGCTGTCTGTGCACAGTGTCTGTTAGGATGGGTTTTCACCCGCTCACCACACAGGAACAGAAGATGCAGATGCTGTATACAATGATGATGATGATGATGATTTCTCCAATCTATGGCTCTTAGGATGGCTTCTGACTTCCATCGCCTCACACTGCGGCTCTCCCAGATCTGTTGCCCACGCAGGGTGTGTGGAACAGGAACAGGCCCCGATTGCTATAGAGCAGGATATTCAGGCTGCTTGCTGATGTCCCGCAGGGGATCTGGATTGATGAGTCTGTAAAAGCAGGCTGTGACTCTGCCGCTTCTAACACAGGTTCCCTGCATACAGATCTTCACCGGCCCAGAGAGAGAGCGCCAGGCCCAAAGCCTCTGTTTTTATAGTCTCCCCCATGAGGCACTTCTTCTCCCAGAAACTTCCTCTTCCCCACAGCCTGTTGGTAGGTGTAGTTTCTCCCAGGTACAGCCAGGGGGTAAATCCTTACAATTAAACTACATCCCCCAGAATGCACCACTCTCTTGTCACTATCAGAGCCACAGATCAGCCAAACTGGAACACTAGAGGAAACAATTATATTATGTTTAATTGCAGACAATGTCTTCCAGTTGCCAGGAATATGTATACCCAGCTCCTGGCTACAGATAAAAAGTATCAAAACTCAAAATCAAAAGTGTAAAATACCACAGTTTACCAATCCTTAGATGTGGTGGCTGAATTAGTTTATTTGTTTTTCTGTTTTTAGGCTACCATCCCCCCATTTCCACCTGATGATCCTGCCAGTAACACAATTCCTTTCCAAGGGTGTCTCCCCTATCGAAGGAGGAGCAATGTAGCCACCCTTGGACGGCAGCATTGGAGAGGGGTGGTTTGGGAGGTGCTCCTCAACATCCCCTTTACATTACACAACCCCCTGCACCTCTGGACCCCTTTACATTACACAGCCCCCTGCATCTCTGTGCCCCTTTACTTTACACAGCCCCCTGCTCCTCTGCATCCCTTTTACATTACACACCCCCAGCACCAGGGGCGTAGATAAGGGGGGAGTTTGGGGTGTTCAAACCCCCCAGAGCATCCTGCCAAAAATAAAGTGTCTCTGCCCTGTCGCCTCTCATGGCGCCAACACCGCAACAACAAACAGTGGAGCACAACAGTCAGTACTGCGGGCGAAGTGGATGCAGCAGGTCAGGTGTAAGGCACACTGTCACAGGCACTTATGTCATGCTGTTACGACCAGGCTGTGCTGGGTTCCCGGTGGACAGATCATAGATATAGTAGGAGCGGGCGGCATCTGTAGTCCCACCCACTGTGCCCGACTGTCCCTACACTCTGTACTTCCTGCCTTGGACTTCAGAGGAGAATGGAGCGGCAGAGGAGATGCCGGCTAATGATGGTAAATGCGGGGGCTGCCATAAGGGGGGTACAGGGATCGGGTTAATGGGGGGGGTCGCTCTAGCCTGGTGACAGCTGGCGGAAGGGGAGGAGGAGGGAGAGGGGGAATCCAAGGACATGTCATTGGTTGTTAAGGAAGCGGCGGTCCCGTTCCTTAACAACCAATAATTGCAGGCATTTTTTCCATTACATTTCAGTTGTTAGCAGGAAATTTCCGCTGACAACTGAAAGAACCGAGCCCGAAGGTATCGGTTTCCGGTATCGGGGCATTTTTCACGAGTACCGATACTCGGAAAATGCCCAGTATCGGTACCGGTGCCACCCTAGATTTTACATAAGTGTCTAACATATTTAAACCTGACTCTACCTGAGCTACTGTAACACCTTTCATTTCAAAAGGAAAAAGTTTTTTTCTTTTTAGGACAAAGGTTTTATGAATAAAAGCTGACCAATGGTTTGTCTCAACAATAACTGCCCCTTTTGCTGGACAACTTGGGCTGTTAAAGGAAGTTGAAGAACAACAGATTTACTGGCATGACCTGGTGAAAATAAAGGAAAAAAGACAGATGCAGTCACCACATTTAAGGTTTGGTAAACTGTTATATACAGTTGTGCTCATAAGTAGAGTTGAGTGAACCCAAACTGTAAAGTTCGGGTTCTTACCGAACTTTGCGGTGTTCGGGACCCAAACTTTTGAAAAAAAGTTTGGGTTCGGGTTCTGGGTTCTGGTATTTTTTTCCCGCTTGTTGAATAGCTGCAGGGCAGCCAATCAACAAGCGTTTCACTGGTTTGCCCTTAGAAGCCATCACAGCCATGCCTACTAATGGCATGGCGGTGATTGGCCAGTGCATCATGTGACCCAGCCTCTGTATGAGCTGGAGTCACGTAGTGCTGCATGTCATATGCTCTCAGGCTAGTGTAGGGAGAGGATGCTGCTGGTGCTGTGAGGGACAGATTGCAGATCTAATAACATCTCATCCTGCATTACAGAACAATCTGATTGTGGACTAGATAGAGATTACTACTACTACTGCTTTTAGGGACAGATTGCAGATCTAATAACATCTTATCCTGCATTACAGAACAATCTGACTGGACTAGTTAGAGTCTACTGCTTAGAGGGACAGATTATTGTTCTAAAATCATCTCCTAGTTCTATAGGGTCAGGTTCCTACTGTTGCTGTAAGGGACAGATTATTGTTCTAAAATCATCTCCTAGTTCTATGGGGTCAGGTTCCTGCTGTTTCTGTAAGGGACAGATTATTGTTCTAAAATCATCTCCTAGTTCTATAGGGTCAGGTTCCTGCTGTTGCTGTAAGGGACAGATTATTGTTCTAAAATCATCTCCTACTGCTATAGGGTCAGGTTCCTGCTGGTGCTGTAAGGGACAGATTACTGTTCTAAAATCATATCAAACTGCTATAGGGAGGGGTTCCTGCTGGCGTTGTAAGGGACAGATTATTGTTCTAAAATCATATCAAACTGCTATAGGGAGAGGTTCCTGTTGGTGCTGTCAGGGACAGATTATTGTTCTAAAATCATATCAAACTGCTATAGGGAGAGGTTCCTGCTGTTGCTGTAAGGGACCGATTATTGTTCTAAAATCATATAAAACTGCTATAGGGAGAGGTTCCTGCTGTTGCTGTAAGGGACAGATTATTGTTCTAAAATCATATCAAACTGCTATAGGGAGGGGTTCCTGCTGTTGCTGTAAGGGACAGATTATTGTTCTAAAATCATATCAAACTGCTATAGGGAGAGGTTCCTGCTGGTGCTGTAAGGGACAGATTATTGTTCTATAATCATATCAAACTGCTATAGGGAGAGGTTTCTGCTGTTGCTGTAAGGGACAGATTATTGTTCTATAATCATCTCCTAGTTCTATAGGGTCAGGTTCCTGCTGTTGCTGTAAGGGACAGATTATTGTTATTTCCCTATCCCCATTTCTTTGTAGGGCACTTGTCCTACTCTTACCCCCACTTCTCTTCCTTTTACAGCCATATTTGTGTCCAAAAGTTCGGGTCCCCATTGATTTCAATGGGGTTCGGGGTCCGGGGTCAAGTTCAGACCGAACCCAAACCCGAAATTTTCCACAAAAATGCGAACATCCAGGTGTCCGCTCAACTCTACTCATAAGTTTACATACCCTGGTAGAACCTATAATTTCTTGGCCATTTTTCAGAGAATATGAATGATAACACAAAAACTTTTCTTTCACTCATGGTTAGTGTTTGGCTGAAACCATTTATTATCAATGAACCGTGTTTATTCTTTTTAAATCATAATGACAACAGAAACTACCCAAATGACCCTGATCACAAGTTTACATACCCTGGTGATTTTGGTCTGATGACATGCACGCAAGTTGACACAACGGGGTTTGAATGGCTATTAAAGGTAACCATCCTCACCTGTAATCTGCTTCCTTGTAATTAGTGTGTGTGTATATAAAAGGTCAATGAGTTTCTGAACTCCTGACAGACCCTTGCATCTTTCATCTAGTGCTGCACTGACATTTCTGGGTTCTGAGTCATGGGGAAAGCAAAAGAACTGTCAAAGGATCTGCGGGAAAAGATAGTTGAACTGTATAAAACAGGAAAGGGATATAAAAAGATATCCAAGGAATTGAGAATGCCAATCAGCAGTGTTCAAACTCTAATCAAGAACTGGAAAATGAGGGGACCTTTTACACACACTAATTACAAGCAAACAGATCACAGGTGAGGATGGTTACCTTTAATAGCTATTCAAACCCCTTTGTGTCAGCTTGTGTGCATATTATCAGGCCAAAATCACCAGGGTATGTAAACTTTTGATCAGGGTCATTTGGGTGGTTTCTGTTGTCATTATGATTGAAAGTAAACACAGCTGATTGATAATAAATGGCTTCAGCCAAACACTAACCATGAGTGAAGAAAGAAAAGTTTTTGTGTTATCATTCATATTCTCTGAAAAATGGCCAAGAAATCATAAATTCTGCCAGGGTATGTAAACTTATGAGCACAACTGTATAAGCAATTTGCTGTTGGGTTTAGATTCACTTTAAAGACGAAGAGTAGCCTTGCCCCTACCCCTTATTTAAACAACCACCACATTTATTCACTGTACCGTTACATTTTTTTCAACTTTATCAACTTTATTGGTATCACAAGGGATGAATAACATCCTTTGTGATGAAGAAAAGAGGAAGGTCTGGTGTCACCAGTGACACATCTCCATCCCTAATATACAACAAGTACACAGAAAAGCGCCCTGGGACTTTATATGAGGTGAGCACCATTTGCCACCAATAACAAAGTGACATGAGTATACACAGTTTGAACATTTATTGAACAATCATCTTACATACATGGATAGCATGACAATTGCTGAGCCAATAAAATATATCATAGTGCAATTTTGCAATGATACATATAAAAACATACAGTATGGACAGGCATCTAGTAAATCCGACGCGTTTCACGAGACATAGCTTGCTTCCTTAGGTGTGTGTGTGATGTATCTATAAATAAGAAAAAATGTATAATACAATGAAGGTTGTTATGGTAAATGGTCAGAGGGATCTAGGGGTAAAAGGCCCTCACCATCAGGCAAAGAAATGTGCCAATTTGCTGAGATCCCAACAGGCGGTAGCAATGGATGTATGGCAAGGGAGCTGAGGGGAGGAAGCCAACCAGAACCAACACCAGGGGACAACCAGAGGGCAGACATGTCATGGGTGGGATTGTGTGAGCCTAGAAGTTCCACCTTGTCCAAATAGGTGTCAGCTGTAACATAAATATATGTAGTAGTAATAATTGCTATAGTAGCAGAGTAAACATTGAAGCGTATATATATATATATATATATATATATGGTTAGATATATGTACCGACCTGGTCCAAAAAATGAGATCGACATGGAGACCAATAGGCATGTGTGAGAGGGATGGAAGCGGGAGAGGTGGTTGCGATGATGTGACCCTGGAGGTTGCATCTTGTCCAGATAGATGTCAGTTGTAGCAAAAATATATAAAGTAATAATAGTAATAGTAATTGCTGTGGTGCTGTGAGTATACATATACAAAAGGTATTGCATATGGAGCAAACAGGACGCTAACGCTACTAGAGCACCCAATTTCACCAATATGTCAGCAAAAGTTACCTGTAAGCAGTGTGAAACAGCATGCATCAGTCACAGGAATCAGCTGTGTGTGAAAGACAGGCTGTAATGGCTTGTGTGAATATGTAAGGAATCCTTTGTGATAGCATGGGTCGTTACAGGTCCTCTTCATGGAGAGATCTGGGGTCTTCCAAACCCCAGATATCTCATCTGGTCTCCACAGCATCTTAGCAGACCGAGATGGGTTTGATCAGAGGCTGTAGAAGCTAGTAAGTGCTTGTGAACAAGGAAACTGAACCCAGAAGCATCAAAATCCTTGTCGCTTCTGTTTTCTGACATCACACAGTGGGATGAACAATATCAGTTCCTCTTGCTGTATGCAGTTAAGCCAATGCTGCTGATCGGATCCTTATCAAGCTCCCCGATGGGACGGGAGAGCCTGGGAAAGGTGGCAGTGGTGTTGGGAGAGAGTGAACCCCTTTCTCCGACTGTATAGCCACTCGGATCACTTTCACTCATAAGAGAATCAGCTGCTGAAAAAAAATGGACCAGGATCATGGTTGCAGCTTCAACCATGATCCCACTGTAACCACCTCAATATGAAGTTAATAGCTATACCTCCAGATGAATGTTGCAGCAAAGTTCAGTTGCAGGGGCCCATGAGGATGATTGTGATGCGGTTTCCATCTTTATGATGGAGCCCTGAGGATAAAATCAGCACTGAAGGAGAGATCCAACTGTTGTACAATCAGCCTGGAACACAGCTGCTCACATGCAGAATCCATGGGAAAAGCACTGGATCACGGGACGGATACCACCAAGGAGGCAGGAGAACTACAAGGTCGGACCCGCTGCACAGTGGCGTAGGACTGTGAAAGCGCTGTACCCCAAGGAGGGGTGAAACCTTGTGGTAAGCACATACCCATTAGGGCACGTATGGAGCACTAAAGCACCAGAAGCACTTTTTGATCTTCATGAACTTGCGCTGTACCTCCATGTGGGGTTAATACCTCTGGTAAGAACACTACCATAGGAGGGCAGCAACATTGGTTAGGCACTGAAGAGCACAAGTCACTTTTTGCATGGATCACTTTTATATGATTTCAAGTTACGTCGTTTATGAATTGTTCTATATGGACTCATTAATTGCACTTTTGGAATAACATCAACACTATTGTTACCAAGTCACATTGATGAATTTATTTATGATTTTTTTATTTGGGATTGATACATTTGTATCATCACAGTATATCTAAGGTAATGGTTATAGAAGGTTGTATATGTATTTATTTATTTATTTACATAGTCACGCCATTTCATAGTTCACTCAGAGCCCAATCTAAACCCAAAGCACAGCAAATCCGAATTATATATATTGTTTCACTCATTCACCTTAAGAACCGTGCCATATCTACTGCTGACTGCACTCTTTACACGTGTTCAATTGCTAGGTAACACAAATTGCTAATCAGCCAATCACATGGCAGCAACTCAATGCATTTAGGCATCTTGATATGGTGAAGACGACTTGCTGAAGTTCAAACCGATCATCAAAATGGGGAAGAAAGGCTAAGTTACTTTGAACATGGCATGGTTGTTGGTGCCAGACAGGTTGGTCTGATTATTTAAAAAACTGCTGATCTACTGTAATTCTCATGCACAACCATCTCTAGGGTTTACAGAGAATGGTCCAAAAAAGAGAAAATATGCAATTATGTGGATGAAAATGCCTTGTTGATGTCAGAGGTCAGAGGAGAATGGCAGACTGGTTTTAGATGATAGAAAGGCAGCAATAACTCAAATAAGTACTCATTACAACCAAGGTATGTAGAATACAATCTCTGAATGTACAACACATCGAACCTTGAAGCAGTTGGGCTACAGCAGCAGAAGACCACCAAATGCCACACCTGTCAGCTAAGAACAGAAAAATAGGGCTACAATTCACACAGGCTCACCAAAATTGGACAATAGAAGTTTGGAAAAACGTTGCCTGGTCTGATGAGTCTTGATTTAAGCTGCGACATTCAGATGGTAGGGTCAGAAATTGACGTAAGAAACATGAAAGCATGGATCCATCCTGCCTTGTATCAACGGTTCAGGCTGGTGGTGGGGGTGTAATGGTGTGGGGGATATTTTCTTGGCACACTTTGGGCACTTTTGGGCTGAGTATTGTTGCTGACCATGTCCATCCCTTTATGACTACAGTGTACCCATCTTCTGATGGCTCCTTCCAGCAGGATAATGTCACAAAGCTCAAATCATCTCACCACTGTGTTCTTGAACATGACAATGAGGTCACTGTAATCCAATGGCCTCCACAGTCACCAGACCTCAATCCAATAGAGCATCTTTGGGGTGTGGGAGATTTGCATCATGGATGTGCAACCAACAAATCTGCAGTAACTATGTGATGCTATCATAAATCTCTGAAGAATGTTCCCAACACCTTGTTGAATCTATGCCATGAAGAATGAAGAAAGTTTGGAAGGCAAAAGGGGGTCCAACCCGGTACTAGCAAGGTGTACCTAATAAAGTGGCCGGTGAGTGTACATTAAAATAAATGCTCCTTAAAATGAAAGGCGAAAAAATACTTGTTTTCCCCTCAATAAACATAAAAGTACATCTGTCACCACAAATGGTTATTTTCCAGTTAGGCAATAAAAAAAGCGTGTAATAACCATTTGTTTTAGAAATACTTTAGCTATTTATACTTTTCACTTGTCTCCTTTTTTCTGTAAGTAAAGCCCCTCCTAAATGCCAGAGGCAATAAGACATTCCAAGGATTTTACAGGAGACCCTGGGAAATAGAATGAAAAGGTAAAAACAGAACAAACACCAGAGTTCCATGGATAGGGGATTTCGTTTGGTAGCCCACAAACATGGCAGGATCATTTTTCTGTCTATGGTTGGATTGGCAATAAATCATATGTGTGTGTGGCCAGTATCTATCCTTTACATATACTCCTGACTAGCTGATCTCAGGGAATGAGTAGAATCAACAATAGATTTTTTTTTGTATATAATTAACATTTTTTATTATTTTCTTACAAGTTAACAAACAAGAGACATTTTCCAGGGCGTTCAACAAAATTTACAAAATACTTGATTAAAATAACAGATCACCATTGTAAATCATGCACTCAAACATTCACAACAGGGTATTATAAGGTACAGATCTTTGCAGATAAAAAGTCAAAAACCGAACTACGTATGTTTACAATGGCAAATAAAGTGCCTTTAAAAAGTATTCATACCCCTTGAAATTTTCCACATCTTGTCATGTCACAGCCAAAAACGTAAAAGTATTTTATTAGGATTTTATGTGATAGACCAACACAAAGTGGCAAATATTTGTGAAGTGAAGAAAAAAATGTTAAATGGTTTTCAAAATGTTTTACAAATAAATATCTGAAAAGTGTGGTGTGCATTTGTATTCAGCCGCCCTTTACTCTGATACCCCAAACTAAAATCTAGTGCAGGGATAAGCAATTAGCGGACCTCCAGATGTTGCAGAACTACAAGTCCCATGAGGCATAGCAAGACTCTGACAGCCACAAGCATGACACCCAGAGGCAGAGGAATGATGGGACTTGTCGTTTTGGAACAGCTGGAGGTCCGCTAATTGCTTATCCCTGATCTAGTGGAACCAACTGCCTTCAGAAACCACCTAATTAGTAAATAGAGTCCACCTGTGTGTCCTTTAATCTCAGTATAAATGCAGCTTTTCTGTGAAGCCCTCAGAGGTTTGTTAGAGAAACTTAGTGAACAAACAGCATCATGAATGCCAAGGGATACACCAGACGGGTCAGGGATAAAGTTGTGGAGAAGTGTAAAGCAGAGTTAGGTTAAAAAAAAATATCCCAAGCTTTGAACATCTCATGGAGCACTGTTCAATCCATCATCGGAAAATGGAAAGAGTATGACACAACTGCAAACCTACCAAGACATGGCTGTCCACCTAAACCGACAGGCCGAGCAAGGAGAGCAATAATCAGAGAAGAAGCCAAGGGGTCCATGGTAACTCTGGAGGAGCTGCAAGATCCACAGCACCACGGGACAAGGATTAGTCATGCACTCCACAAATCTGGTCTTTATGGAAGAGTGGCAAGAAAAAAGCCATTGTTGAAAGAAAGCCATAAGAAGTCCCATTTGCAGTTTGTGAGAAGCCATGTAGGGGACACAGCAAACATGTGGAAGAAGGTGCTCTGGTCACATGAGACCAAAATTGAATTTGTTGGCCTAAAAGCAAAATGTTATGTGTGGCAAAAACTAACACTGCAAATCACCCTGAACACACAACACTTTTTTCAGGGACAGGGAAGCTGGTCAGGACAACGACCCTAAACATACAGTCAGAGCTATACCCAAAAACACTTGCAGCTGTAATTAGAGCAAAAGGTGGTTCTACAAAGTATTGACTCAGGGGGGCTGAATACAAATGTATACTGCACTTTTCACATATTTATTTGTAAAAAAATTTTGAAAACCATTTATCATTTTCCTTCCACTTCACAATTATGTGCCACTTTATATTGGTCTATCACATAAAATCCTAATAAAATACTTTTACATTTTTGGTTGTAACATGACAAAATGTGGAAAATTTCAAGGGGTATGAATACTTTTTCAAGGCACTGTATGTCGAACTACAGATAGCATCCAGAACGGGTGACTAAAGGGCAACAATTGCTCCAAAACTGTGACTATCTCCATCTAGAATGCCCTACAGAATATTCCATAATAGATTTTCACAGTCAGTTGATAGTGTCAGACAGAGATGAGGCTATTGCTGGGGATATCCACTCAGTACACAGTGCAATATTCCAACTGCTATCTCACTGATATGCCCAGAAAGGGATTCATATGCATAAAATGTTGAATATTTTTGACTATGTTTTTCTTTTTAAAAAATATATGATTATGCATAAGGCTCCATGCACAATGTATCTGATAAACGACCATTTTTGGTCGTTTTGGCGTTTTATTTAACAGCCCAAAAACACCACTTTATGTTATCCTATGTGTCCATGCAGACATGGACGTTAATTGTCGTTTATCAGCAGTGGTGTATTTGGGCTGTTATCTGAACGTCCTGAATTGGCGTTCAAAAGTCGTTCTTTTGACCACAAAAAATGCCGGACGCCGATAGATGCCGCTATATGCCGCTATATGCTCATTAACGCCGGTAAATGCCTGTTTATCGGCATCCGGCATTTTTTGCAGTCAATAGAAGCCAACGAAGAAAAAAAAAAACGCCCAAAAACGCTGACACCCAAAAACGCAGATAAACGGCGGTAAACGCTGCTTACAAAACGCTGCAAAAGAATGTTTTGTAAGCAGCGCCTCCTGCCCGATGCTGAGAGAGCCCAGATAGCGTCCAGTGTGCATGGAGCCTTAATGTGTTATTGATTAATGTGCTGATTCTATAACAGAGTATATTTGTTTTTGATTCAGCTGTGTCTTTGTGTCCATTGCCAGTGATGCATGGCAGGCTTTGGGGTCAGATGTGCGGCCAGGTAGCCGCAGTTTCTATGTTTAATGTCCATGGCTTTGCTGCGGGTCTGGATAGGCTGCGGCATGTGGAGGGCATACTTGGGGGAGCACCCCCCTGGTTATACCTCCCATAGGACGTTCTAGCAACATCTCCGCTCTATGAGCCATTGGTCGCGTCTCTGGGTCATCTGCTCAGGCGCGCACGCTGACATGGGACGTATGAAGGCTCCGCCAGGGGGGGCTCTCTCCAGGCTGTGCCTCCATTGAGGGTGCTCAGTGCGTTATCCCTGCTTGATGGGCTGGCAGCCACTGTTCTCAGCCGCCCACGCAGGCGCACACAGGATGTGCTTGCGCACCCCTAATTGTCTTTTTTTATATTATTACATGTGAATTGTTACTAATAAAAACTTTTTAGATGTAATTTTTGGTGGGTATGGCGCTGCTCTGTATTAGCGGGTACGTTAATTTGCTAAAAAATAAATATTTAATTACTTAATATGTGGTGTGTCCCTTTAAATGTTGAATAGGGGTATCTATTTGGTGGAAGTACCTTCTCATCACAAAGTCCTTTTGAGCCCAACCCTCTCTCACTCCATAGGCTTATGGAACTCTTCCCATAGGTGGTCCCTTCGCTCCCCTCATATCCCGGTCACCCCTCTTTTTAACAACCCCTCGTTTCCACCGGTCCTGCAGTTTCAATGGTGGATGGACAAGGGATTATATCGGATAGGCCAATTTTGGATCGTAACGGCATACACTCCTCGTCATATTTTATGCAGCATTTAGAATGGTCACCCTCTGAAAGTTTTCGCTTACAATAAATTCTACATTACTTACGCTCTCTTCAAAAACTGAGCAATGACCTTGTTGCATAAACTGTATTTGAGAATAGATGTTTACAAACTACATTGCAATAGGGGTGAATTTCAATGTTGTGTAAACTATTCATTGCCCTGTCCTCTAAATTGCCCTATCAACTGGCGTGGGAGAAGGACCTTAATTTAGACCCGGATGAGAAGGACTGGCAAGCCTGGAACACTTGTATTCATAAGGGTATTATGAATGTCGCACTGGTAGAGGTGAGCTTTAAGGTTTATTCTAGGTGGTATTTAGTACCAGAACGCCTCTCAAAAATGTTCCCAGGTATTTCTTCCTTATGCTTTTGGGGTTGTGGACAGGTGGAGACACTCTTTCATATCTGGTTAGACAGTTCTGGGGACGTGTCCACTCTTTGATATATTCGGTCACAATGGTTAATATTGTTAGAGTCACTGGAATTGCACTGTTAAACATGCCAGTAGATGACATCCCGAGACATGCGGAAATTCTAATTTACTTTATATTTTTAGCGGCTAAGGAAGTTATCGCAAGCAGTGGCCTCTGAACTGCGGCCCTTTGCTTGCCTTAATTCAGCCCTTGGTGTACTACTTCTCCCACTGAAATGAGGCACTTTTGCTCCCACTGACAGCAAGGATGGGGCACTACTCCTCCCACTGATACCAATCATGAGGCACTACTCCTCCCACTGACACCAATCATGGGGTACTATTTCTCCCACTGACACCAACCATGGGACACTACTCCTCCCACTGACACCAATCATGGGGTACTATTTCTGCCACTGACACCAACCATGGGACACTACTCCTCCCACTGACACCAATCATGGGGTACTATTTCTCCCACTGACACCAACCATGGGACACTACTCCTCTACTTTTCCTCCCACTGGAAGTCCCAGGAGCCGCACAAAACTCTCATGTAAAGAGTGGAAGCAGACTCAGCCTAAATTCCGACCAGGCCCCACCTAGTCTGAGCGGAGTCTAGACTGAGTCTGCTTCCACTCTTTACATGAGGAGTTGTGTGAAGTGTGGCTCCTGTTACTTCTTTTCCTTCTTCATTGACTTCATCTATGGAGCTGAGACAAGCGCTTTCCCTGCCTGCATTTCCAGTGGTTGTCAGCATATAAGGACCTACTAGAGCCTGAAGCGGCACCTTCAATTTCTTTGTATGGGGTAGCAGTGATGGGCACTATTCCTCCCACTGATACCGTCAATGGGGCACTATTCCTACCACTGACAGCAAAAATGGGGGGCTATTCCTCCTACTGACTCCATTGATGGGGCACTATTCCTCCCACTGACAGCAATGATGGGGGACTATATCTTCCACTGACACCATCAATGGGGCACTATTCCTCCCACTGAAAGCAATGATTAAGGATTATTTCTTCCACTGACACTAACCATGGGGCACTATTCCTCCCACTGACACCAGTCATAGGGCACTATTCCTCCCACTGACGCCAACCATGGGGCACTACTCCTCCCACTGACTGCAATGATAGAGTACCATTCCTCCAACTGACAGCAATGATGGGGCACTATTTCTTCCACAGACATTATTCCTCCCAGACTTCTCACCACAGATGCTATGTAATTTTTTTTTTTTACTCCTACCTGCCACCAAACCTGAGGCATTGTTTACTCCCATTGACGTGGGGGGCATTTTCTAACCCCACTGGCCATGGTCCAGCCCCACTAAAGTCTAAAGAACATTAAATTGGCCCTTTGCTCAGATAGTTTGGAGACCTTTGCTATAATGGATTGAAGGGTTTATTTGTGCCATAAAAGTGGAAAGCAATCTGGTGATCCGCTTTTGATGTGTTTAAATTCAAATGCAGGAAATCAACACACCAATACTATTTGGCACCAGGGAAAGAAGGCAAATAAATACTTGGTACTTCTGGGTATGGGGAGCATGTGACTCATTCTCCTCCCTCCCATGTGACAGCTTTGGCGTTTGGTGATTGGCTACTCATTGGGTACCCACTGTTACATGAAGTTGGAAATAGACTGTAAGCTCCAAATTAATATAAAAGAACACAATATATTAATAGATCAAGTTGATATATGGATACATAAATAAAGCAGCACGTCTGCTGTACAAGATTACTAAAAAGCTTTGATGCAGACTCCACCCTGGCAATTAGTTGTTTAAATAATAATATAGTGATGGCATGCATTTCAGAATACCTGCGTGCGGTTCAGAAGCACATCCTACAATTGGCTATAAATGTAGGGTGGTTTCATTGCCAGAGGGCTGCGGAAGTGATGCAATGGTTAAGCAGCTGTGAGAAGGGCAGCATGCGGGGAATCTGAAATACATCCCATTCCATTGGTAGTCCTACTTGTATAAAAATACAATAAACCCGACATAAAAGGGAGAGTGCATTGCACTTTTAATGTCACATATATAACATACAGGTGGTATTATAGTTCTCTAGCAGATAGGGCTGTGTCCTAATTCTACCTAAGCCACCGTGTGAGTGATTCAGACTTTGGGTGTGCCGGAGATTCTCCCTTTTCGGGTGGGAGTCATGTAAAACCCTTTTAACAGACTGAGTAAAGTATTGTCTTGAATCAGCCTACTGGTTTAACCCATTCACTGCCAAAATGTGCAAAGTAAAGAATCACACTGATAGGTTTATTTACAAAACTACTACCTTTTCTTAATGGGTTAGTACTAGAATGGCTGAACATGGAGGTTCTTATCCAGAGCTTTGCATAGTCTTTTTTTTAAAATAAAACTTGCAGCAGTTGGTAATCTTCTCTATTTGTACCATTTAAGGCTACGTTCACACAGGCGATGGGGGGCAGAAAGTTTGCTGCATTCAGAGGCATCCAGTTTGTGTGTGGAGAGAAACTCCGCACAAATGCCCTCTCTGGAGGCACACGTGTCTGAGTTCAGGGTCGGACGGAGGCTCCATTCACATGTAACCGCTCAGATGAGTACATGAAAATCTGACAACCGCCACTGACAACTGCTTCTGTTTGAACACCATGGGGCAAATTTACTAAAGGTAAATAGGCTGTTCACTTTGCAATGGAAGTTGCACTTTGCATGGAATTTTTTCCCAGAGCTTAGTGAATGTGGTGAAGATTCACTTTGGAAAGAATACCCAATCACATGAAGGCTACTTTCACACTGAAGCGGCAGCTGCGGTCGTGGTAAAACCCCGCTAGTTTTAGCGGAGTTGTACCAGCGATATGGCTCCGCTATGTGGGCGGGAGCGCCGCGCTTTTGACCCCCCACAAGGGGTTAAAAATGGGTTAAAAATGCCGGTGCTCCACGCTACCGAGGTGGTGTGCAGCCGCTTCGGCAGCGCTTGCCATTAATTTCAATGGCAGGGGCGGTAGAGGAGCGGTATATACACGGCTCCCCTCACCGCCCCAAAGATGCTGCTTGCAGGACTTTTTGTAACGTCCCACAAGCGCACCGCCCCCCGTGTGAAAGCACTCAGGGCTTTCACATTGGGGTGGATTGGGGGGGAGGTGCTTTACAGACACTATTTTTTAGCTAAATAGCGTCTGTAAAACGCTTCAGTGTGAAAGTAGCCGAAAGGAAAATTAACGACTTCCATACCAGGCCAATTCTGGCATTTCTCTCCTACATATAAAAATCATCATTTTTTTTTCTAGAAAATTACTCAAAACTGGTCAGTGCAGTACTGTATGTGGCCAGAGGTCCGGGGGCACCTGGGGTATGCAATACCGTGTGTGGGCAGAGGTGTGGTGGCGCTGGTGAGCCTCGGAGACCCTCGGAAACATTTGAAAATGCTCAGGAACTTACACTTTTGGCATTTTAAAGGACCTCCGAATGCTTCTGAGGGTTTGAGGCTCACCAGCGCCCCCCACCTCTGGCCACATGTGGTATTTCATGCACAGAGGCTTAATTCTGCTGGAGACAGCACTCACAAACAGAGTCAGCATTTTTGTTTTAAAAATGCTTGTCTTTCAAAATGCTCATTAACCGTGTTACTCATGAACCAAGGTTCCACTGTATATATTTTTGTTTTGGCAGAGACCCTAGGGAATAAAATAGTGGTCATTGCAATTTTTTATGTCACACGGTATTTGCGTAGCAATTTTTCAAACGTGATTTTTTTTTGTGTGAAAAAAAATTAATTTTCGTGAATTAAAAAAAAAACAAAACATTAAAGTTAGCCCAATTTTTTGTATAATGTAACACATGGGGTTACGCCGAGTACACAGATACCTAACATGTCATGCTTTAAAACTGGGCACACTTGTGGAATGGCGCCAAACTTCGGTACTTAAAAAATCTCCAAAGGTGATGCTTTAAACATTTTTACAGGTTACCAGTTTAGAGTTACAGAGGAGGTCTTGCGCTAGATTTATTGCTCTCCCTCTAATGTTCATGGTGATACTTTGCATGTGTGATTTGAATGTAGTTTATATATGCGAGTGCGACCTACTTATGCGTTCGCTTCTGCGTGCAAGCATGAGGGGAGGGGGCGCTTTAAAACAAAATGTTATTGTTTATTTTATTTTTATTTTTTTATTTTTTAATACTTAAAATTTTATTGAACAAAAGAAAAAGTGATGTGTACAATACAGCAAGGCACATACAGACAGGTGTCAGATCTTCAGGTAATCATGCAGTACATAATGCTCTTTGGAAACTTCAGACGTTCCCCCAATAGGCAACAGCTATAGCAGTTCTCGTATACTGTATTGAGACATGGGGTAGGGAAGATTTACGTCTGATCAAGTGAAAGAGTTAAACAGAACATCTTAAGCAGACAGATTGTCGCTTCACAGCATATATTCTGAAGACAGCATCCTAACAATTAGAACAAAATCGTATGGTCTGCGGAGTGTAGCATCGTTAATGTGTGAGAACGAAGGGCCCGGCCCAAGGAGGAAAAAAAAGGGGGAGGGTAGAAGGTAGGGGCTTTTGTGGGTGAAGGGCCATGGCCTGCGCTAATCAGGTAGAACCTGATCAAAACTCAGGAAACTAGGGGGAAAGATAGATAATAGCCGAAGATAGAAGAAGTAGAGAGAAAAAAAAGGGAGAAGGCAGAAGAGGAAAAGGAGTGGTGAATACCCCAGGGGTCTTCGAATCGGAGTAAGTGAAACCCTTAGAGTTCCATAAAGCGGGAAGTCATCTGAGAAGGCGGAAAGTAGTCAATCCAGGGTTGCCATATCCGCTGAAATTTTTCCATTTTATCTTCTAGGATCGCCGTCAGCCTTTCATTTATGAGCGTACCATGGATCCTATTTTTGACTTCTTCAAAACTAAAGAGATGCGACTTCCACGATCGCTATGATGGCTTTTACTTTGCAGGAAATCGCCTGCTGAAAAAAAGATATCTGAATGATGCCTGCAGCTGCAGGCATCATTCAGATATCTCCACTGAAAGTCCAGAAGGTAATATGATGACCTACGGGCAGGAAGTAGTTAAAAAGTAGCATTTTTTTCTTGACCATGATTGGATGATGGAAGACAGCAGAGCTTCACCTTACTCACTAAGCTCTGGGGTGACGTACCGTGAAAAGTGAACAGCTATTTGCATTTAGTAAATCAACCCCACTGTGTGCATGCAGGCGTTTAGAACCGCTGGCAAGAACCTACTGATTCTCACCCATGGCTGCCCCTGGCCGCCCGTATGAATGTAGCCTTAAGTATCTCTAAATCATTCGATTTACATGACATTCTTTCCATTGCAAATCCATAAAACAAGGGTTACATGAGCTAGTTGGCAGTACACTTAACCACTTGCTGACCACGCACAGTGGCTTTACTGCTATAGTGCTGGCCGGCTGTGCAGAATCACACATATATATATATATATACGTGATTCTGCTTCTCCTGGTAGGAGGCGTGTGCAAGCACCTCCTGCACGCCGGCTGTGTTGTGCTTAGTCACTCCACAAGCCAATCAGCGGATGCCGGCCAATGGATGACCACCGGCACCCGCTAATCTGCGAGGAGGAAGACAGAACCAAGCTCTGTCTATGCAGATAATGCAGATATAGTTTTTTTGGTCTTTTTTCGTTTATAGTGCAAAAAATAAAAACCCAGTGGTGATCAAATACCACCAAAAGAAAGCTCTATTTGTGGGAAAAAAAATTCTATAAATTTCATTTGTGTACAGACCACGCAATTGTCAGTTAAAATAACGCAGTACCGTAAAGCAAAAAATGGCCTGGTCATGGAGGGGGATAAATCTTCCAGAGGTCAAGTGGATAAATCAATATAATGCTAATGAGATGATAGACAGCAATCAGTAAACATTTCTCAGTACAAACGATTGAGCAGAGCCAGCATGGCCACCCAGTGAGCAAGTTTTAGCTGGTACATCAGCTCTGGGTTAGCCATACATGAATAGGATTCTCTCGTTCAGCCCTGTGGACTAAACAAGAGAATTAAAGAGGAGTTCCACCCATGTAAAAGTCAGCAGCCTCAAAAAGTGTAGCTGCTGACTTTTAACAATCGGCCACTCACCTGTCCCTCGCTCCAGGAATGCAGTCGCCCGAGGGCTTGCTCTTCGCCCCCTCCCCTCGGCGGCGCCAGCATCATAACTGTGGGCACCCGGCTTTAGCCGGGCGCTCACTGCGCATGTGCGAGTCGCGCTGCACCTTGTGACTGGCCTGCATATCTTCTGGGACCTGTGACGTATCCCAGAAGATCGCCGAGAGGAAGGGGGGAAGGTAGACTTCCTTCCCTGAGCCAGGGTTCCTGGTCACCCCCAAAAAAATGACATGCCAATTGTGGCATGTTAGGGGGCCACCTTTCATTAAAGCGGAAGTTCCACTTTAGGGGGGAACTCCGCTTTAAGTAGCTTTCCCCCATCCATGCTAAACAGCATGGATGGAGACAGAGGCGTAACTAGAACCTTCAGGGCCCCGGTGTAAGAAATTGCGAAGGGCCCCCTGACCCCTGGCCAGGGCCCTTCCCTTTTCCCACTGATCCTGGGGCCCTTTACTCCCATTGAGAGTCCCTTTATTACGGTCCTGCAGCGGCACCTTTTCACAAGTTCTGCAGGCCCCCTTACTGCCATCTTTGGGCCTCCCCATGATGGTGAAATGGCAGGACCCGGTCACAATTGCAATCTTGATAGTTCCCTCACTGGTGTCAGTAGTTTTTTAATTTTATTTTAATTTTATTATTTTTTTACCATTTCATTTTATTTCTTTTACAATTTCATTTTTACAATTTTTTACAATTTTTTTTAGGAGCTCTGTTGGGGGGGCTTTGATGAGATATCAGGGGTCTAAACAAACCTCAGCCCTCAATTTCCATCTGTGTAGCCTCAGCTGCACAGAATGAATGGACAGGAATAGCTGTGCACCGAGCCTCCCATTCATTCAGAAACGGAAGTATAGTAAAAAAAAGTTTACAATGCTTCAGTTATGAATGAACCAATTGGTACCAATCACTGACTCTGTTCATTCAGAAAAGGAAAGAGCTGGTAAATGACAAATTTACCGACCCGTTCCCATCTCTCCATCATGACACATCTTCTACGGCAACTGGCAGAAAAGAGGAGGGGGGAAGACAGCAACTCTGTGGGGGGGGGGGGGGCAGGGAAGCACAC
>BLSH010475806.1:410100-436056 GCA_018402905.1 Glandirana rugosa
AACCTCAGCCCTCAATTTCCATCTGTGTAGCCTCAGCTGCACAGAATGAATGGACAGGAATAGCTGTGCACCGAGCCTCCCATTCATTCAGAAACGGAAGTATAGTAAAAAAAAGTTTACAATGCTTCAGTTATGAATGAACCAATTGGTACCAATCACTGACTCTGTTCATTCAGAAAAGGAAAGAGCTGGTAAATGACAAATTTACCGACCCGTTCCCATCTCTCCATCATGACACATCTTCTACGGCAACTGGCAGAAAAGAGGAGGGGGGAAGACAGCAACTCTGTGGGGGGGGGCCCCCCCGGGAAGCACACAGGGACCCTGGGAACAGCAGTAGACAAGTTAACTGGATAGAGGAAAATTGAGGAGATTGGGTCCTATAAATGCCACCCCCACCATCCCTCCTATCCAGGTGTACAAGGGAGGCACATGGGCCCCCTGGAACATGGGGCCTGGTTGCAATTGCAATCCATGCAACCCCTATCGTTACGCCCCTGGATGGAAACTCCCCTGATGGCTATTGTATTCTGACAGCTGCTGGTCTTGTTGCTGTCAGAATACCACAACAGTGGCTCTATCTTATTTGCCGCAGTCATTTTTTTGGCTGAGAATTTTCCGCCCGGCTCCTTTGATTTTCAACTCAAAGTTTGTTAAACCAGGTGGTGCAGACAGGGCCATCCATAGCTTGAAAATTAACACATGTATGGTTAGCATACGTCTAAAAATGGTCATATACAATTTCCTTCCCCTTTCACACTAGGGCCGCCCGAGCGTTAGTGGTAAAGCACGGCTCATTTTAGCGCTGCTAGCAGGGCGCTTTTAGCTCCTCCAAAAGGGGTTAAAAGCGCCCACTTATCTCTTTTAAGGCTCTTTGAAATCGGCACCCATTCATTTCAATGGCAGGGGACGGTTTCGGAGCAGTGTATACATCGCTCCCGCACCGCCCCAAAGATGCTGCTTGCAGGACTTTTCCCCCGTAAAAGCACCGCTTAAACAGCGGTAAAGCGCTGCTAAAATGAACGGCGCTTTACTGCTAACGCTCAGGCGGCCCCAGTGTGAAAGGGGTCTTAAGTTTCCAAAACTCAGTAATATTTTAGGTACCTCTAGAATCCAATCAGTTTGGCAGGATCTCACACCACCTAGTTGTGTGTGGATCTAACATAGGTGTACATTCTGACTGGAATACGTATAGTCAGCTTAAAACGTACGTAGGCAGACCTATGCAAATCTTTCATCTATGCCCCAGTGGCCCATTGTACATTTAGAAGTGTGGGCGTATAGCACAGGCTGACCATAGATGGATAAAAATTTGGTTGGATTGGCTGAATTTTGATCAATCTATGGCTGTTCCTGTTTGCGAGAAATCAATCTAGTTATCAACTCCACTCAAACTGTTTGTTACACAGGCAACCTGGGTACAATAGCTCTTAACAATGTTGTTGGTACTTTAAGACAGTCTCTTCACTTGATAGGACACTTTGATAGGCTTACGTTACTGCAGCATCTGATGAAGAGGTGGCCAATAGGCAGAACAGCAGTGCAGTCACCTTTAGTGAACTGATAGGAAGGTCCTTATTCCAACTCTCTAGAGCTCCCAGATAGCGGAGCTAGGTGTGTTATCCTTGCACTATCCCTCCTCGAGTGCAGGAAAATGTAAGTTTTGACTTAAACCCGTGGGTCCTTATTGGGTCATAGTTCTGCAAAATTGAAGATAGTTCTGGAAGCTGGAGGGCAGAGGCTAGCAGTGTTGTTCTGCATATTCAGTGGAGTTTGGCCAATCCCCAGCCGATGGGCTTGGCAGGATGGTAAGGCTGAGGGGACTGTCTGTGGCCCTTGAGGCGAATCCCCTAGTGGGGGGCGGAGGGGGGGGGTTGCTCTGCCTCGGGCTAGAGCTCAGGGCTGGCCTGGAAGGATCCTGACAACAGAAGCAGTTTGGAAGGAATCTTTCCTGAGAGGCAGCGGGAGCAAGTAGGCCAATGTGAGTATTACAGCATGGACAGGAACTTACAAAGGGAGAGACTGCCACACATAGCAGGTCTCTCTGGAGGGTAGCGCTGTACTTACGTCTTCCCTAACCTTGTCCTGGGAGACCTCTGGAGAGTCAGTCGGGTAGACTGGTGAAGAGTGAGCCGGATGGGCTGGTGAAGAAGCAGTCAGGTGGGCTGGCATTCTCTGCAGTTGGTAGAGCTGGGACCAGTGTCTACAATGGAGTTGGAGATACTCCAGGATGCAGCTTATAATGCTTGGTGCTACTTTCTAAGGGACTGAGAGTTCATAGTCCTAAAAATTATTGTAAAGTCTCGTTTTTTATTCTATAAAAATAACAAACATGTTATACTTGTGTTTTTGCAGTGGTTTTGCACAGGGCAGCCCAGATCCTCCTCTTCTCAGGTCCTTCTTTGGTGTTCCTAGCTCCTCCCTCCTGCCAAGTGCCCCACAGCAAGCAGCTTGCTATGGGGGTACCCAAGTTGAACCGCTGCAGCTTGTCCATTCAGACATGGAGCCGCGGTTCAGGAGGGATGGCCAAGGCACTCGTGGACATTGCTGGATCGAGATGGGGCTCAGGTAAGTATTAGGGGGGCGGAGGGGGGCTTCTGCACACAGACAGTTTTTTAGCTTAATGCTAGAATGAAAAACAAATTCTGCCTTTACAACTTTAAGGGGCTGTTGCATCCTTTCACTTAGAGCAGTGGTTCTCAACTCCGGTCCTCAGGACCCACCAACAGGCCAGATTTTAAGTATTACCTTGGGGAGATGCAGACTAGAGTACTGCAATCACTGAGCAGCAAATTATATCACCTGTGATGTATTTCAGTTATCCTGCAAACCTGGCCTGTTGGGGGGTCCTGAGGACCGGAGTTGAGAACCACTGACTTAGAGACTGTCAGGCAGTCAGGAGTGGAATTATAGTGCTGCAAAGAGAAGAAGAAGAATCAATAGGAGTTGTACACAGGGAGGAAGTTATCCCTGGTTTTGTTGCTATCAAGTTGGGCATCCCATAATTCCTATTCCCCATTCAAGTTATTACCCCTAATAAAACATACAAACAAAGCTCAAAGACTGTTCCTTGTGTCTGGATGAAAGCTGAAAATGCAACTCGCCTAGCTGTGTAGTAGTGGGGAACCCTGTCATCTGCAACCCTGACAGGGGTAGTGCTGCACACTGTTCCTAGCCAGCGGGAATCCTGTCCCTACACTATCCACTTAGCAAATGCATGTCAACCGCAGTGGGACAGTGCTATTTATTAGCATTGCCCTCACTAAAGATGGCTGCGGAGGTCAGCCAGGGCAGCAGCACCCAATTGGACCTCTGCTCCCCTGATGAAACCTGGGAAGGCTTCAGAGAAACAAAGCCTCTATCAACCTTCATTCCCTCTTCCAGCTGAACAGCGCCGCCTACAGCAGGGACGACAAACTGCACCTGCCTACAAGCACATGAAGCCAATCGGCTGCAGCGCTGATCAGTGTATTCTGTCAGCAAAGGAGCCTGCTGTCAGAATGCAATAGGGCAGCGGATACAATCCTGGGCATATCAATGCACCACAAATAGTGCCGTGTGTTTACAAACTTTCTGGTAACGCACCTCCTGCAACCCAATAGCCTGAATTAATTAATTTCACTTTATTATTGGGTTATGACTTTTCCTGACCTCCATCAACTACCATTCTACTGTCCAATGAAATTGCATTTACTGACCACTGAGGCAATTTTATTGGACAGTGGAATGGTTGTTGAATAGGAATGAGGAATCAGGAGCTTTGTTTGGTAAATTGTCAGTGAGTTGCCACGATATTGGGGACAGCCGTCAGAGATCATACTGGCTTTTGAATGTTTCTGGTGATGTTGCTATACTGTGTCCCATGGATACTCCAAATACCACCCCATTTTTGCCACCCCATACAGCTGCCTCCCCTCTTTAGTTGCTAGGACCTATGACACTGTGTTACAAGGATGCTGCCAGCTGGGCCAGACAGCGTCCTTGGTTCCAGGATGCTGGCACTGTCTGCAACAAAACCTTTTAGCTGCCTGCATCCTAGAACCGATGACGCCGTGTGGCCAGTGGGGCTGAAAGCGTGGCACTTACCCCATCTAGGTGGAGGGTGGCAGATTGCAGCTCCGTTGTCTTCAGCGTGGCTGGTGTCTGGCGGCGGGCTGCGAGCAGTGGCTCCGGTGTCCTGTCCTCTCTCCTCCTCCTTGGCATCCAATAGGTTCACCTGATGTTTTGGCCATTTGGGAAACTTCGCTTCCTGATTGGCAGGGAGGAGATTTAGTGTGAAAATTGCAAATATTAATTTGCTATCGTCACACAACTGAGTGGGCTCTGATCGCAGTGCTCTACGCCACGAGCCCATCCTTTTTTGAAGCCTATTAGAGCCTCTGGCTCTAATCACTTTCTTCTGAAAAACACTCCCCCCCATTGGAATCCATGCATCCTGCATCCTGTATGTAGATCAGGGGGCCGGACCCATGAATGAGGGGGTGCTGCTCATGTGCCCCTAATGGATGGGCCGCCACCGTGTGTATACAAGGCAATGTTACTGTGCTGCAGTGAGGACGGAGCACCCGTATGGGCACTCTGGCCTCAGTGATGCCCCCCACTGAGTGCAGTCTCCTCCCAGATAGCAAGGATAACTTGCCACACATTTGTGGCAGTGTTGAATTGGAAGTCTGTTAACTTGCTGCACATTTTCACTGGCAAGTTGTACACTTACAGAGCACTTGAAACACAAGTTCTATTTGACACTTTTCCAATTTGTAGAAAATTTGCATGGCAAGTCTCTCTCTACAGCATGAAAATTCAGTTACAGTGACCCCTGTGGTGGGATGACTATTGCACAACATTGCACAATTGCTTGCTATCTGGGCTTGGTTCGCCTCATTGACAGCAGGCCCCTGTGAAGAATTGATATTTCAGTATAATATTTTATGTGATTATTTTGTGTATTTATAGTTTTCAATAACATATATGGGAAAAAAATCCCCAAAATAAGAACAAAATACATAATAACTTCTATATCTCTAATTAAAACACAAAAATAAAATATTATGGCGAGATTTAAATTTCACCTTGATAAATCTATGTAGTCAGGGTCTAATCTTTTCTGTATGGCTCATAAAATGATCTGTCTGTAGTTATCACAAACACAAAACTGAAAGATAAAAAAAAAAATAATAATAATTTCTTGTACAAAGGGTTTTATTAGCATGAAAAAAAGCATAACAGCACATGACATTGATGGTGACATCTAGGGTTGCCACATCATCCCTTTAATCCAGGACACATTTTAATTACACAGGTTCTGTGGCCAATTAAGTCGGTAATTAAATTCACTTGGTGCCTTACCTGCATTAAATTAGCCTCAGAACCTGTGTAATTCATATGTGTCCCGGATTAAAAGGGATGATGTGGCAACCCTAGTGACATCACATTTGGAACACCGCACAGAAACAGGCGATGGGTAGATTCACATGAAACATTTAGGCCTCATACACACGGACGTTTTTTGACGCCGGCGTTTTCTGGAGTTTTTTGCAGCTCTCCATGTTAGTCAATGGCCCCATAAAAATGCTGACGTTTTTGAGCTGTAGATGGCGTCGGCGTTAGTGAGCTGAAACTAGAACCCACGGTCAGCGCATTCTGAGGCTGCAACGTTTTGGCGTTTTTTGACGCCAATGCCGCAAAACGCCAACTAACTCCTACTAACGCCAACTAATACTGTACTGGCATTAACCGGCGTTTTTTGACGCCGACGTTTTTAGGTTGAAAAATAGCAGAGGGATGATTTTTTTTTAAAACCGCCTATTGACGCCGACGCTCACTAACGCCGATGCATAACGCCGAAAAACGCAGATTTTTCTTCCTTGACGTCGGGCCCGACGGTTTGTTTATTTTTTAAGAAACGTCCGTGTGTATGAGGCCTTAAAGTTATGTAAAACAAGATCAATAACTCAGAAATAATAGCATCTTGTTCAGTGATTGGCCTAAGGGTGTAAAACCTTTTGCAGAAAAAAGGATAGACGGAAAGAGAGAAAAAAAGAAAAGGAGCAGAAAATTGTAGGAAGAAAATAAAAAAGCGGAAAAGAGAAAAGAAAGGTTCCAAGGGCTGAGAGACAGGGTCATATCAGATCGAGAGAAGCGTGTGATCGAATCAGGAAGGTTGGTAATTGGCAATCCAAGGCTGCCAGACTCACAGAAATTTATCATGTGTGTCTGTGAGAATGGCCGTCAATTTCTCATAAACCATAATGTCATTCATTCGGTTCTTGACCGCCTCAAAACTAAGCGCGGGAGTTTTACAGGCTGTTGCTATTGTCAATTTAGTTGCAGTAAACAAATGCATTGCCAGTTGGCGTTCAGGACGAAGTCATTCGGAAATGGGTTTGCAAAGGAGGGCCTCATAAGGGTCCTTCTACAGGTTGGTGTGGAATAAAGTACGGAGAAGGGAGTATACTCTGACCCAGAGTCTGTGTGCAAAATAATAATCATTTCAAAGGTGAATAGACTTAGGTGGGGCACTCTTTATGATGGCAAACTATGCAGACACTTTGACCACTGCGGAGCAATGAGCTAATCATTTTGTATTTTACAGGTCAAGATAACGGAAAACAAAAATTTGTCTTAAAATATAAAGATAAATGTCAGTCGTTAGAATGTAAGATAATACAGGGGCTTAGGAGGGAAATGTAGGCCGTATGTGCACATGCAGCGCGTGAAAGAATGCCTGCATTGTATAAATGGCTTCACTATCACTAGGAAATCAGTTGTGCCTAAGTAGAAAAAGGAGGATCCGTTAAGCACTCAGCCTCCAAAGGTCATGGTGGACGGGGAAAGCTATTGCTTTGCATGTTTTCTGGGCCTCTGGATGTCTTTGGCTGCTCACATTTCAGTAGCATGCAGGTGAGGTGTCAGGTTAGTGAGCGGTTACCACCCATTGCTGGAGGCATGTTCACATATAGGACAGAAGAGATAAGGAAAACAACGTGGAACAGGTTCCTTGGCTCTGCAGAATCCGCCAGCTGGGAATAGTAGTTCTACAAGAGTTATATATAGCACCTATTTCTATTTATAGCAACAGATACTAAACTTATTAAACAGAGACCAAGCACAGAGATTAGTAGGTAGCATATTTTTACATTTACTGAGGCTTATTTATAATTGTAAAATGGGAAGTGCTGCCCTTGAACAATAAGAGTGCAATTTGCCATTTCTAATGCATCGTAACCACTTCAGCCCCGGAAGGATTTCCCACATTAGGACCAGAGCACTGCGTCACTTTAACTGACAATTGCCTGGTCATGCAACGCTGTGCCCAAACGAAAATTACGTCCTTGTTTTGCCCACAAATAGAGCTTTCTTTTGGGGGTATTTGATCACCTCTGCGGTTTTTATTTTTTACGCTATAAACAAAAAAAGATAGACAATTTTGAAAACAAAGAAACTAATTCGTTTTTGCTATAATACATATCTAAAAAATATATATAAAAAAAAATGTATTCATCAGTTTTGGCCGATATATATTCTACATATTTGTGGTAAAAAAGAAAAATCGTAATCTGCGTTTATTGATTGGTTTGTGCAATAGTCGCCACGTTTACAAACCATGAGAATTAATTTATGGCGTTTTTACTATTTTTTTTTCTACTGGTAATGGCGACGATCTGCGATTTTAACGGGATTGTGATATTGTGGTGGACATGACGGACATTTTTGACACTTGTTTGGGACCAATGACATTTATACAGAGATCGGATCTAAAAATAGACACTGATTACTGTATAAATGTCACTGGCAGGGAAGGGGTTAACCTGTAGGGGGCGATCTAGGGGTTAACTGTGTTCCCTAGGCATGTTCTAACTGTGTAGGGGCTGGGCTGGCAGGGGCATAACAGATCTAACTGATCCTGGTGACAGGGATCAGTAGATCAGTGTTATGTCCCCTGTTAGAGCGGGGGAACCGCCATGTTTACATTGGCGGTTCCCCGCTTTTCTTCTATTGTAAGCAATCGCGGGTCGTCTGACCCGCGGACACACTCCTGGAGCTCGTGGTGGGCATGAGAGTGTGCCGACGGCAGCACACGCTCACCCCCTAGCTGTGCGAACCGCCGTTTATAGGCGGCGATTCGCGTTATGTTGCCAAATTGCAGCAGTAAAAGTTCGCAACGCGATCCGGAAGTGGATAAGAAATGAAAGCTAACATTTGATTGGTTCCTATGGCAAAGACTATCTCTGCTCTTTTTTTCCTTTTTAACCTAAAGCTTGTTGATAGCATTTTTTTAAGGCCCTGTTTACACTTAATCCCCGTACACACAGACAGAATGTCAGGAGACATTTGCTGGTGTAGCGTCATTTATTGATAACCTTACAAAATTGGAAACCGGAAGTGATGTTCCGTTGCCGCCCTGTTGCCACACCCGTACTAGTCTATACTAAGGATACAGAGAAAAGGCTGCAAGCGGACATCTTTTTACACCCACCGGAGTTTTTAATTTCACTTATTGTTAACAGTTAACGGAGCTCACATACTGAAATACAGTATATATAAATACGTGACACTGTTTTGATGTTCAGTTTTAAAAGAAGCGGCAAGCCTGCCGATCTCACAGCTTAGCAAATGTCATACAACACCGCTGCTTTTAAAATGTAACATCAAAACAGTGTCACGTACTTGTATATACTGTATTTCAGTGTGTAAGCTCCGTTTACTATTAAAAATAAGTGTGAAATTAAAAACTCCGGTGGATGTAAAAAGATGTCCGCTTGCAGCCTTCTCTCTGTATCCTTAGTGCAGGTATATGCGGGTGTAGCAACATGGCGGCGACGAACGTCTCTTCTGGTTTCCATTTCTGTGGGGTTATCAATAAATGACGCTACGCCGGTTATGAAAAAAAAGTCTGACATCCTGCCTGTGTGGATGTCAGTCTGTCCGATAGAAGCTGGCCATTCAGCGCTGATCAGCGGCGTCCCCCTGTCAGAACACAACAGCTCAGCGGGGGAGACCGCTGGTACTAACCTCGCTTGGTTAGTACAGCGGCTCCCGACCAGAGCTGTCAGTTTTTTATCATGCAACCCGCAGGATTGCACAAAGAAAAACTGTAGTCTGTACCCGGCTTTAGCGTATTGGAATTCGCCGGCAGAATTGCGCGACTATGCCCGCAATTCCAGAATCACAGCAAAACGTGCAATGCACTTGCAGGGCCATTATTTCTTAATAGCTCCCTAAGTGCGGTGTGATTTTGCTGCGATTGTCTTGGGAAAAGACACTCGAAAATTGCAGCAAAACACGTAGTGCCTAATGTGCCTGGCTCAGTGCCAAAATGTAGTACATGATCTTCTTTGGTGACTTTTTGGAGTGGAGATAGGCCTATTCATTCTATGCATTAAGATAAAAAAAACTTCTGCGTGCCCCCCTAATACTTACCTGAGCTCCATCTCGAACCAGCGATGTTGCATGAGAGTCTTTGCTGCCCATGACTCTCTCTCTCTCCATTGGCGGAGACAGCAGCGTGGTGCCATTAGCTCCCGCTGCTGTCAATCAAAGGGAGTTAGTCAATGAGGAGAGAGAGGTGGTGGGTCGAGTCACGGCTCCATGTCTGGATGGGCACACAGAGCAGCAGCTTGGCTCGGGTGCCTCCATAGCAAGCTGGTTACTGTGGGGGCAGGAGGGAGGGGCCAGGAGCACCAGCGAGGGAGCCGAGAAGAAAATGATTGGGGCTGCTCTGCACAAAACCACTGCAGAGAGCAGGTAAGTATAACATGTTTGTTATTTTTAAATTAAAAAACTGAGACTTTAATATCACTTTAAGCTGGCCATACATGGATCGAAATTCAACCAGGGTCCAGCGGAGATTTGATCTATCTATGGGCAGGCTGATTGTATCCAAGTCAATCCATTGATTGACTTGGGTACAACCAGCCTGTTGGATTCTTTTTACATGCGATTACTGCCAGTGGCTATAGCTGCTAGCAGTAATCATTGTGTTCTGCTGGCCAGGCTCCCCGAAACCCCCCCCCACTGGAATAACTCAATAGTGCTGCGGGAGGCATTCCCCCCATTAACACTGACTTGATGGGGGAATCAAGCAATTTTCTTTCTTTCCACCCATGGTGAAAGGAAGGAAAATCGGATCATCTACAGCAGGGGTCTCCAAACTGTAAACAAAGGGCCAGTTTACTGTCCTTCAGACTTTAGGGGAGCCGGACGGACTGTGACCATCAGGAATATGCTGGGTCGGTGATGTCACAAGGAGGTGGAGCGACCAGGTGAGGTCACCAGGTGGCCCCTTCCCTTACCTATTTAACCACTTCCCGACCAGATAGCTACCATAACCCCAGTATCATTTTTTTCAGCGGATGGTCTGCTTTCAGATAACAGTGGTCTCTGCAGCGGATTCACCACAAGATCACTTTTATCAGGGGTGGGAGATGATCCCCCCATGCCACTTTCCCGTCGTCTCCGCCGCTTACTGGATCCGTCGGTAGCAGCAGAGACGATCGAGTCCTCTCCCCTCACTGCCTGGATGCCCAATGAGGGCAAGATGGTGCCCGCTCGGCTCCATGGCATTCAAGGGCGGAAGCAACGTCAAACGTCACTTCCGCCCAACGCTCTTAACCACTTGCCGACGGCTGATTGGCAAGTGACGGCGACAGAGTGGCTCTGTAACGCGAAACGCCGTCATACGACGGCGGCCGCGATACAGAGCCTAGTGAGCGCGCGCGCGCCGCCGGAGGCGTGCGCGCTCACTGTGTTCGGGGGGGCCAGGGAGCGGGTGCGGTGGCTTCGATTGCCGCCGGCTACCCGCGATGCCCCCCCCGCAGTGAAAGAACGGAGGTCCGTGTAAGTAAACACGGACCTCCGCTCTGTGTGAGGGGGAAGGGCTGTGATCACAGCCTTCCTGTACATGAAGGCTGTGACCACTTCCCTTCCCCAGCTAGGGCAGTCCCCCCACAGTAAGAACACGCCCAGGGAACATAGTTAACCCTTAGAGCGCCCCTGCAGGTTAACCCCTTCACTGCCAATGGCATTTACACAGTAATCAGTGCATTTTTATAGCACTGATCGTTGTATAAATGCCAATGGTCCCAAAAAAGTGTCAAAACGTTCCGACATGTCCGCCCCAATATCGCAGTACCGCTAAAAATCGCAGATCACCACCATTACTAGTAAAAAATAAAAAAAAAATAAAAACCCCAAAAATGAATTCTCATCATCCGTAAATGCGATCACTTTTGCGCAAACCAATCAATAAACGCCGATTGAGATTTTTTTTATCGCAAATATGAGGAAGAATATAAATTGGCCAAAAACGGTGAAAAAAAAATGTTTTTTTATATTTTTTTTTGGATTTGTATTTTAGCAAAAAGTAAGAAATTTGGTTTTTTTTTGCAAAATTGTCACTCTTCTTTTGTTTATAGCGGCGATCAGAAATGACGCAGAGGGGATCAAATACCACCAAAAGAAAGCTCTGTTTGTGGGAAAAAAAGGACGCAAATTTTGTTTGGGTACAACGTCGCACGACCGCGCAATTGTCAGTTAAAGCGACGCAGCGCCGAATCGCAAAAAGGGCTCCGGTCCTAAAGCTGGAAATCCTTCCGGGGCTGAAGTGGTTAAAGGAGATAATATTTTTTTTCAAGTGACTTTTTTTTTTATTGCATTCTAGTGTAACTATGAGATCTGAGGTTTTTTGACCCCAGATCTCATATTTAAGAGGTCCTGTCATGCTTTTTTTTCTATTACAAGGAATGTTTACAGACTGGATTTTTAAGTGCCAAAGTTTGTCGCCATTCCACGAGCGGGCGCAATTTTGAAGCATGACATGTTGGGTATCAATTTTCTCTGCATAACATTATCTTTCACAAAATAGAAAACAATTGGGCTAACTTTACTGTTGTCTTATTTTTTAATTCAAAAAAATGTTTTTTTTTTTACCAAAAATTGCGCTTTTAAGACCGCTGCACAAATACGGTGTGGTATAAAGTATTGCAACCACCGCCATTTTATTTTCTAGGGTGTTAGAAAAAAATGTATAACGTTTGGGGGTTCTAACTTGTAAACACTGAATCTCAGAAAGAGGCTCTGTCCTTAACTGTCAGATGGAGGAGCGGGAAGTCTTTGTTGAGTGCAGAACTTTTTTAAATTATTTTTTCAGGTCCGGTAGTGCAGCGGGCGGTGTGATTGACGATTGATCTACATCGGGGGACTTTGTTTTTTTTTTATTTAAATAAAGGGTTTATCAAAAAACTGTGTGTGTGTTTTTTTAATTTTGACACTTTTTTTGGTGAATGAGTAGGGGTACAATGTATGGGTACAACACCACATAGGGGGTGGAGCCCCCCACCCCAAAGCACCTCCCCATGTTGAGGGCATGCAGCCTGGTATGGTTCAGGAGGGGGAGCTTGGTTGTGCCCTCCCTTTCCTGACCTGCATGCTTGGATAAGGGTCTGGTATTTTTAAAAAATGTTTGGGTGTTGTCTCCCTCCTAATCCATACCAGACCCAAAGGGCCTGGTATGGATTTGGGGGGGGGGGGACCCCAGGCTGTTTATTTCTCAATTTATTTATTTTTTTGCCATCAATTCTTTTTTTTTTTACATTCAGCTGTCATCGGGAAATTCCGCTGACAGCTGATGACTCATCGGTTGTTAAGGACGCGGCGGCTGGCTTTCCAGCCGTCTCCTTAGCAACCAGCTATTTACAATATGTTTAAAGAGAAAGAGAAAAAAAAAAGCAAACTGCATGAAAACTGGAGTGCCATTCAAAATGCATGTAACTTGACTTGCTGCACGTTGTGTTAATTTGTGCATTCATGCCAGTCAAACACAAGTAGGACATGCATACAAACTTTCTCATCAATGCATTTGATAAAATGACCTTCAAAAGGTTTCCTTTTAAGCTTCAATTCTGGAGCAAATAGACTTTCCTAAACAAAAACCACATTCACTTTCAGAACTGTGTATTTCCTTCATTTCCTGCGGTTAAAACGGAACATCAATTTGACCCCACTAAGTACTAGGGTGCCCACTAGAGAGATTCCAAAACATCCTGCCCAGACAGGAAGTTTGGGAAAATCTTCCCAATGGGGACATAGATATGGATAAAAACCTGGCAGATATTCTATCCCCCCCCCCCCCCAACACACACCCACCCAATCCAAAGCAAGAAAAACAGTTCAATCATTAGATATACTCTATCTAAGGCCTTGCCCCTCCCAAATGTACGAACATGTTACAATGTATCATTTGTTGGCTGACATTGTAAAAAGTGTATCCACAGCTAGCTAACCTGTTTCTCTAATGGTAGCATGGCATAAAGTAAATACATAGTACAACACTTGAAACACTCCAAGGAAAACAAGAAGAGCAATTATCCTCTCATAAAGTAGGTGTGAGATACAGAAGCAAATTGGCATATCAAATGAATCATTAGAAAAAAGATCAGAGGTCAGATCACCATGCTTATTTTTATTATCATTTCTCCTAATAAATATTCACTTCCTCTATTTTCTGCTTTATATGGCTATCTATGATTTAAAGTGTAAAGCTGGCCACACACTTAGTTCTTTTTTCATCCAGAGGATTCCTCCATCCACACAAATGAGGTAAAAGAAGGAACCCCCCTGTTCTAGCAGGGGGGATTCTCCATTAATGACAGTTCAGTAAGTTCTATTCACACAGCAGCATTTCAAAGCAGTAGTTTGATTTGCAGTGTACAGCACCGCAGCACAGTGGTATGAACTGCCCTCAAAGAGAAGAAGGGTTTTTGCCTTGTTTCGCACTGGCACCATGCTGGCTGGGCAAGGCTGCCCAGCACAGTCCCAGTATACCAAGTGTGATCAAGCAGCCATTCTCAACTAGGGTTCTGCAGAAATCTAGGGTTCCTCTACAAGTTGCTTTGACTGTGGCTGATTGACCTCTCATTTGATGGCACCATAGGTATGTGCAACCCTAATCACTATGTGTGGTGCCGATTTTCCCTACTGCCCAGGCCCCCTCCCCTTCATTGGCCCATTGCTGGCTTTCCTCCTCTCTTCTCCCCGGATGCAGCGGAGGATGTTTCAGGATGGAGAGCGGGGGAAGGGCTTAGTAAATATGTAATTTACCAGCTCCTTCCTTTTCTAAATGAACACTATGGGGTTGATTTACTAAAGCTGGAGAGTGCAAAATCTGGTGCAGCTCTGCATAAAAGCCAATCAGCTTTCAGGTTATGTTGTCAAAGCTTAATTGAACAAGCTGAGGTTAGAAGCTGATTGGCTACCATGCTCAGCTGCACCAGATTTTGCACTCTCCAGCTTTAGTAAATCAACCCCCTATGCTTCAGTTATGAATGGACACAGTGAGCGAGTGTGTCCATTCATAACTGAAGCAGAGTTAACTATGTTTACTATGCTTCAGTTTGTGAATGAACAGAAAGCCACTCAGCACAGACCAATTCATGCACTGCCATGTGCAGCTGAGGATGTAGAGAAAGGCATGTGTGTTTGAGCTTTGGGGTGCACACCCTATCTATGGATGGCACCTATATAGCTCGAGGGTCAATGCCACCTGGTAGAGAAGGCTGCATGAACCCAATGATATTTTTAGCTGTCTGTAAGGGTGGTATTCTGACCATCACTGTAAGGGGGGCATTCTTTCCACTGACCACCAATATAAGGGTCATTTGTCCCACTGACAACTGATGAAGTGGTTTTAGCAAGAGTTCCCAAGACCTGAAAATTATGTCAAGGTTTCTTTTGGGGCAAAAAGGTTGCGAAAGGCTGCCTTAAAGTGGTTGTAAGCCCTTACATATACCCATTGAAGTGACTGGACTCACAGGTGATACACAGAGATGAAACAAATAATGTTATATAAGTTGTACCTGTTTATCTCCAGTCTTCCCTTCTCTTCAGCCTTTCATAGACCAGAGTTTATAAAGCTTGTCTGAGCTGTCAGAAAAAAAGGGGGGGGCAGAGAGCTGAAATTGCACACTGCAGAGCTCAGTGAGGAGAGCTCTGACAGCTGATTGGAGGGAAGGGGCACACCCCTCTTTACACAGCACAGAGGATCAGAGCTAAGGCTGTCAATCAGCTGGAGGTCCCTCCCCATCACCATTTTTCTCTTGGTGACAGGAAAACTTGTCAGACGTGATTCATGCTGATAGCAGAGGAACTAAGCAGTAGACAGAAATGACGCGTAGTGCTCTTAATTGAGACAAACACACACTATAGAGGGATATTCTTTGTTCATATTTTATGTCTGAGGTTCACAACTACATTAACTTAAGCGTTAACTTACACTTTAAATATAGCACTCAAAAATATATATACACATCTTTGAGATGAAAATCCATACACAAATACTTGGAGGGCAGGAAGGACCCACCCCACTTCACACAGCAAACAGTAACAGAGCTGAGGCTGTCAATCATAGGCTATGTGCTGGAGCTCCCTTCCCTGTCTCCTCTTTTTTTTCTTGGTGTCAGGAAAACTTGTCAGAAGTCACTTATGCAAATAGCAGAGGCAGCACACATAAATGACACTTAGTGCTCTGGATTGAGACAAATACACACTACAGAGGGTTAGGTTTTGTTCTTAAATCACGTCTAAGGTTTACAACCACTTAAAGTAATATTAAACCCTCAGTTATTTAGGCACATTGAACAGCTGATTTAATCACTTACTGTGTATGCAGATTCTTCATCTTTAATCCTTCCAAATGTTTCAATTTATGCGGATTCCATGAAAGCTGCCCCAGGTTTCCTGTTTTAGGGTGGCTCCTCTCTCTGGCAGCATCCTATGGAGCCAACCTTGTATGTAGGGACTAGAGTTGTCTCTCCCTACACTGTATTCCTCAATAGACATGCCCTATAGCCTAGGATGACAAGGCACTCCCCTGCTTCTTCCCCCTCACAGCCTGGAGACTACACTGTCCACTGTTTACTCTTTAATGTGAAGACTGGAAGTTCAAGAAAGCAGCACTGAGAGAGCAGAAACCAGCATTGAAAGTTGTAGACTGAAAGTGTTGGGGGTCAGAATTTTAACTATTGGTTTACTAGAGAATGTTTATTTTATTTTGCTCAATACGCTAAGCTATAAAAAAAAAAAAACACTGAGGATTTAATACTACTTAAAGTGGTGTTCCGTCTGGGGAAAAATGAATAAAAGTCAGCAGCTGCAAATACTGTAGCTGCTGACTTTTAATATATGGACACTTACCTGTCCAGGGAGCCCACAATGTCGCACCCCAGCCGTTCTTTGGATCGGCTCCCAGGTGCTGCCGCCGCCATTCCTGGTAAGGGAAAGTGGCAGTGAAGCCTTTAGGCTCCTTTCACACCAAGGCGTTGGAAAAAAGCCTGCAAAATCCTGTAAAACGCCATGATTTTAGTGTGTTTTTGCCGCACTTTTGAAGCGCTAGCGCTATAAATAGTGCCCCTCTAATGGTGTTTTTTAAGCGCTTTTCAAGCGTTTGTGTTTCAATCATGTGACCTTTCCACAGCCCCAGTACACATTTCATGCGCTTTTCAAGCGTTTTTCAAGCTCTTAACCATTATTTTCAATGGACATGGGCATTTTTGAAGTGCTATTTTGAGCGCAAGCTGAAAAGATGCTGCTTGCAGGACTTTTAGCAACGCCTAGCAAGCACAACGCCTCGGTGTGAGAGCATCCATTGAGATGCACGGGGAGCGTTTTGGTGCGCTTTTTATGTGCTAATTTTAGAGCAAAAACGCCTGAAAAACGCCTTGGTGTGAAAGTGGTCTTAGGCTTCACAGCCGGTTCCCTGCTGCGGATGCGCAAGGCTTTATAACTGTCCTGGCAGCGGGGGAAGGAGGAGGGGGGCCGAACTTCTGAGGGATGGCGCAGTATCCCGGAAATGGTGAAAGGTATCTATCAACAACAGGTACCTATACCTCCTCCCCGCTGAAAGGTGCCAAATGTGGCTCCAGAGGGGGGGGGGGGGGAGCAGATAAGCGGAAGTTCCACTTTTGGATGGAATTCTGCTTTAAAGTGCGAGCCTCTTAGTCAGGGCCGGCTCTACCACTAGGCGGAGTTGGCGGCCGCCTAGGGCGCACTGCCGCCTAGGGGCACCTGGCCACTGTTGATCTGCCACTGGCTGCTCTGCATTGATTCATGTAAAAACTGACACTGTCTGACTGAGGTAATGAGATTGTATTATCACATGCCATTTGCAAATGTATATAGAAATAGTGACTGATCTGCCAAATATCTCCCCTCCGCCCCCACCCCCCATGAGGCCGTATTTGGTGGGCACAGGTGAAGCTGTATTTGGTGGACACAGATGAAGCTATATTTGGTGGGCACAGGTGAAGCTGTATTTGATGGGCACAGGTGAAGCTGTATTTGATGGGCACAGGTGAGGCTGTATTGATTGGTGCTGGTGAAGCTGTATTTGATGGGCACAGGTGAGGCTGCATTGATTGGTGCTGGTGAAGCTGTATTTGATGGGCACAGGTGAGGCTGCATTGATTGGTGCTGGTGAAGCTGTATTTGATGGGCACAGTTGAGGCTGCATTGATTGGTGCTGGTGAAGCTGTATTTGATGGGCACAGGTGAGGCTGCATTGATTGGTGCTGGTGAAGCTGTATTTGATGGGCACAGGTGAGGCTGCGTTGATTGGTGCTGGTGAAGCTGTATTTGATGGGCACAGGTGAGGCTGCATTGATTGGTGCTGGTGAAGCTGTATTTGGTGGCACAGGTGAAGCTGTATCTGTGGGCACAGGTGAAGCTGTATTTGATGGGCACAGGTGAAGCTGTATTCGATGGGCACAGGTGAGGCTGTATTGATTGGTGCTGGTGAAGCTGAATTTGATGGGCGCTGGTGAGGCTGTATTGATTGGTGCTGGTGAAGCTGTATTTGATGGGCGCTGGTGAGGCTGCATTTGATTGGCACTGATCAGGCTGCAATTCATTGGCGTTGATCAGGCTGGGCAGGGGAAAAGGGGTGGAGTCATGAGTGGAGCCAAGGGGGCGGCAAAATGAGGTTTCGCCTAGGGTGTCAAAAATCCTTGCACCAGCCCTGCTCTTAGTAGCCATATTTCAACCTAGTTCTGAAGAAGCAGATTTTGGCTGTGAAACATGTCAGTTTGGGTTTATAGGCATAATTTATGGTTTGCATATGATGGACATAGAATGTATATGAATTCTTTATATGTAACCCAAGATGTTTTTTATGGAATAATATCCTTTTGAATTATACTCAGTTTGTTAATAAAACTTTTTTTCAATGCTGCATGTAAAGTCTTCCTTCCTACAATCTAGTTTAGTAGCAAACCACAACCAATTGCACAATCCCCAAGATGATCAAATTGTTTAAACTCCGGTTTACACCGCTTTGCAGATAACTGTTCAGCCCAGTCACTGTAATTTGCAGCGGCACACCAGACCTGTCTGCCCTACGGGGTCTTCTCTTCTACATGAAAGGTGTGGTATTTTTCAGAGCTCGCATTACTGCATTCTACTTATTTCCTCATGAGCTGCCTTGTAAAGCTCTCTACATTCTGCCATGTTACAAAATAGGTGATGAGAAGAGCTAAGGGGAGGATTTGCACCGTCTGTGGTGCATTACTACAGTGCACAAGCAACTTTTCCCTTGACCTTGAGATGATGGCCCATCTACTCTGCCCAGCCAGCTGTTTGCCTGAATTATATTTAGTACAGTAGAAGCCCCCATTCATGCTTAGTATGACCGTAGGCTGTGCCCAGGCCATTTAGAGCCATTTTCTTGTGCATTTTTATGTACGGGAGAAGGATAGCACATTTTTGGCCCCATAGACTTTACATGGAAATGCCTGAAAAACACACATGAATGCGCATTTTTCAAGCCTATTTCAGGCTCTCCCATTAAAGGGGTTGTAAAGGCAGAAGGTATTTTATCCTAATGCATTTTATGCAGTAAGATAAAAAAAACCTTCTGTGTGCAGCAGCACCCCTCAGCCCCCCTAATATTTATCTGAGCCCATCTCGATCCAGCGATGTTGCATGAGAGACTTGGCTGTCCGAGACTCCCATTGGTCCTTCTGCTGTCAATCAAAATCAGTGAGCCAATGAGGAGAAAGAGAGGGGATCCATATCTGAATGGACACAGGGAGCTGCAGCTTGGCTCGGGTGCCCCCATAGCAAGCTGCTTGCTGTGGGGGGCACTCAATAGGAGGGAGGGGATGGGAGCACCAAAGAGGGACCTGAGAAGAGAAGGATTTGGGCTGCTCTGTGCAAAATCACTGCACAGAGCAGGTAAGCATAAGAGTTTGTTATGTTTAGCGAAAAATAAAAACAAGACTTTAGTATCGCTTTAAGGCTTCATGCACACAGGGAGTTTAAAAAAACGAGCTGCAAAGCCAGTACTGATGCCAGGAAAAAGTGGCAGTAAAAACATGCTTTTAGAAGTAGTTTGCATTGGTGTTAACCAGTTCCCGACCGCGTTATGCGTATTTACTGCTGCAGAGTGGCGTTGTTGCGCGAATCGGCGTCTATAAATGGCGGCTCACACATGCATGGCTAGCCAGTGGGAGCGTGCCACCGCCAGCGCTCTCTGCAAGAGTGTGCTCACGGCTCGGGTGGACTCGATGTCTGGCCACAGCTGAAAAACGGGGAACTGCCAATGTAAACATGGCGGTAACCTGCGCTGTCAGGCAGCATGACAGAGATCTACTGATCCCTGTCACTGGGATCAATTAGATCTCTCATGCTCCTGACAGCCCAGCCCCCTCACAGTTAGAACACGCCCAGGGAATACAATTAACCCCTAGAGTGCCCCCCCAGGTTAACCCCTTCCCTGCCAATGACATTTATACAGTAATCGGTGAACATTTACCTTACTGATCGCTGGATAAATGTCATTGGTCCCAAAAAAGTGTCAAAAATGTCTGACATGTCCAACGCAATATCGCAGTCCCAATACAAATTGCAGATCACCTCCATTACCAGTAAAAAAAAAAAAAATTAAAAAAACGCCAGAAATTAATTCTCATGGTTTGTAAATGCTGCAACTTTTGCACAAACCAATCAATAAACGCCAATTGCAATTTTTTTTCCCAAAAATATGAGGAAGAAAATAAATCGGCCAAAACCAAGGAATAAATTTGTTTTTTTTATATTTTTTTTGAATATGTATTGTAGCAAAAAGTAAGAAATATTGTTTGGTTTTTTTTCAAAATTGTCGTTTTTTTTTATTTATAGCGGTGATCAGAAATGACACAGAGGGGATCAAATACCACCAAAAGAAAGCTCTATTTGTGGGGGGAAAAAGGACACAAATTTTGTTTGAGTACAATGTCGCATGACCGCGCAATTGTCAGTTAAAGCGAAGCAGTGCCGAACCGCAAAAAGTGCTCTGGTCCTACAGTGGGAAATCCTTTCAGGGGTGAAGTGGTTAATCTGCGTTTAGCCGCGTTAGCATTTAGCAACGTTTCTCTGCCCACTTCTATTTTCCACTCCCAAATACAATTACTACAGCTTAAAATCGTTTGACGCAGCGTAACGCTGTATGCAGCGTTAACGCGCATTTAGCCGCGTCGGTCGTTTTTACAGCTGTAAAGCTGCTGCTCCAGAAGGTGCTGGCCATGGGTTTTTTTTTTTTGCAGCTTGAAAACGCCTATGCCACTAAAAGCTGCTAAAATCCTGTGTGTGCATGGACACATAGAATAACGTGGAAAGACGTTTTTAAGCTATTAGAAAAAACGCCTGACACTCCTATAAGTGGCAGGAAAAACGCCCTGTGTGCATGAGGCCTAATGGGTGGCAAAGTCTGCCCCAGATCGCTACAGTAAGATTTATTACCAGTTACATAGTTACAATTGTTATCTGTTTGAACTTCTGTCCATTTTAACAGAATGGAAAAATTGTTACATTTTATACAGTTATATTAGAAGGCCTCATGCACACTGGACGGTAAAAAAAAAACTCCTCTAGAAACCATTCTCCTAGCAGCAGCGTTTTTGCAGAAAAAAAAACACCTGATGCTTGTAAAGTGTCTAACGCTTTTACAAGCGCTTAGGCGCGTTTACAGCCAAGTGCTTGGGCGTTAATTTATTTCATTGGTCAGAATAATTATTTATTCTGGTAATTGGAATGAATTAACACTTAAGTGCTAAACGCGCTTAGCAGTAACACGTGTTTACAAGTGTCAAATTTTTTTTTTATGCCAAAACGCTGCTGCTCCAGGACGCACTGGTGGTGGGGTTTTTTTCCTGCCACTAAAAGCTTCTAAAAGCCTATGATTGCATGGATAGAATAACATGGAGGGGAGGTTTGAAGCAGGAAAAAAAAAAAAAGTCTGCTGTCCCTAAATGTGGCAGTATAAATGTACTTTGTGCATGAGGCCTTAGAGCCGGTTCACACAGGGGAGACTCAGTCGCCTGACAAGTAGCGCTCCATGCAGTGCAATGGAACCGTTCTAATAGGAGCGACTCAAGTCGCTCTGACTTAGAAAAAGGTTCCTGCACTACTTTGGGGGCGACTTCAGGCAACTTGCATTGACTTCTATTATATCCGGTTCACACTACAGCGACTAGGCATCCGACTTGTGTTGCCCCAAGTCGCTTGACATAAGAAATCCCATTGAAGTGAATGGGAGCAGTCTTAATGTACATTACTGAAGTTGCTCCGACTTCAGAAAAGGTTCCTGTACTACTTCAAGGTGACTTATGTCTGACTTGTGCCCATAGAATTCAATGGAAGTTGCCTCTAAGTCGGATCCCCATCTATACTGAAGCAACTTTACAGGAAAAAGAAAATAATTTACCCAGGTAAAAGGAATGATGTCAGAAGAGATTTATTCTCTGATTGGCCACAGGCAAAATCGCCTGGCATGGTTGTCACTTTGAGTCATGTTGTAAGTCGCCCAAAGTCATGCGAAGTCACGCTGAAGTCGCATTCAAATCGCCTATGAAGTCGTACCTGAAGTCAGATCGCCCCTATGTGAACCGAGTCTTACAGAAGTCCTTTGCAAGCCGTGCTGAAGTGGTGCTGGGTGGGGACGCGCTGAGTCGCCCCTGTGTGAACCAGCAAGAAGGGACAGTGAAAGGAGGTTTGCAGGCATTCAGGAGGTGATACTGCCGCATCCTTATGCCTTTTTTTTTCTTTACTGCCAAATAGCGATTTTACTTGTGGGACAGAGCTGCAATTGTGAGCCAAGCATTTGGCTCATGGTTGCAGTCCAGTCCCATTCACTTACATGGGAGAGTTAGACAGATGGTGCTACCTGTCCAAGTCAGGATCTCACATTAATATTGCTTTTCCGCGATGCCACAGCAATGTATATATACTCACCCGAATGGCACCATGTCTGCTTGTAGGTGGGTGGTCATGGCAATAAAAATGTGGATCAACTACCTGTTTTTACCACCCCCTGGTCCCCTGTGTGAAAGGAGCCTTGCTGACAAAAATCTGGTCTATTCTCCTTTCATGAAATCTTAACCCATGCAGTATTTACATTCACATGTGCTTCTTTTTTGTTCTGTACAATTGAAATAGAGCTTTCAGTTCACCGATAGTCTATTAGGTCTATGGTTGTGAGTAGAGGCGTGTTTGCAGCAGTAGGCCTCATGTACACAGGCACATGAGACTGTATAATGCAAATTGCAATTCCGCACCTAGGATATACTGCAGCCGCATACAGCTGACCATAGTAATGAATGGCTGTATGGAGCTATATGCAGTTTACATCACTCTTTATGTAAACCTGAGCATGTGTATGGGCATACAATAAAGCCATCCTCTACCCACCCCACCCCCTTCAAATCTAAAACCAACCAATTTCAACCCATATCATATTAAAACCCTCAGGGCCCACATATGCCTTCATGTTGCAGTAACGTGCATGTTACTGCGACGTGCAGGGCACATTACACATGTTGCTGCATTGTGGTGCCATTTATTTTGAATGGCAGCCCAAGGCATTATAGCAGCACACCTACCAAAAAGGCTCACATCTTATTTTTGGTATGTCAGGGTGTGTTGAAAGCCCATTCATTTCAATGGGTTAGCTTAATGCAATGCATAACGTGCATTAACGCACCACAAGATTGTAAATGAGCCCTAAATATAAAAGGATTACCTTAACATTATTCCATAATATATCAAATAGTTTATCATAATCATAGACAGAGATGAAGAGGGTCATTGCAGCATCATAAATGTGTTGTAAGCAACAAGATAGAATGCATGCTCTACCTTAAATCAATTGATATTGTATGATAGGCGCCTTTATAAATAATTGGAAAATTTGTATGTGATGTAATGCAATCTTGAGTAGAAATGTTTCTCCTTGAACTGTATTTTCTGCTTCTACAATTAAGACCAGTCCTGTATGAAATGCGTCCTTATAGGTGGGTCTAGGCAGGATTTGCGCTGTGACCATCTGGACTAATTGTTTCTTAACCACTTCCTTACCGGGCACTTAAACCCCCCTCCTGCCCAGACCAATTTTTGGCTTTCAGCGCTGTCGCATTTTGAATGAGAATTGCGCGGTCGTGTGGTGTTGTACCCAAACTCAATTTATATCATTTTTTTCCTACAAATAGAGCTTTCTTTTGATGGTATTTGATCACCTTTGCGTCATTTCTGATCGCTGCTATAAACAAACAAAGAGCGATGATTTTGAAAAGAGAACAATATTTTTTACTTTTTGCTATAATACAAATCCCAAAAAAATCATTAAAAAAAAATATTCATCAGTTGTGGCCATTATATAATCTTCTACATATTTTTGGTAAAAAAAAAAAAATCGCAATCTGCGTATATTGATTGGTTTGCGCAAAAGTTATCGCGTCTACAAACTATGGGAATTGATTTATGCCGTTTTTATTATTTATTTATTTTTTACTAGTAATGGCGGCGATCTGCGATTTTTATCGGGACTGCGATATTGCGGCGGACATGTCGGACATTTTTGACACTTTTTTAGGACCAATGACATTTATACAGCGATCAGAAATTTAATTGTCCACTGATTACTGTATAAATGTCACTGGCAGTGAAGGGGTTAACCTGCAGGGGGCAGTGGAGGGGTTAACAGTGTTCCCTGGGTGTGTTCTAACTGTGGGGGGGGGGGGTGGACTGACCACGACATAACAGATCAGATCATAACAGATCATAACAGATCTAACTGATCCCAGTGACAGGGATCAGTGGATCTGTTATGTCCCCTTCAACAGAATGGAGAACCGCTGTGTTTACATCGGCGGTTCCCCATTCTGCGGCTCTGACAAGAGATCGCGGGTCTCGGGCAGACATCGAGTCCGCCCGACCCGTGGACACGCCCACGCAGCGTGCGGCAGACACGCATGCCGCCGCCTGTCAGTGCGCGCCAGGAACGCGCACATTGCCAGGACGTCCATAGATGTCCACCCGGCAATTCAGATCCGCGCTGGAGCCGTACTTCGGCTATAGCGCGGATCTGGATTGGTTAAAGACGCTGGTATTTGGTGTGGCATGTTTGTTTGAACATAGAGAAATGCACCTTGTATAAGCTCCCCAGTATGGGGCCAGGCTGGGGTTCCACTCTGGCACCTCATATCTGAGCATTTGAATTTTTTGAAGAAAACAACAATGCAAGTTTACATAGTTACATAGTTAGTAAGGTTGAAAAAAGACACAAGTCCATCCAGTTCAACCAATAAAAGGGCATTTAAAAAAAAAAAATACAATCCCATATACACAATCCTATACCCACAGTTGATCCAGAGGAAAACAAAAAACTCCAGCAAAAACCCCCTTAATCTCCTCTTCTCAAGAGATAATAAATTCAGTTCCTCTAATCTTTCCTCCATGCCTCTTATCATTTGGTTGCTCTTCTCTGCACTTTCTCCAGTTCCCCGATATCCTTTTTGTGAACCGGGTGCCCAAAACTGAACTGCATACTAATGATTTGTACAGGGGCAAAATTATATATCTCTCTCTGGAGTCCATACCTCTGCTAATACAAGAAAGAACTTTGCTTGCTTTGGAAACTGCCGCTTGGCATTGCATGCCATTATTAAGTTTATAATCTACCAAAACCACCAGATCCTCCATTGATTCCCGCAGTTGTACTCCCCCTAGTATGTATGCTGCATGCATATTTTTAGCCCCCAAGTGCATAACTTTACATTTATCAACATTAAACCTCATTTGCCACATAGTCGCCCAATTAGAAAGTGCATTGGGGTTGGCTTGTAAGTTGGAGACATCCTGTAAGGACGTTATTCCACTGCATAGTTTGGTGTCATCTGCAAAGACTAAAATGGTACTGTAAATTCCAGACCCCATATCATTTATAAATATATTAAAAGTAAGGGTCCCAACACTGAACATTGGGGTACACCACTGATAACCTTAGACCATTCAGATTATGAATCATTATCCATTGCTCTCTGAATTCGGTCTTTTAGCCAGTTTTCTATCCATTTACAAACTGATCTTTCCAAACCTGTTGACTCTACCTTACATATTAGCCGTGTGTGGGGAACGGTGTCAAACGCTTTTGCAAAATCCAAGTAAACCACATCCACAGCCACCCCTCTCTCCAAGGTTTTACAGTGCCTTGTGAAAGTATTCGGCCCCCTTTGAACTTTGCGACCTTTTGCCACATTTCAGGCTTCAAACATAAAGATATAAAACTGTAATTTTTTGTGAAGAATCATTAATGTCAAAATATAGAAATACAAACTTCGGACTTTACACCGTTTTCCAGCGTTTCAAGTTTCCCCCGGCTTATGAAAGTGTTCCGTGACATTTTGGAACCTCTCTCCCCACCGACACCTACACCAAATGAACCTAAAACGTTTTCGCAAACTGTGGCAAGGGGTGTGTGCCGATTATACATTCCATCTCAGTTGTCCAAACCTTTCTAGTCAAACATTTACCTATCTTTTGACCGATTTTCTGGCTTAAGTCTCTCGTTACCTATTACTAAGTATTAGACTTACCAGATTCCAATAGTCACCACATGGGGTTACAAGTCACAACCCTGGGAATGAAAATTATATA
>BLSH010475806.1:455377-469625 GCA_018402905.1 Glandirana rugosa
TGTGCACCAGTTTTAAGTCTTGTACACACGGGACGACGATCGTACGTACAATCGTCTCAAAACGTATGTTGGCTGTTGTATCTAGCATACTGACTGCACTACACGATCGTATGACCAAAGAAAGAACGTTCAGGTGCATGTAATTAGCATTTGGCCGTTCCTGACTTCTGAGCATGCGTGTTTTGCACGATACAACTTGTTGTACCAACTGCTCTGTACACACGATACAACGGTCGTATGATCGCTTGTTGGTACGACCAAGTTTTCTAGTCTGCTCATACAACTCCCTTGTACCACCGTCCTATGTTCGACTGTTCTAATCGCGCATACGAACGATCGATATCGCATACAACGGTCGTTAGTATGACCTGTTGTATACGATCGTCGTCCCATGTGTACGAGGCTTTAGGGGCGATTTATTACAGTAAATTGAAGCTTGCTTCTAACATCCACTCATGTGAAGAAATTCCTGTTTTTCAAATTCTCCTGCATGCAATTAGTAGTTTGAGGCTAATGCAGGTTTACTTTCATAAAAGACGACCTCCCTCCTGCACTTTTTAACTAAGGGAGTCAAATATCTCTTAATGTCTGGTATGTATAGGGATATAACTATGGATAAAGTAGGGACAGGGAACAATGAAACAAAATTAATAAAGAAAAAATGTTTTTAGAGTTCACTTAAAAATGATAGAATTTAAAATATTTATTGGCAATCCACCAATTTATACTTAATTACAGTTATATTGGAACCTCAACTCATAAGAAAGCCTGAAAGGTTGTGTTGTATTGCATTTGAAGAGTGAAAATTTTATTTTTACTGGATTTTGTCAATGGAATAGACCAGGCTTGACTGCTGACGTTCAAATAGATTTTTTGTGCAATTGTAAATAAATTGATTATGGGGCTTGTTTCTGATACTTGAAGGGTTATTGATAAATATCTGAGTCCTTTTCGTGTTTTGTTTTCATAGAAATTCTCTTCTTCGCTTTGTGATTCTATGATGTATGGGGTCAAAAAAAATATTAACTAACTGATTTAGTAGTGATATCTATAACATATTTAATAAATATTACTTGTTTCTTTTTTAGTTTTTACAGTGTCAGGAAATTGTTCTTACTTATGTCAGGGCGTCAAATGTGTTATTTTATTTAGTTAAAACAGTTGTGTGGAAGAGGTAAAAAATGGATAGCCACTAGTTAATAATAATAATAATAATAATAATAAATAGTTAATCTATTTGTGATCCTGAGAATCAATGTGAAACTGCTACACATATAACATTATAGCCTTGATGTTTCTGAAGAGTTTGGTATCATTTAGATACAGAGTTTGTAAAATGTTATGTATACAGAAACCTTTTCTTTTTAATTTATTACAAAGTATCCAGTACTTCTCTTCAGGGGATTGGTGTTGGTGGATGAACACTAGAGCCTTTGATCTCTGTGACAGATTTGTTTTCCTTTTTACAATTCAATGATCAGTTAAAAAGGAACTGTTTTGTACATAGTTTTCAGCAGGTTCCCTACTATTTCAAAATAGTCTGCTTGTAAAAAAAAAAAAAAAACAACCCCCCTCCATAAATAAATAAATAAATAAAAAGAACGAAAGGAAAAAAAACACAATTTAGTTTACAAATAAGAAATTACTATAATTGTTTTAGCCTTTTATCAATAAAATATATACTACTGTAGGAGAACATGGTTGTGTATTGAAAAAAAAATAGTCAAAATGTATTTTTAGGTAGTTGATTAGAGCTGAGCGAACACCTGGAAGTTCGGGTTCGGCGGAACTTCACGGAAACGTTCGGTTCGGTACCGAACGTTATCCGAACTTTACCCCGGACCCCGAACCCCATTGAAGTCAATGGGGACCCGAACTTTTCGGCACAAAAATGACTGTAAAAAAGTCCTGGAAAGTGCTAGAGGGCTGAAAAAGGAAGAAAAATTGGAGATGTTATTAGATCTGCAATCTGTCCCTCAAAGCAGTAGTAATCTCTACCTAGTCCAGTATCAGATCGTTCTATAATGCAGGATGAGATGTTATAGATCTACAATCTGTCCCTCAAAGCAGTAGTAGTAATCTCTACCTAGTTATTATCACTGCAATCTGTCCCTCACAGCAGTAGTAGTAATCTCTACCTAGTTATTATCACTGCAATCTGTCCCTCACAGCAGTAGTAGTAATCTCTACCTAGTTATTAGATCTGTCCCTCACAGCGCCGGCAGCATCCTCTCCCTACACTAACCTGAGAGCATATGACATGCAGCACTGTGACTCCTGCCTCATATAGAGGCTGGGTCACATGATGCACTGGCCAATCACAGCCATGCCATTAGTAGGCATGGCTGTGATGGCTTCTAGGGAAAACCAGTGAAACGCTTGTTGATTGGCTGCCTTGCAGCTATTCAACATGCGTGATAAAATACCAGAACCCGAACCCGAACTTTTTTCTCAAACGTTCGGGTTCGGTACACTGACACTCGAAAGTTCGGTACAGACCCGAACTTTACAGTTCAGGTTCGCTCAACTCTATAGTTGACACATTGATCTCACTGATTTATTTAGTTATTTATATTTTTGCCAAGTACTTTACAAAATACTTAAAGTAGGACTATAGGCAAAACTTATTTTTTTATTTTTATAATTTTTTAATTTTGGATAGAGCAAGGGAGGGCTATAACCCCTGTCAGATTTTGTTTCACTATCTGTGTCCCATTGCCGAGATTTCCCTTATTTTCCTGTCCCATAGACAAACAAGAAGTGAAAGGAAATCCGTGAAAATTAAGGGAATTCCTTGGGGACCCCCCAGGTCACCAGAACTAGTATCCCCATTGGAAGATTTCCTCTCTATTTCTTTCCTGGGAACAACCCAAAATATAGGATTTTCTTTTACTTTCACTTTCAATGATAATGGTAAATAGGACAAATAGAGAGGAGGAATCTCCTTAACGGGGGGCACGGACCACAATGAAAACTGACAAGTGTTCTAATCCCTCTCTACTCTATCCAAAATGAAAAAAAAAAAGTTTTGCCTTTAGTTACACTTTAAAGCATTTTGAAAAGTCCGATTTAAAAAAAAAATGATTAAAATAACAAATAAGTTATATTTACCGGCTCTGGGCAATGGCATTGCAAAGAGCGGCCCAGAACCTTATCTTCTGGGGTCCCACTCTGGCGCTTTAGGCTCCTTCTCTTCTCTGAGTGCCCCCATAGAAAGCTGCTTGCTCTAGGGGCTCTTATGTGGGCTCGAGCTAGGCTGTGTGTGTCTATTGATACACACAGCGAAGCTCCTAAACCTTGTCGACAGCCTTCCCAGAAGAGTGGAAGCTGTTATAGCTGCAAAGGGTGGGCCAACTCCATATTGAACCCTACGGAAAAAGGGATGGGACTTCATATGAAGCACACGGTAGCAAGTGGATGGAAAGGTCAATTTTATTGGTACATACAGTTGTGCTCATAAGATTACATACCCTGGCAGAATTTATGATTTCTTGGCCATTTTTCAGAGAATATGAATGATAACACAAAAACATTTCTTTCACTCATGGTTAGTGTTTGGCTGAAGCCATTTATTATCAATCAACTGTGTTTACTCTTTTTTTTTTAAATCATAATGACAACAGAAACTACCCAAATGACCCTGATCAAAAGTTTACATACCCTGGTGATTTTGGCCTGATAACATGCACACAAGTTGACACAAAGGGGTTTGAATGGCTATTAAAGGTAACCATCCTCGCCTGTGATCTGTTTGCTTGTAATAATTATTGTGTGTGTATAAAAGGTCAATGAGTTTCTGGACTCCTGACAGACCCTTGCATCTTTCATCCAGTGCTGCACTGACGTTTCTGGATTTTGAGTCATGGGGAAAGCAAAAGAATTGTCAAAGGATCTGCGGGAAAAGGTAGTTGAACTGTATAAAACAGGAAAGGGATATAAAAAGATATCCAAGGAATTGAGAATGCCAATCAACAGTGTTCAAACTCTAATAAAGAAGTGGAAAATGAGGGGTTCTGTTGAAACCAAACCACGGTCAGGTAGATAACTAAGATTTCAGCCACAATTGCCAGGAAAATTGTTGGGGATGCAAAGAAAAACCCACAAATAACGTGATGTGAAATACAGGACTCTCTGAAAACATGTGGTGTGGCTGTTTCAAGATGCACAATAAGGAGGCACTTGAAGAAAAGTGGGCTGCATGATCGAGTCGCCAGAAGAAAGACATTACTATGCAAATGCCACATAGTATCCCACATAGAATACGCCAAACAGCACAGAGACAAGCCTCAAACCTTCTGGAACAAAGCCATTTGGAGTGATGAGACCAAAATAGCTTTTTGGCCACAACCATAAACTCTTCATTTGGAGAGGAGGCCTGTGAAACACGGAGGTGGATCGCTGATGTTTTGGAGATGTGTGAGCTACAAAGGCACAGGAAATTTGGTCAAAATTGATGGTAAGATGAATGCAGTATGCTATCAAAAATTACTAGAGGAACATTTGCATTCATCAGCCAGGAAGCTGCACATGGGACGTATTTGTATATCCCAACATGACAATGATCCAAAACACAAGGCCAAGTCGACCTGTCATTGGCTACAGCAGAATAAAGTGAAGGTTCTGGAGTGGCCATCTCAGTCTCCTGGCCTCAATATCATTGAGCCACTCTGGGGAGATCTCAAACGTGTAGTTCATTCAAGACAGCCCAAGAATTTCCAGGAACTGGAGGCTTTTTGCCAAGAGGAATGGGCAGATTTACCATCTGACAAGATAAAGAGCCTCATCCACAAATACCACAAAAGACTTCAAGCTGTCATTGATGTTAAAGGGGCCAATACACGGTATCAAGAACTGGGGTATGTAAACTTTTGGTCAGGGTCATTTGGGTAGTCTCTGATGTCATTATGATTTAAAAAGAGTAAACACAGTTGATGATAAATGGCTTCAGCCAAACACTAACCATGAGTTAAAGAAAAGTTTTTGTATTATCATTCATATCTGAAAAATGGCCAAGAAATCATAAAATGGGGTATGTAAACTTATGAGCACAACTGTATATAACTATATATCAAAGTATAAAACCGTAATGTCAAGGTAAGTATCAAACAAAATACATATACATACATATAGCATATGATACCATACTATACAATAGTGGGATCAAGTTCTTAACATGAAAATGTATAGACACGGCATAAACTAGCTTGATACATTTCATGGATTTGTCCAGTCTTCAGGAGCAAGCACTTGATATATGTCCGTAATAAATACAATGAATCCTGTGTGATCAAACATGTTCACCGGAGGAGACCAAGGGGAGAGGGGTAAAACAAAAAAGAGCCCCCCCCCAGAAAGCACTCTATTCCTTTTCTTCTCTATTTCCTTCACCCCCTTTACATTTCACTTTATCTCCACCTGGGCTTCAACAGCCCTCCTATCCATGTGTCCAGCCCCCGAGGCGCCGGACGCATGGATTCCAATGGATTTTTTTTTCTTGAAGCACGTGATTAGAGCCAGAGGCTCTAATAGGTTTCAAAAAAGGGTGGGCTTGGGGCGGAGAGCACTGCGCCCTGAGCCCACCCAGTTGTGTGACAATAGCGAATTAATATTCACTAGTGTCACACTGATTCTCCTCCCGGCCAATCAGGAAGCGGGTCCTGAGACCCGTTTGCCAATTGACCGAAAGGAGAAGCGATCCTATTGGCCTAGGAGGCGGAGACACATGGCCGCCATGATGCCAAGGAGATGCAGGGGAAGCGCGACTGACCTACCTACCAGCTATCACTGGAAGACAGAGGGGGGACACGGAGGCCGGGACACGGAGGAGACGGAGGGGGAAAGCTGCCGCCAGCAGGCTTCCTCCAACATATCAATCCAGGGGCACCAGCTGACACTGCGTTCCACAGAAGTCGATCTGTTGAACAGGGAGGGCCAAGCACAGATCAAAATTTGCCCATTCCCTGCTTTACTTGCCAGAGTGTGATCCATCTATGGCAAGTTTTACCCCATACCTAGGTCCGGTGAACTCCAGTGCTGTTCTTGGGGTCTTCCCAGAGTTTCAGGCAAACTGTGGGTGGTCACTCTGGGTCATCACATACTGTGCAGGGCTATTATCCTTGCATTGTATGTAGAGGAGGTGAGCTTGTGACCGGGGCTGAGAGAACCTTTTGAGAGGTGGCAGCGCTGGACCGGTCACATGGATGGAGAAAGCATGCTGGAGCCTGGAAAAGGTTAAAGTGTTTGTAAACATTTTATTTTTTTTGTGTATAAAAATGCCAAACACGCCTATACTTACCTGCTCTGTGCGATGGTTTTGCACAGAGACGCCCCGATCCTCTTCTTCTGGGGTCCCCTGTCACCTGTCGACACTCCAGGCGCCTCGTCTTCGAGTTCCCCCACGGAAAGCTGCTTTCCATGGGGGGGCACCCCTGCAAGCGCGCTCACGAGTCCCGCTGCTGCATTCATTGACACAGACAGCGGGACTCGCCCTCCCCCCACTCCCGTGTCAAAGGATTTGATTGACAGCAGCAGGTGCCAGTGGCTCCTGCTGCTGTCAGTCTGTCCAACGAGGAGAGGGACAGCGGCTGGAGCCCCTGCACTTGGGCACATCGCTGGATCAGATCGGGCTCAGGTAAGAAATAAGGGGGGTCTTAGGGGAGCTGCAGCGCAGGAGGTTTTTCACCTTAATGCATAGAGTGCATTATGGTGAGAAACCTTAAGGCTTTACAACCACTAGGACCCTATCCCTGTACCTTTTCAGATAAGTATTTATTCAAGGGTACATTTTGTCTAATTTGCAGAGCTCAGCTCCCCTGGGCAGCAAGGGGGTGGTAAGAGTAGGATGAAGTTTTACCACCCCCTCGACCGCTCAGGGCTGTGCACATATCCTGGCCATGAAGCAAAGCATCAAAAAATAAACTGCATGTCACTTTTGGTGGGCAGTATCAGCACTGAAGGTTAACCATTTAAGTGTATATGGCTGTGCCCAACCAACTTGCAACCACATGCAATGCACTTGGTTGCAGTGGGGTGGCTCAGCCTTTCTAGGGTTAAAGTGGTTGTAAATCCTTCCATATACCCAGTGAAGTGACTGGCCTCAGTTGATACACAGTGATTAAACAAATCCTCCTACATAGGTTGTACATGTTTATCTGCAGTTTTCTCTACATCCATTCAAGGTGCTGAATTTTTGTCTGAGTTCAAACAAAAGGGGGTATAGAGCTGAAGTTACACTCTGCAGAGCTCAGTGAGGAGCACTCTGAATGCTGGTTGGAGGAAAGAGATATATCCTCCTACATACAGCACACAGGAACAGAGGCTGTCAATCGGCTGGAGGTCCCTCCTCTGTCACCAATTTTTTCTTGGTGTCAGGAGAACTTGTCAGAAGTAACTCATGCTGATAGCAGAAGAATTAGGCAGCAGGCAGAAATGACACTTAGGGGTCAATTCACTAATGTTTACCGCATGAGATAAGGGTATCGTGTTACTCATTTGCATAAATTATTGCATGCGGTAAATTAAGTCCAATTCACCAAAAAAATAATGATGATGTGGTATTTACCAAAAAAAAGTGCCAGTAAATATTGCATAAAAAGCTCTTAAGTCCATTTCACAAACGGACCAGAGAGTAAAAAAAGAATGTAACAATTATCACCAGGGTTTTGCTGGTGCTATCACATGTGGTATTTGTAAAAAAACAGCCTGGTTGCTAAGCAGCGGGCCGAAAAGCATCCTTAACAATCGATTACTCAGCTTCCCTGCTCTCAGCTGATTGTAAAGAAAAAAAAGCCGACAATTAAACATTAAGAAGGGGGTCCCCAGATACCGCCCCCCCACACCCATATGAATGAGTATCGGGTGCATCGTATCCCTACCCATTCACTAAAAAGTGTCACAAGGTAAATAAAAACACACACACAGTTTTGACTTTTCTTAAAAAAATAAAAGAATAGTGTCCCCTGATGTAAATCCATCGTCAATCACGCTGCCCGTCGGACCCGAAAAAAAAAATGCTCCCGCTGTCGGTGAAGGCTGGCTGCCTACTGCAGGCTCTGCTGTCTGACATTCCTTCTATAGGTAAGGGGTGGGGCCACCTGGCTATGTCAACTGGTGGCCCCACCCCTTGTGACATTGCAGTCCCAGCATGCATCGGTCTGTGATGTCACAAGGTGTTGGGGCCACTAGATGATATAGCCAGGTGGCCCTGCCCCTTACCTATAGAAGAAATGTCAGACAGCAGAGCCTGCAGTACGTAACCAGCCTTCACAGACGGTGTGAGCATCTCTTTTCTTTTTCGGGTCTGGTGGGCTGCGTGATTGACGGGGGTTTACATTGGGGAGGGCACTTTCATTGTGACACTTTTTTGGTGAGTGGGTAGGGGGGCGCTCGGTCCCCCCCCCCCCCTTCCTGACCTGCCGGGCTGCATGCCCGGATAAGCGTCCATTTTGGATTTTGGGGGGGGACCCCACAGCGCTTTAAAAAAAAAAATTGGAATGGGGTTTCCCCTTAAAATCCATATCAGACCCGAAGGGCCTGGTATGGAAGGGGGGGGGGGGGGGGGGTTGGCGGCGGTGTCTTCAGCTTTTCTTTTTTTTTTTACAATCTGTTGTGAGTGGGAGACCTGCTGACAGCTGATGGGTCATTGGTTGTTAAGGACATGGCAGCCGACTTCCCGTCCGTTCCCTAGCAACCAGTTTAATGCAGTAAATTACCGCATTAATGCTAAATTGAACAAATATCGTATTCGGTATATAACTGTAAATTCTTAGTCAATTGAACTTTCACAACTGATTTACCTAATGCAGTATTTTACCACATTTTTTCCCCCATAATTTAACTCCTAGTGAAGTGCTCTGGGTTGAGACAAGTACACACTATAGAGGATATGCTTTGTTCATATTTCATGGCTGAGGTTGGTTTACAACCACTTGAAAAACAGCAGGTAAGGAAGCGACATATCACCTCTGTATTGTTTGTCAAACACCCTCTGAAAAGCGATTCACCGCAGATCGCTTTTCAGAGAAGCAGCAAGGGCTGCCGCACATAATGAGCCCTAACTGACACATGCCAATAAATCTGGACTGGGTATCTATGCATCAATGTCCTCTGGTCATGAAGGGGTTAAGGTAAAGATTTGTCAAAAGTGATACCTATACATTTTGAAAATCCATCAAACATCCAACAGGACTATGTTACTAATAATGGAAATCAAGGTATAACCCCGATCTGTAACCTATGCCGCCTTCTACAGGTCACCATTGTGTTTCGATCCTATCTTATTTACTTGTCCATTGTTTTAGGTCACCAGCGGAACACTCAGCGAGGACATTTATAGCTGTGACATCTGTGGTAAAGGTTTCCGCTTGCAGCGCATGCTTAACCGTCATCTCAAGTGCCATAACCAGGTTAAAAGACACCTCTGCACCTTCTGTGGCAAAGGGTTCAATGACACCTTCGATCTGAAGAGACATGTAAGGACTCACACAGGTAAGCACATTCCAGCACTGGACCGTTCACTTTCCTGCCCTCTGCAGGTCACACAGGAAATTACACAAACCGTTCTCATTTAACCCCCTGCACACTCCTAGGGCTCATGCACACAGCTGTACAATATGCTGCATTCTGTCATTTATAGAGATCTGAATGCAACAGTATTGTAAGTTATGGACTCATTCACATACAGTATCTCACAAAAGTGAGTACACCCTTCACATTTTTGTAAATATTTTATTCTATCTTTTCATGTGACAACACTGAAGAAATGACACTTTACTACAATGTAAAGTAGTGAGTGTACAGCTTGTATAACAGTGTAAATTTGCTGTCCCCTCAAAATAACTCAACACACAGCCATTGATGTCCAAACCGCTGGCAACAAAAGTGAGTACACCCCTAAGTGAAAAAGTCAAAATTGGGTCCAAAGTGTCAATATTTTGTGTGGCCACCATTATTTTCCAGCACTGCCTTAACCCTCTTGGGCATGGAGTTCCCCAGAGCTTCACAGGTTGCCACTGGAGTTCTCTTCCACTCCTCCATGATGACATCGCGAAGCTGGTTGATGTTAGAGACCTTGCACTCTTCCACCTTCCATTTGAGAATGCCCCGCAGATGCTCAATAGGGTTTAGGTCTGGAGACATGCTTGGCCAGTCCATCACTTTTACCCTCAGCTTCTTTAGCAAGGCAGTGGTCATCTTGGAGGTGCGTTTGGGGTCGTTATCATGTTGGAATATTGCCCTACGGCCCAGTCTCTGAAGGGAGGGGATCATGCTCTGCTTCAGTATGTCACAGTACATGTTGGCATTCATGGTTCCCTCAATGAACTGTAGCTCCCCAATGCCAGCAGCACTCATGCAGCCCCAGACCATGACACTCCCATGACCATGCTTGACTGTAGGCAAGACACACTTGTCTTTGTACTCCTCATCTGGTTGCTGTCACACACGCTTGACACCATCTCAACCAAATAAATTTATCTTGGTCTCATCAGACCACAGGACATGGTTCCAATAATCCATGTCCTTAGTCTGCTTGTCTTCAGCAAACTGTTTGCGGGCTTTCTTGTGCGTCATCTTTAGAAGAAGCTTCCTTCTGGGATGACAGCCATACAGACCAATTTGATGCAGTGTGCGGCGTATGGTCTGAGCACTGACAGGCTGACCCCCCACCCCTTCAACCTCTGCAGCAATGCTGGCAGCACTCATATGTCTATTTCTGATGCTGAGCACGTGCACTCAACTTCTTTGGTTGATCATTGAGAGGCCTGTTCTGAGTGGAACCTGTCTTGTTAAACCGCTGTATGGTCTTGGCCACCATGCTGCAGTTCAGTTTCAGGGTCTTGGCAATCTTCTTATAGCCTAGGCCATCTTTATGTAGAGCAAAAATTATTTTTTTCAGATCCTCAGTGTTCTTTACCATGAGGTGCCATGTTGAATTTCCAGTGACCAGTATGAGAGAGTGAGAGCGATAACACCAAATTTAACACACCTGCTTCCCATTCACACTTGAGACCTTGTAACACTAAAGAGTGACATGACACTGGGGAGGGAAAATGGCTAATTGGGCCCAATTTTGACATTTTCACTTAGGGGTGTACTCACTTTTGTTGCCAGTGCTTTAGACATTAATGGCTGTGTGTTGAGTTATTTTGAGGGGACAGCAAATTTACACTGTTATACAAGCTGCACACTCGCTACTTTGCATTGTAGCAAAGTGTCATTTCTTCAGTGTTGTCACATAAAAAGATAGAATAAAATATTTACAAAAATGTGAGGAGTGTATTCACATTTGTGAGATACTGTATCTCCGTTTTTAGGCCCCTTTCACATGATCGGCCCGGTGGGATCTGCCTGTCCGTTTTTAAGATGGATCTGAGCGGGCCACCCATTGATTTCTATGGGCAGACAAATGTCAGTGCATATGAGTCCCCGCTGACACCCGCCTACCATCCGATCCATCAAGATCCGCTGAAAACAGACGGATGGTGATACATTCACCATTCGTCCAGAGGATGGGATCAGATGAAAATGGACACGCAGTCCGTTTTCATCTGATCTCCCCATAGAGGACAGCGTGGCTCTGACAAGTCCATCCCTGCACAGTGAATGGAAATGGACCTGTCATCCGCCTGCTCAGCGGAGATCAATGAGGCAATCCCCCGCTGAGCTAGCTGAGTCCGTCCAGCGGGTCCACCCAGTGTGAAAGGGGCTCAAGTGCTGTATAAGCCAAAACTGGAAAGTTCAGTCTCCCCAATCTGATTTTGACCGTATTTTACACTGTATGCATTGGTGCAAATGTTTACATGCATACAACATCAATAACCCATATGAGCCTCAGCCCGGTCTGAGATGTAATGTTGTCAGCCTTGGGTTCACACTGCAGCAATGCGATGTGGTGAGTATTTGATGCAAGTTTTTGTCCAGGGTACAGTGCAAATTTACAGCACGATTTTCAGCGTGGAGGTGCAAACAAATATGCATTGCAGGATAGAAGTTCGCATCGCACCAAAAAAGCACAGGAGTCTTTTTATTTTTTTTTTCCCCCCCCGCATCAAATTCGCAACGCTGATAGGTAAAGCCAAACACATAGATATCCATTCTATGCAAGCGACATGCAAATCTTGGGCTCCCTAACCGCATCTAAACCGCTCAATGGCTGAAGGCAGAGGTCATTTTACACATGCGCCACTGCTGCTGGATACACATGCTCCCCTGCTGTTCTATTGTGTTCTGACAGCGCCCCAGAACACTCAAGTCAGCGCTCTCAGGCATTGGCTAAAATCGCTGATCAGGAGCCGATTGGCTGTTGGTTTTCCAGCATGCTCATTGAACAGAAGCTGGCTGAATGGCTGGCCTCTGTAGGGCCGACTACCATGCACACAGCCTGGAAAGCATTGCACCCAAGATCAGCAGATGGCTGGTGCCATGCAGGACTCCAACAGACTATCAGTGTAAGCTGCCTGTCCATACCTTGTATGAGCAGATGGTTTGTCTCATCCCTGCAATTATATGAGAGCATTTCTGTTGAAGAACAACAGACTTACTGGCTGGATTACCAAATAAAAATAGAAGAAAGAAAGCCACCACATCTAAGAATTGGCAGGCTGCAATATATTAAATGTTTGTTTTTGGGTTTCATACCACTTTAAGAATGGAGTATATCCGTCTTCTTTGTTCTATTGTTTGTAAATCACTCCCACATCATGCCTTGCATGTGACAGATTTGTTTTAGAGATTGGCACACGGACACCGGCAGTAAAAGAAACATAAAGCCAGCCAATTAGATGAACTTCCTTGAAAACTGTGAGGAAAGGCAACCCTTGCCCTCTTTTTATCTTACAGCTCAAGGTGTATTAGATCCTAAATGCCTGCACATGAGTAAACTATCCCTTCCTGCTCATAATACTGATAGCACAGTGTATTGCCAGGCACAGCATTGCAAAGGTTACTTCTGATATATTTCCCAATAAATTCCGACGTGATCTTCTAACTGATCTTAAAGTGTATGTGAACTCTCGCCCTGTAAAACAACCCATTCCGTTTAATGGAGATGAAAGGCAAAACATTTGTGTATAGATATAAGAAACAAAATAAATACACCCCCCCCCCCTTTTTTTTTATTAGAAGTTATCACAAACCCTCTGTTTTCAGCTGCAACAGGCAGCTGGAAAGGAGAAACAGCAGCACACTGGTCTTTCCAGTGGATGGCTGCACATGGTAAGTGGGTAGGGGAAGGGGGGGGGGGTGTAGAGCAGGCTGAGTCTTATTATATCCCATACATTGGAGCCACCAACTGAGCAATAAAACCTGCATGTCTGGACCTATGTATACACACACATATATATATATATATATATATATATATATATATATATATGTGTGTGTATACATAGGTCCAGACATGCAGGTTTTAATATACACACACACACACACACACACACACTATATTGAGACACCTGCCTTTACACACACATGAACTTTAATGGAATCCTAGTCTCAGTCTGTAGGATTCAATATTGAGTTGGCCCACCCTTTGCAGCTATAACAGCTTCTTCTGGGAAGGCTGTCCACAAGGTTTAGGAGTGTGTCTATGGGAATGTTTGACCATTCTTCCAGAAGCACATTTGTGAGGTCAGACACTAATGTGGACAAGAAGGCCTGGCTTGCAGTCTCTGTTCTAATTCACCTCAAAGGTGTTCTATCAGATTGAGTTCAGGACTCTGTGCAGGCCAGTCAAGTACCTCCACCCCAAACTCTCTCATCCATGTCTTTATGGACCTTGCTTTGTGCACTGGTCCAAATCATTTGGTGGAGGGGGGATTATGGTATGGGGTTGCTTTTCAGGGGTTGGGCTTGGCCCCTTAGTTCCAGTGAAGGGAACTCTTAAGGTGTCAGCATACCAAGACATTTTGGACAATTTCATGCTCCCAACTTTGTGGGCTAGGGGTTTGACAAGGGTGTTTCAACCCTCGTACTTTAACAGGTTTTACAGAACCATACGACTGTGGAATTCTCAAGGGAAGTGACCTTGATTCCCCGGTTCGGGTTGGGGACTTTTCGTTGGGGTATGGTATTAGGGGGGAGGTGGTTTACTAAACCTGGTCACGTGTTTCGTTCCAGGTATTTCTGTACCTACTCTCTCAAACCCCACCTCCATGAACTGACCGGACGTGTCTCAGGACTTGAGTTAGACTATCTTGTGGAAACTCCACTTAATCTTGTCTCTGACGTTCGGTCCGGAAGAACAGGTGTA
>BLSH010475806.1:469635-496982 GCA_018402905.1 Glandirana rugosa
TCAACAAGGCCTGTGAAACACGAAGGTGGAGCGCTGATGTTTTGGGGATGTGTGAGCTACAAAGGCACTGGAAATTTGGTCAAAATTGACCGCTCTGGGGAGATCTCAAACATGTAGTTCATGCAAGACAGCCCAAGAATTTCCAGGAACTGGAGGCTTTTTGCCAAGAGGAATGGGCAGCTTTACCATCTGAGAAGATAAAGAGCTTCATCCACAAATACCACAAAAGACTTCAAGCTGTCATTGATGTTAAAGGGGCAATACACGGTATTAAGAACTGGGGTGTGTAAACGTTTGATCAGGGTCATTTGGGTAGTTTCTGTTGTCATTATGATATAAAAAGAGTAAACACAGCTGATTGATAATAAATGGCTTCAGCCAAACACTAACCATGTGTGAAAGAAATGTTTTTGTGTTATCATTCATATTCTCTGAAAAATGGACAAGAAATCATAAATTCTGCCAGGGTATGTAAACTTATGAGCTCAACTGTATATCCACATATTGCTTACAATTGTGAGATTGCATGTGATTTCACACGTCATGGCCAATGCCAAAATACCTTTGATGTAGCTTTAAGGGGGAGCCAGAGACAGAAAGAGAACAGTGTATAGAAACTGAAATGTAAGGGAAATCCGTGTTTGTCACCAGAACTAGTTTCCCTTCTATTCCTGTTCTGATCGCTGATATAATATAACTGGATACTAATATTTATAGGTAGAATTGATCCAGGGAATATCCAGTTGCCTTTTGGGGGATCAAGGAAGGAATTATTTCCCCCACTGGGGCAAATTGGATCATGCTTTATTGGGGCTTTTTTTGCCTTCCTCTAGATCAACTCTGGGTATTGGATAGTGTATATGAAGGTTTTCTATTTTCATGTGTTCATTTTCTTTTTCTTTTCTCTGTTGGTTGAACTAGATGGACTTGTGTCTTTTTTCAACTATATAAACTACACTATATTACCAAAAGTATGGGGACGCCTGCCTTTACATGTGCATGAACTTAATGGCATCCCAGTCTTAGTCCATAGGCTTCAATATGGAGTTGGCCCACCCTTTGCAGCTATAACATCTTCAACTCATATAGGAAGGCTGTCCACAAGGTTTAGGAGTGTTCGGGAATGTTTGACCATTCTTCAAGAAGAGCATTTGTGAGGTCAGGCACTGATGTTGGATGAGAAGGCCTGGCTCGCAGTTTCCACTCTAATTCATCCCAAAGGTGTTCTACTGGGTTGAGGTGCAGGTCAGTCAAGTTCCTCCACCATAATCTTGCTCATCTTGCTCATTCATGTCTTTATGGACCTTGCTTTGTGCACTGGTCCAAATCATTTGGTGGAGTGGGGATTATGATGTGGGGTTGGGCTTGGCCCCTTAGTTCCAGTGAAGGGAACTCTTAAGGTGTCAGCATACCAAGACATTTTGGACAATTTCATGCTCCCAACTTTGTGGGAACAGTTTGGGGATCGCCCCTTCCTGTTCCAACATGACTGTGCACCAGTGCACAAAGCAAGGTCCATAAAGACATGGATGAGCGAGTTTGGGGTGGAGGAAGGAAAGGGGTTTCCTTCCTCCCGGTGATGTCACATTTCCCGGCTCTGCACTCCACGCTGCTATCCATCACTTACACCCAGAATGACATGGAACCCTGCCAGCTTTCTTTCCTGTCACACCGCGGTCTCCCTAACATCCGGTCCTGGGGCGCAGATGTCTGTCTTCACTGGGGTCTATTTGCCATAGATGGGCCTTTTTTTTATTCATCCCTCCTGTAAGTGTTCAGTTGTATATTTGGATTCCCTGTTCTATTAAATACAACTTGATTGGCCTGCACAGAGTCCTGACACCAACCTGATAAAACACCATTGGGATAAATTAGAGCAAAGACCTCAACTCAGGCCTTCTCATCCACATCAGTGCTTGACCTCACAAATGCTCTTCTGGAAGAAAGGTCAAACATTCCCATATACACACTCCTAAACCTTGTGGACAGCCTTCGCTGAAGAGTTATAATCAGTTATAGCTGCAAAGGGTGGGCCGACTAAATATTGAACCCTATGGACCCCTATAAGACTGGGATGCCATTAAAGTCCATGTGCGTGTAAAGGTAGGCGTCATAGGTGTGCACAATGGGGCGGCACACTGGTGTAGTGGATAGCACTTTTGCCTGACAGCAAAAGGGTCGCTGGTTCGAATTCCAACCACGACGCTACCTGCCTGGAGTTTGCATGTTCTCCCTGTGCCTGTGTGGGTTACCTCTGGGTACTCCGGTTTCCTCCTACACTCCAAAGACATGCTGGTAGGTAAATTAGATCCTGTCTAAATTGGCCCTAGTATGTGTATGAATGTGAGTTAGGGACCTTAAATTGTAAGCTCCTTGAGGGTAGGGACTGATGTAAATGTACAATATATATGTAAAGCGCTGTGTAAATTGACAGCACTATATAAGTACCTGAAATAAATAAAAATAAATAAATTAGGGTGTGCACCCCAAAGCTCAAACACACATGCCTTTCTCTGCAGCCTCAGCTGCACGGGACAGTGAGTGAATGGGAAGTGCTCTTTACTGAGCAGCTTTGTGTTCATCCACAAACCGAAGCAGAGTAAACAGTTTACTATGCTTCAGTTATGGATGAAGACAGTGAGTGAGTGTGTTCATTTAGAAAAGGAAGGCACCGGTATTTAGAGGCCCCTTCCCCCACTCTCCATCCTGAAACATCCCCCACAGCAGCCAGGAGAAGAAGAGCGGGGGGGGGGGGGGTAGCCAGCAGCACTTCAGGGCAGAGGGCCAACACAGAGTGGAATTGGCACAGCACATAGGGATTGGGCACACCCCCAACGCACTCCTATGGCAGGCGTCCCAATACTTTTGACAGTATAGTGTATATGACCATAAGCCCCTTGTAATGTTGTTTTTTTTTCCCTCTAAAAAGTATTGTATGCGGGTTTATGTACAGCTGTAAAATTGTTATACATTTTACCAAATGTATTTGCAAGAAGCCCCAAAGGCCAAGAAGGTTTTTTATAGTTAGCCTGGTCATAGGGGTTTATTTTTATTGTATGCGTTCCCATTGGAGAGACTATGTCACCAAGACAGAAAGTGATGAGAAAAACACATTTTTTTTTTTTATGGTCACCTAAGCAAGAAATGGGGTAAATATTTGCATGGGGACACCTGATCACTTTCTATGGAGGGAATTTCATAGAGATTTTCTCACTTCTGTTGCATCTCGTGAAGTGAAGGGAGATTTCCTCTATGGCGCACCAACAGCAAAAAAAAAAAAAAAAAAAATAGTAGTTTTGACCCCATACAAATGTATCAAAATCATATTTCTATTTTCATAGCTTTGAATAACATTACCCATATTTTACTGGGTTTTTTTTTGTTTTTTTTTTTACAGGAATCCGTCCTTACAAATGTGAGATCTGCAACAAAGCCTTTACCCAGCGTTGTTCTCTGGAATCTCACCTTAAAAAAATTCACGGGGTGCAGCAAGGCTTTGCATACAAGCAGAGGAGGGACAAGTTATTTGTTTGTGAGGAGTGTGGCTACACCGGACCCTCCCAGGAGGATTTATACCTTCACGTTTACAACGGCCACCCTGGCAGCGCCTTTCTTAAGAAAACCACCAAAAAACTGGCAGCCCTTTTGCAACACAAAATTACATCGGTGCTGCAGGTCAGTCCCACAAATGAAGAAGAAGAGGAAGAAAAGCAGTGAAAATGACATGGACCTTGTGTACAGAAATGTTTACATGGCGTGTGAACTTTTCTAAATTTTGTATATTGCTTATTTTATTACTTTGACAAAGGCAGAGGGATTTCTATTGTACAATATAATGGATTGCTGAACACAGCAAACTACTGATTGTTCGTTATACCAATGAGGGCTACAGAATTCCTGAGATGAATTCAGAGACTCTATAATGTACACATGAGATAAAAAAATCTATGCTGTAAGACTATGGCCTGGTTCACACCTATGCAGGTTGCAGTTTGCATATTCCAGGTGCATTTTGCTTTTTTCAATACACGTTTTTGATCCATTGAGGTCTATGGAAGCAAAATCCAGAAAAAAGTCCTTGTCCCCTTTCCATAAAATGCACAGATGTGAATGTGACCCATAGGAAACCATGTTAAATGGACTGTAGTGCGTTTCTGCAAAACTGAAATCGCACTAAAAAATGCATAGGTGTGAACCAAGCCTAAGTGCCTCTGTAACTGCTGTTGTAAAAATGAGATTTATATTTCCTTTGTAAACTACTATGGTTTTTTTTATCGCATTCTTTTATATATAGAACAGGTGCTGGTGCCTTTTAATAAATGAAAAGTTTACATTTTTTTGTCTCCCTTTTTTTTTTTTTTAATTCAATCTGTGGGTTCCATCATATGTACATCATAGTCTGCATTAGAGCCCAACTCCAGCTCCATTTTTGTTTTTTTTAGGTGTTGGATAGAGTAGGAAAGTCACATCTGCTGTCATGTTTTCATAGCTAAAGCCTCGTACACACGATCCGATTTTCGGACGACAGAACGTCCGTTTTTTGTTGGATGTTAGTACCATGTCGAAAGTGAAGAGCGTACTAACAATACGAACATTTTCGTAAGACCGAATTCAATGTCAGATGTGATGTAATGTTTTGAATATTTTTGCATCTTTTTTTTTCGTTTCTGAGCATGCGTACGACAAAAATTTACTAGTCCGCACATCCAGCTTTTGTCTGACGAAAAATCAAAAGCGGCTGTCGAAAGGAGCATACTAACGATAAGAATTTCGGACGACAGGCTGTCGAACGAAAATACCCGTCTGAAATTTGCATTGTGTGTACGAGCTTTTAGGCTGGCCATGGATGGATCATGTTCTTTTTTTCCCAATCATCCAGCAGGCTGATCAAACAAAAAAATAGACTTTCCTATTCACACAAGTGAAGTGAATGTGGAAATCCTCCCGGCTGTGCCATTGTATTCAGACAGTGGGGACTCCTCTGCTGTCAGAATACACCGATCAGTGCTGCAGCTGCTAATCAAATGATTATTTTCCAACATTCCCATTTGACATATCGATTGTTAGATAAACTTCTGCTGAGCGGGGACAGCCATAGATGATTTGAAATTTGTCCGGGCCCTGCTGAACTGTGTCTGAATTTTCATCCACTGTACCACCCTACTAAGGGGGCATTCCCACGTATATGTTGCGCTAACATATGTTAATACTCCATGTGCTGGTGTGTTGTGGGGTCATTTTTAATAGCCCCCCCCCCCCAATGTGTGTTGCGGCATACTGCATGCACAGTGCCGCTCTACCATAGTGTGTTGTGTTGGTAAAAATTGTGCTTTTTTTTTCCTCGTATGTTGGAAGCCCATTAAAATGCATGGGCTGTCACCACTTGACATAAAACAAACCAATGAGTAAATGGGCCCCTAAAGATTTTGTTACGGTCTCTGTCCCTGTTGGAGAGCTGTTCCATCACATCCTGTCCCTGTGACATCCTGTAGCCAGGACAGCACATGAGGCAAAGCAAGAAGGTTACAGTGCCTTGAAAAAGTATTCATACCCCTTGAAATTTTCCACATTTTGTCATGTCACCAAAAAAGTACATGTATTTTTTTGGGATTTTGTGTGATAGACCAACACAAAGTGGCACATAATTGTGAAGTGGAAGGAAAATGATAAATGTTTTTCATTTTTAAAAAAAAAACAAATATGTGAAAAGTGTGGCGTGCATTTGTATTCAGCCCTCTCTACTCTGATACCCCAAACTAAAATCTAGCGGAACCAATTGCCTTCAGAAGTCACCTAATTAGTAAATAGAGTCCACTTGTGTGTAATTTAATTTCAGTATAAATACAGCTGTTCTATGAAGCCCTCAGAGGTTTGTTAGAGAACAAATAGCATCATGAAGGCCAAGGAACACACCAGACAGGTCAGAAATAAAGTTGTGGAGAAGTTTAAAGCAGGGTTAGGTGATAAAATAAAATATCCCAATCTGTGAACATCTCGCGGAGCACTGTTCAATCCATCATCCGAAAATGGAAAGAGTATGGCACAGCTGCAAACCTACCAAGACATGGCCGCCCACCTAAACTGACAAGCCGGGCAAGGAGAGCATTAATCGGAGAAGCAAGAGGCCCATGGTAACTCTGGAGGAGCTGCAGAGATCCACAACTCAGGTGGGAGAATCCATTAGTCATGCACTCCACAAATCTGGCCTTTATGGAAGAGTGGCAAGAAGAAAGCCATTGTTGAAAGAAAGTCATAAGAAGTTCAGTTTGCGAGAAGCCATGATGGGGACCCAGCAAACAGGTGGAAGAAGGTGCTCTGGTCAGATGAGTCCAAAATTGGACTTTTAGGCCTAAACGCAAAACGCTAGGTGTGGCAGAAAGCTAACACTGCACATCACCTTAAACACACCATCCCCACCGTGAAACATGATGGTGGCAGCATCCTGTTGTGGGGATGCTTTTCTTCAGCAGGGACAGGGAAGCTGGTCAGAGTTGATGGGAATATGGATGGAGCCAAATACAGGGCAATCTTAGAAGAAAATATGTTAGTCTTCAAAAGACTTGTTGTCCTGCTGGAAGGTGAACCTCCGCCCCAGTCTCCATGCTAAACATACAGCCAGAGCTACAATGGAATGAATGGTTTAGATCAAATCATATTCATGTAATAGAATGGCCCAGTCAAAATCCAGACTTAAATCCACTTGAGAATCTGTGGCAAGACTTGAAAATTGGTGTTCACAGACGCTCTCCATCCAATCTGACAGAGGTCGAGCTATTTTGCAAAGAAGAATGGGCACAAATGTCACTCTCTAGATGTGCAAAGCTGGTAGAGACATCCCCAAAAATACTTGGAGCTGTAATTGCAGAGAAAGGTGGTTCTACAAAGTATTGATTCAGGGGGGCTGAATACAAATGTACACCACACTTTTCAGGTATTTATTTGTAAGAGATTTTGAAAACCATTTATTATTTTCCTTACACTTCACAATTATGAGCCACTTTCTGTTGATCTATCACATAAAATCCCAATAAAATACATTTATATTTTTGGTTGTAACATGACAAAATGTGGAAATTTTCAAGGGGTATGAATACTTTTTCAAGGCACTGTATATGTTTTGTTCAGACTTGTTTGATCTATATCTGCCATTCTCAACCAGAGTTCCTCCAGAGCTTGCTATGGTTTCTTTGAGCAATGTCTACCTTTATAGATAAGCAACCACTAAAACCAATCATTTGTTTTAGCTGATCCTTACAAATCATTCTTCCCAATGACCATCACAGTAATATGCTGTGAGCTGTGGGTATAGTAATTATTAGCAGGAGTTCTCTCAAGAACTGAAAGGTATTTCACATTATTTCATATACATATACAATGTTCCTCCATGTTAACCAAACGTTGAAAAGGCTGATCTACATAATAAAATATGTGAAACACTTTTCATTGATTGTGACCTGCAATGGATCTTAGAGCACCTGTCAAAGCTAAGAGGTGAGCTGATTCCCTCTGGCTATGCCCACCATTAGAAGTGGGAGGATGAAGGGAGGTTTTCTAATGGTCCTCAGAGATCAGTGATGAATGTATTGTCTGTTAAGAAGCCGTACTTCCAGCCTGACCACAATGTGGATGTGGATATGGAACGGCCTCAGGCAGCTCTCCTTTGTAGGCCATGCCTGCTGAGTGGGTGAGGCGAAACATGTCAGAGGTGTGGCCTTCAAAGGAGCGCTGTCTGAGGCCTTCCATTTCCACATCCACAGTGTGGTCAGGCTGGGAGTGCAGCTTCTTAACAGACAATACTTTTCATTCATGCTAAATGATTGGATACTGTCATTAAAGTGGTTGTCAACTCATGACAACCACTTTAACCTACAGGTAAGCCTATAATAAGGCTTACCTGTAGTTTCCCTGCATATCTCCTAAACCTGCACTGTTTAGGACAGTAATCCGTGGCTATTTTTAGTTCTGATCGCTGTATAAATGTCAATGGTCTCAAAAAAGTGTAAAAAATGTCCGACATGTCCGTCACAATATCACAATCCCAATAAAAATTGCAGATCGCTGCCACTACCAGTAAAAAAAAGAAAATAGTAAAAATGCCATAAATGAATTCTCATGGTTTGTAAACATGGCAACTTTTGCACAAAGCAATCAATAAACACCGATTGCAATTTTTTTTTAACCCAAATATGTAGAAGAATATATATCTGCCAAAACTGATGAATAAATTTGTTTAAAAAAAAGCTCTATTTGTGGGGAAAAAAATTTTGTTTGGGTACAACGTCGCAAAACCGCGCAATTGTCAGTTAAAATGACGTAGTGCCGAATCGCAAAAAGTGCTCTGGTCAGGAAGGGGGTAAATCCTTCCGAGGCTGAAGTGGTTAAGTATATCTTTTTAGAAAAACAAGACTGCACTGTCCACTGACAATTCAAACTTGAAACTTAAACATGTGACACTCTCCCAACTTATAATAAAATTGTGTGGTGAAAAAATAATCAATCAAAAAAATTGGTGTCCGAATGCAGATATAAATCTGTGCATGTATGATCCTAATATCATGTGAATAGCATTAATAACAAAAAGTCCATAAAATGTCCATCAGACTCTTCTCAAATTGGTGAATAAACACACATCACTGTAATGGCAGTGATACTCAAATCCTTAAAGTGTAAAAATGAGCCTCTTACCGGACGTCCATGATCTCCAAGTTATAAGAGATCATAGAGCGTGGAATTAACCAGAGGCTCCTCACGGTGGATGGATCAGATCACAAAAGCAGCATTGCTTCAGAACAGGTGCGCTGGATCAATTAAGCCGTCTCCATAGATGTTACAATGCACTATTTGAATCGGCTGTTTAAACTCACTCCAGTGATAGCATGTTGAAGGCAACGTAGTGTTAAGCCCCATACACACTATACAATTTTCTGTAGACTTTTGTCTTCAGATTTACCAAAACCATATAATATGAGATCAAACCTTAAAGAGTTTTTCAATTTGCATGCAATCAGGCAGGTCCTTGCACTACATGGTTTTGGTAAATCTGAAGACAAAAGTCTACAGGAAATTGTATGGGGCTTAACACAGGAGCTAAGACGTCACTACTTTGCATGGCAAAGTTCATGATAGAACTTTTGTGCCATACCGCTTGTTTGCATATTTTTCTTGTAACTGCAATTTTTTTTATCCTTTATTAAATTTTATCTTGCATACTGCACAATGAGCCTTTCACACTTTTTTTGATATACCGTATATATCTTCAACCTCCTATTACTGGAGTGAGTTTAAACAGCCAATTCAAACAGTGCATTGTAACATCCATGGCGATGGCTTAACTGATCCAGCATACCTGTTCTGAAGCAAGGCTGATTTTGTGATCTGAACCAGAGACTCCTCACAGTAGATGGATCAGATCACAAAAGCTTCCACAAACAGTGGTTTCACCTGGGAGCATAGATAATTTCAAAAAGCTATTAGATGGGCACCTAAGGGACCACAACATTGAGGGATATACAATGTAATACTGACATAAAAGCACATACATAGGTTGAACTTGTGTCTTTTATCAACCTCACTAACTATGTAACTATATAGCAGTCCAGTCTGAGACACACATATGAATTTTAACTTTATCATTTAATCACATATTTCAGTTCTGAGCACAAGGTTTATTTGCGTTTTACCATATCTTATTAGAGTATGAAATGGTTAGAACCTCTGCCAGTTTTTAATGCTCTTTGTGGGCCCAATGTGGAGATTCCCTCACACTTGTCCTGTTGACAGTGTTTCAGGAACAGGTGAGCATGAAATGAGACAAAATCACCAAGAGGAGCAAATACCATAAATTATTTTTTTTCTTTTTTTGGACAGTAGGGGAACACTATAAACTTTTAAATGTTTTCTTGCAAAAACAGCCAACAAGTTTCAGGGTTTCCAAAGGACCTCCTCCATCAAGCTAATAAGACATTACCCCAAAGGCCATGTAAGGGTCCATCATGTGCTTGGCAACTGCTTCAAGGGGTGCCACATCAGACTGGAGTACTGCCCTCACCAGGTATCCAGTGTTCTGCTATTTCATTTCTTCAGCAATAAAAACCTTACAGGGGTTATAACCCTTCCTTACTCTATATGAAAAAAACAGTCCTACACACTCATTGACGGGTTTAGTCTTCCAGATTTCTTTGCAGAATTACAGTTAGTTATCATTGCGTGCAATCTAATCTAATTCTAATATTTAATGAACTGAGCTGATCAGATTCCTAGGAGTATAGAACACATGACTTGTTAGAACCAGAGGTGGAAAGCACAGAACATCTTATTAGATGACATGAAGGCAAATTATATGTAAATGTTTATGTCCTGCTGTCAGCATGTTTCTTCTAGAATCCGAGATGAGATTTATGATCCACATTGACATGAAATAAGCCAAGATGGAAATGACCCTGTGTTTTGCTTTTAATCAGTAGGAAGTACCAATGTAGAGGAAATTGGGGTTAACGACAGTAACCAACATTCAGGTTTACCAAGACCATGTATTTACTTCACACGATCAATTAACCAAGAAGAGGTTGCACTGTAATCAATCCTGTACTGCCTTCCCTTGATCAAGACCCAGGAGGAAATGACCAGATATAGTTCATTGGTTTGCAGCTAAATTTACTCTTGTCGTAACCTAAAAGCTCTCTTATAATACAGATCCCTTTCTGGATGAATGAGGTTAAAGATTAAATAATTACCTTTTTGTTTTAAAATGAATTTCCACTTGAATCAAAGCTGATATTTTTTTCCATGATGGATTTTTCATTAATTTTTTTTCAATAATCATTCATTTGGTTGCTAGAGATGTTACATTGCAGTAAGCAATATGTCTGCTTGGAACATGATTTCCATTCCTGGACTTTTTGTATAATCTGATTTTATTGACTTTTACAAGTTATATGTAAGAGTTTTTGCACAGATTAGTGTTGCTGTCATTTGTAGAATACAGCATGTGAATGATCCATAAACTGATTGATATCTTTTAGATAGGAAAAAACACAGTAAATAACATATTATAAAACTGTTGAAAGGAAATGGGAAATTAAACGGCATGTCTTTGCAACCAAGGGGGGGTTTGAGCATGTATGGTCTAAGTCGAGGTTCACATCTATGCGTTTGGTGCGTTTTTCAGGCACGTTTTGCAGGCATTTTGCATTTTTAAACCCGTGTATCTGCATGCAGTTTTCATGCATTTTGCGTTTGTTCCTTTTAAAAACACTGCATATAGCTGGTTGCTAAGGAACGGGCCAGGAAGCAGGCCACCAGTGTTGCCAACCTACCAGATTGAAATTTACTGACACAATGCCAAAAATGTATTGGCACAGTCAAGTTTTTACTGGCATTCCCAAAAGTTACAAAATTACAGTTTTAAGTGCAAATTTCAGTATTTAGGCTACAAACAAGTACAATGTGCAATTGGCAATATGATTTAAGGTAGATAGTAAGGCCAAAAAACATATTTCTTATTTTATTTTCGATATAGTAAGTAGCTCAGGGACAGGACTTAGGAGGGCATGACATTAGAATGAAAGGGACACACACATAAAATTGACTCTCACAGTGACACTGACAGCAGTGTGCAGCAGCACAGATGATGATGAGACCTCACCAATACGACACACTCCCTCCTGAGTCACAGTGACAGTCTCTCTCCATGCCAGGTCCCTTCAGTCCACTCCAGTCTAAACAGCACTGCCTTGCTCCCATGCCACAGATCCACACATGAGGCTCTGGCTTGCTCTGCCTGGCTCCCTTACACCATGATATCACACGACACGCTCAGGTACCACCTCTGCCAGAGCCACCTGAACATACTAGCAGGCACTCAGATGGTCTCGGCCGGCTCCAGACTGAGCCAATCATCACAGCCATATTTTTTACTGGCAACCTTTTCCTTTTATTGGCATTTACTGGCAGGAGAAAATTGCCTGTTTTTTACTGGCTGACAGTAAATATACTGGCGATTGCCAACACTGCCGGCCGCCATGTCCTTAACAACTGACGAGTCATCAGCTGTCAGCGGGATTCCCCGCTGACAGCTGAATGTAAAAAAGAATTGCAAAAAAATGTGTGAAAAAAACAGCGAAGATCGGCCAGATCCATACCAGGCCCTTATCCGAGCATGCAGCCCAGCAGGTCAGAAAAAGGAGGGGACGAGCTCCGCACTCGTCGAATGCTAACCGCCGACTGCCTGCTCCTCCATCTGACAGTGCTTAAATAGGTAAGGGTGGTGATGTCACAAGGGGGCGGGGCCACCAGGGTGGCCCGACCCTTACCTATGTAAGAACTGTCAGAGTGAGGAGCAGGCAGTCGGCGGTTAGCCTTCGACGAGAGCGGAGCTTTTTCTTTTTTTTTTTCCTGGTCCAGCAGGCGGCGTGATTGATGATGGATCTACATTGCGGGACATTGCTTTTGGATTATTAATAAAGGAATTGTCAAAAACTGTGTTTGTGTTTTTTTTTATGTGACACTTATTTGTTAAATGAGTAGGGGTACCCCATACTCATTCACATGGGGGGGCAGGATCTGGGGGCCCCCCTGCCCCAAAGCACCCCCCCATGTTGAGGGCCTGTGGACTGGTATGGTTCAGGAGGGGAGGAGCGTTTGCTCGTCCCCTCCCTTTGCTCAGATAAGGGCCTGGCATGGATGGGGGGGTGGGGAGCTCTTCCCCACAACCCTGGGCTTTGGTTGTGGGGGTCTGCATGCGAGGGGGCTTATCAAAACCGCCCGTCAGACCCAAAAAAAAACAAAAAAGCTCTCATCAAGGGCTAACTGCCGACTGCCTACTCCTCCGTCTGACAGTTTTTAAATAGGTAAGAGTTGTGGCTACCTGGGTGATGTCACCTGGTTGCCCGGCCCTCTTTTGACATCACCACCCTTTACCCATTTAAGAACTGTCAGAAGAAGGACTTAGCAGTGCGAGTGCAGAGCTTTTTTTTTTTTTTTTTTCAGGTCCAACGTCCCCTCCCTTTCCTGACATGCATGCTTGGATAAGGGCCTGGTATGGATCTGGATGGGGGGGCCTAAGTGTTTTTTTTCTCAAATGTTTTTTGCCGGCAAATTCTTTGGAAACATTTTTAATAACACAAAACGCATAAAAAAACGCAACACTTGTGTTTCTGGTGCAACTCCATTGAAGTCTATTACACGCAAAATGCAATCTGCTGCAGGAAAAAAAGCCCCCGACCCTTTGCAAAAACAGCTAAATAATGCATAGATCTTACTGTGTACCATAGGAAACCATGTTAAATGGACTGTAGTGCATTTCTACAAAATGCACCAAAAAGCGCATAGGTGTGAACGTAGGGTAAGGGCGGGGGAAGGCGATAGGTAAAAGTAGTTTAGGTAGGGAAGGAAAAAAGTGGGGGGGAAAGCTCAGGGTAGGGGAAGAGCAATAGCCCCCCACCCCCCGGGACCTCCCCCACCAATGGCCAGATATCACAGGCAACCTGTGGTTTATACAGAGAGAAGATCACAAAATTCCTGAGAGTTTCTGAAGACTGTCCAAGCTGCCCAAGTAATTCATTCCATCATTTTTATGGCATCCTTAACCAGACATCAAACCACAGCAACAATATATTGTTTAGAACACCATTTTGTAGTTCTGGATTTTTCACACCGTCTTTCTTGATGGGTCAAGACATCAAACCACAGCAGTAAACAATATATCTGCTTAGAACACATCCAGGCTAATGTTTTTTGGTTTGGTGAGTTTATCCAGCATGCCTTGTCCCAGTTTGGAGGCAAAAAGTGAGGAGATCTGTTCATTTCCACTCTTTAAAGCTAAATCATATGCAGTCATCCCTTTATTGTTTTTCTTTTTTATGCTTGCATTGCATCTAAAACAAGAAAAGCAGATTAAACGCAATCAAATGTTGGATTATGAGTACGTAAGTTTCACAGTACTTTTCCCTGATGCCATGGCAGCATACGTTTGGTTGGTCTAACCCACAGGACCAGTGGTCCTATAAATCTGCCTCCTTTTTTTTTTCTTTCTTTTATGCTTTCTTTTTAATAGATTTGTTAATCCTAAGTATGCTAAAAAATACTGTACGTACTGTTGAATGGCTCACTACTCACCTGTCACTAGTAAAACATTTATAACACAATCTACTCGTGCAAGAACAGGCACCATAAGATGCCAATAAACACTGTACCTCCTGCTTGCCAGTCCATAACATCAATGCCACTAGGAAACCCCTGCACCAACTGTAGTGTAATAAAGTTTTTACAGTTCGGTGATTTTACTTTTTTTATACTATACTAAACCTGATTTAACAGAGTCTATTGTTTCATTTATCTACTAATCCCCTACAGCAGTGATGTCCAATCTGTGGCCCCTGGGATGGATGTGGCCCATTGCTTGCCTTTATCTGACCTTTGGGGCTCTCCCTCTGACACCAACAGTGAGGCATAATCCCTCCCAATGATACAAACAATGGAACATAATTCTTTCCACTGACAGCAACAATGGGGCATAATTCCTTCCACTGATGGGGCATTATTCCTCAGACTAACACTGACATTAAAGGGGAAATAAAGTTAGCAAAAAAAAAAAAAAATCTCCCTGCAAGGTAAAGTCATAATGTGCTAGTATGCATAACATACTAGCACATTATGAAAGATTTACCTTGAAACAAAGCTCTCCAGCAGCACGCTGTCACCACTGACAGGGCTTCCATCTTCACCCGATCTTCTTCACGGGTTCACAGGCTCTGGCCACTTGAATGGCATGCAAGAGTCTCGGCCATAGCACTTTAATGATGGGGCACTACTCCTCCCACTGATGCCAACGAACAGGCACTATTACTCCCACCAACACCAACGAAGAGGCACCATTCCTTCCAATGACACCAACAGTGGGCATAATTCCTTCAACTGACAACAATAGGGCACTCTTCTTCCCACTGACAACAAGGGTGGGGTATTATACCTCCCACTGACACTAAGGATGGGGCACTATTCCTCCCACTAACACCAACGATGAGGCACTATTACTCCCACTAACACCAATGAAGAGGCACATTCCTTCCAATGACACCAAAGATGAGGCACCATTCCTTCCAATGACACCAACAGTGGGCATAATTCCTTCAACTGACAACAACAATAGGGCACTATTCTTCCCACCGACACCAAGGATGGGGTATTATACTGTACCTCCCAAGGATGGGGCACTGTTCTTCCAACAATAGGGCAAAATTTCTCTCACTAATATAACCAATGGAACCCTACACCTTCCACTGACACCAACAATGGAGCACTATTTCTTCCACTGACACCAACAATGAGGCAATATTCCTCCCACTGATACCAATGATAGAACATTATTTCTGCCACTAATACTAACAATGGGGCATAATTCCTCCCACTAATACCAAGGGTGCGGCATAATTCCTCCCACTGATATAAATAATGAAACATTATTCCTCACACTGGCACCAACGGTGGGGCATTATTCCTCCCAGAGACACCCATTCCTCCTCCTACTGACCACAGGTGCTGTGCAATTTTCTTGCTCCCATTGACCAAGCCTGAGGCATTCTCTACTTTGACTGGCCACAGCCCCCCTAAAGTCTGGAGGACAGTAAACTGGCCCTTTGTTTAGACCTCTGCCCTACAGAATCTCCTTATTAATGAACTCTAGACCTCTATTACAGATATTATAAGTACACATTATAAATATTCATATGCCTGTATTCTAGATTATGTTTTGTTTTGCCAAGATCATGATTTTTCTTACCCTAGCAAGACTTCAGTGCACATCTTTCCTTCCATGCCAAGCTGGACGGCCTCATGGAGAGCAGTGTTATTCTGCCTGTTTTGACAAAACCAGGGAAGACCACTGTATTACATACAGCTGATAAGGAGCTGAACAGAGCAACCGACATCAAAAGCAAAGAAAAACATTTGAATCAAAAACTCAATTAATTAAAGCGTCTGTGTGCCTATAGCAAGCAATCAAACCCTCTTTTTATTTTTAGAGCAGGTTGAACAATTAGGCCTCATACACACGGGCGTATGTTAAAAAATAAGCAAAACATCGGGCCCAATGTCAGGGAAAAATCTGTGTTTTTTCGGCGTTATGCATCGGCGTTAGTGAGCGTTGGCGTCAATAGGCGTTTTTTTTTTTCAAAAGGTCCTCTGCTATTTTTCAACCTAAAAAGTCAACGTCAAAAACGCTGGTTAATGGCAGCACGGCGTTAGTGAGCGTTTTACGGCGTCAAAAACGCCAAAATGTTACAGCCTTGGAACACGCTGGCCGTGGGTTCTACTTTCAGCTCACTAATTTCGATGCCCTCTACAGTTCAAAAACGTCTGCGTTTTTATGGGGCCATTGACTAACATGGAGAGCTGTAAAAAAACGCCAAAAAAATGTGGCGTCAAAAAACATCCGTGTGTGTGTATGAAGCCTTAAAGAGAGAAACGGACTGTCTGTTGTGAGTATACAGTCTGAGAATGTAATAAATTAATGTAATCCTGTTCTTATTATGCTGTTCCAAAAAATGTATTAACATATAGGTACGTACGGTCCCGACTGCTGGTCAATATCAGCTCCTTTCTGCACTAGGACAGGTATGACTTTGTAATGTCCATTGAGAACTGCCACTGTCAGCGCTGGACGATCTTCATTGTTGCTACAGTTTGGATCTGCTCCCTGTAAACAAGGGTTAAAAAAGGATACAAAGAATATTTTAATATTATCTATCATTTTGCTAAGTACAGCCACAGAAAAATTCAACAATTTTAATCTCTGCCAAAACAAAATATGCCTTTACATCATTATGACTGAAACAAAATATATGTACTCAGTAACAGCAACTCCGTCTACAATGTTTTCTCCATTTTTGAAAGTAATACAGTGTATGTCAGATATTGATTATCTGTTATGCCTTAAAGTGATTGTATAGGGAGAGGATTTTTATCTTAATGCATTCTATGCATTAAGATAAAAAGCCTTCTATGTGCAGCAGCCCCCGCGCAATACTTACCTGAGCCCCCTCTCTATCCAGCGATGTCCACGAGTGCCTCGGCCATCCAGGACTCTCCCTCCTGATTGGCCGAGACACAGCAGCGGCACCACTGACTCCTGCTGCTGTCAGTCAAACTCAGTTAGTCAATCAGGAGAAAGAGTGGGCAGGATGAAACTGCAGCTCCATGTCTGAATGGATACACGGAGCTGCAGCCCCCATAGGAAGCTGCTTGCTGTGGGGGCACTCAACAGGAGGGAGGGGCCAGGAGCTCCAGCCAGGGACCCGAGAGGAGGAGGATTTGGGCTGCTCTGTGCAAAACCACTGCACAGAGCAGGTAAGTATAACATGTTTGTTATTTTAATGGAAAAGAAAAAAAACGAGACTTTACAATCACTTTAAGTGCTGCCTTGTGCCCCCTAATGTATTATCCATAAGGTAAAACACAAGCCTGTGACAAAAATAGCTTGGCTTCCAGCTTTCATCAATACACTAGAAGTCCTTGTTGTTTATCTAGGCAGCATGAAGACCCAGTGAGGCATTAACCACTTGACCTCTGGAAGATTTACCCCTCTTCGTGACCAGACCATTTTTTGCAATAAGGCACTGTGTTACTGTACATGACAATTGCGCTGTCATGCAACACTGTACACAAATTAAATTTATATAATTTTTTTCCCCACAAATAGAGCTTTCTTTTTGTGGTATTTGATCACCACTGGGTTTTCCATTGTTTGCTCTATAAACAAAAAAAAGACCAAACATTTTGAAAAAGAAAATATTTTTTACTTTCTGCTATAAAATATATCCAATAAAAAATCTAATTTCTTCATAAGTTTAGGCCAATATGTATTCTCCTACATATTGTTGGTAAAAAATCCCAATAAGCGTATATTGATTGGTTTGCGCAAAAATTATAGTGTCGACAAACTATTGGATATAAACTTGAATTTTTATTTATTTATTTAATACTAGTAATGGTGGCGATCAGTGAATCATAGTGGGACTGCAATAGTATAGTGGGCATGGGCAATCTGGCTCTAACTGACACTTCTGACACTTTGTGGGAACTAGTGACACTAATACAGTGATCAGTGCTAAAAATATGCACTGTCACTGTACTAGTGACACTGGCTGGGAAGGGGTTAAACATCTACGGCAATCAAAGGGTTAAATGTGTGTCTAACCATTGTTTATGTGTGTACTGTGAGGTGCTTTTACTAAGGGATGTGACGGTTTTTATTCCATGCTCTGCAGGAGAAAAACGGCAAGTTCCTGCTGACAGGGGAGAGCTCTGTACTGTTTACATACAGAAAGGGATACCCTCCTTAATAAAGGACTATTTGAAGTGGCAATACGAACAAGTAAGCTCCAAACTGATATAGAAAAATATTTACAAACCTCATGCTGTGATCATTGTACTCTGTTTTTAGCCGTAATGTTTTAAACATTTTTTATTAATGTTTGATGTAATAAAGATTTGAAAATATATTTTCTATATCAGTTTGAAGTTTACTTGTCTGTACTGCCACTTTCAATAGTCCTTTAATAAGGACGGTATTCCTTTCTCTATAATTTACGGACAAAGGCATTCCCACCCTTCCACCATACCCCCATATCTGCATTGTTTACATAGACAAAGCTCTGACCTGTCTTCTTCCTCGCCGATCAGCGGGTACCTGTGGTCATCCATTGGTCAGCACCTGCTGATCGACTTGTAGTGTGACTAATCACAACACAGCGTGCACTCCCCACCCTGGGAAGCAAAATCCCATATACAGTATATACACGATTCTGCACAGTTGGCCCGCACTGTAGCAGTAAAGCTACAGTGTGCGGTCAGCAAGTGGTCAAGCCGTTCCTCGTTCTACCCAAAACAAAGAAATACATTTTGGCAAGGGGGACATTTTGGAAGAGATGGGAGTATAAAAGTTTAAAACATTTTTATTACTATGATCTGATGTTTATCCATTTAAGGGCCGGTTCACACTGCAGCGGGGTCCGAGATCGGATGTGTATGGCTGAAATCGCATTGCATCCGAAAACAAACTCCCACAGGACCCTTTTTTTAGTCCGCAGCAGAATCAGATCGCATGGGTGTTCACACCCATGCGATCGGATTCCTTTCCGAGTTTGCAGTTCGAACTGCGATACTGCGATATGTGAACTGATTTGGGGGTGTCATTTCTTTTGACACTCCCCGCAGTTCACATATGGCAGTTTGAACTGCTCGCGAGTTGGGTGCGATGCGGGAACCCGCAGTGGATTCGTAGGGTTCCCGCATCGCACCATTGTGAACCGGCCCTCAGTGTGTATCTTTGTATTTGGTTCATTATGGAGCCCTTGTTCACAATGACACGATTTAGCATGCGATTTGACATGCCAAATCGCATGTTAAATCTGCAGCAATTGCCGGCCATAGCACCGTCCTAATTGGTGCGCCACCGCATTGCGGCGCTGCACCGATTTCAAAAAGTAGTTCTTGTACTACTTTTTGTGATTTCAGGTGTAATTTCCATAGGCATCTGTGCAGAAACCCGCACAGATGACTGTGAAATTGCCGCTGAAATCGGGATTAATATGCGGGAATGAAATTGTGCGAGTTCAGCTGAACTTGCACAATTTCATTCCCGCACTCAGTGTGAATCAGGGCTGAAGGTACAAATATATACTTATTTTCATTCGAAATACCTCATCCAAGAGTTCCTCAACAGTAGCAATCCTGCCTTCACCTTTGGATCCAACTTCCTTGAGAAGCTTCCGATCTTCAGGCTGCAATCAAGAAAAAAGGTTATTTTAGAAAAAATTCAGTAAAACTGGTTTCCCATGCAGCATGTTTGGACTTTGGCTACAGTCAGAAAGAGGGTATCTGTTTTTCTACAGAGAATGTAAATCCCTTTAAAAGGGCAGACTAAAATTCGATTTTTACGAAAGATCTCACTGCATAGAAACTTTTAGGGACCAAATCCAAGTCTAGCGTATTTGTAAGTAAAAAAAAAAGACTTTCATTCTCAGCAGATAAAATCAGAGCTCTGAGATATAACAGCACACGCTGTATCATTATAAGAAAGTGGTAGTCAAACTACCAGAACACACCTGCAGATGGCGCTGTAAGCTAAACATTAAATTATGGCTGCTGAATTACATGATGCATCATTGGTACATGGCCATCTGCACCCTACCTCATTTGTAGGTCATTGGGAGTGTCTTACACCTTTGCAGAAGAACTCCCTTTAACCTGACACAACAGCCCTAAACCTTAAAGTGATTGTAAAGTCTCAGTTTTTTTTAAATAATAAGCATGTTATACTTACCTCCTCTGCGTAGTGGTTTTGCACAGAGCAGCCCGGATCCTCCTCTTCTCAGGTCCCTCTTCGCTGCTGGCCCCTCCCTCCTATCGTGTGCCCCCCACAGCAAGCAGCTTGCTATGGGGGCACCCGAGCCGAGCTGCAGCTCCGTGTATCCATTCAGACGCGGAGCTGCAATTCAGCCCTGTCCCCTCTCTCTCCTCATTGGCTAACTGACTTTAACCACTTGCCAACAAGATGGCTCGATATCGCAAACCGCCGTCATACGACGGCGACTGCGATATCATGCACTGTGAGCACGCGCGCGCCGCCGGAGGCGCGCCCGCGCACTCACTGTGTTCGGGGGGGCCAGGGTTGCGGCGGACTCAATCTCCGCCGGCTACCCGCGATGCCCCCCCCTCCTCGGGACCCACTAACAGGCCAGGTTTGCAGGATAACTGAAATACATCACAGGTGATATTATTTGCTGCTCAGTGATTGCAGTATTCTAGTCTGCATCTCCCCAAGGTAATACTTAAAATCTGGCCTGTTGGTGGGTCCTGAGGACCGGAGTTGAGAACCACTGCTCTATATGGAAGCTGTGATCGCTCCCCTTCCCCTGCTAGGGCAGCCCACACACAGTTAGAAGCATTTTTATAGCACTGATCGCTGTAAAAATGCCAATGGTCTCAAAAAAGTGTCAAAATGGTCTGACATGTCCGCTGCAATATCGCAGTACCGCTAAAAATCGCAGATCGCCGCCATTACTAGTAAAAAAAAAATAAAAATAAAAACCCCAGAAATTAATTCTCATCGTCCGTAAACGCGGCCACCTTTGTGCAAACCAATCAATAAACGCCGATTGCGATTTTTTTTATCACAAATATGAGGCAGAATATAAATCAGCCAAAACCGATGAAAAAAAATGTTTTTTTATTTTTTTTTTGGATTTGTATTTTAGCAAAAAGTAAGAAATGTGGGTTTTTTTTGCAAAATTGTCTCTCTTCTTTTGTTTATAGCGGCGATCAGAAATGACGCAGCAGTGATCAAATACCACCAAAAGAAAGCTCTATTTGTGGGAAAAAAAGGATGCAAATTTCCTTTGGGTACAACGTCGCACGGCCGCGCAATTGTCAGTTAAAGCGACGCAGTGCCGAATCGCAAAAAGTGCTCTGGTCCTAAAGTGGGAAATCCTTCCGGGGCTGAAGTGGTTAATTGACAGCAGTGGGAGACAATGGCGCAGCTGCTGTGTCTAAGCCAATCAGGAGGGAGAGTCCCGGACGGCCAATATATTGCTTTTTGACAAACAGAAGTGCAACTTTAAAATAAAAAAAAAACACTAAAACTAAAAACTGTAACTATGAACTGTATTGGCTATAATGCCATTGCACATGTTACCTGAATATATTATCAATATTAAAGGGTAAGTTCACCTTTGATCGCTTTGTTTTCTCTAAATTCCAGCTCCCCTATGTACCAATAAGTCATTCATGTATTTTTTTTGCAAAAATATCAATGCATTCCATTTAATCTACAGACACTTACTTCACTTGTCCTCATCCATGTTTCCAGACCTTTCCATTTGTAATGTCTTCCTGGACTGCCTATAGGTCATGACACAGGAAGGAGTTGACCAGCTGACCTCATTAGCACACACCCTGAATCATCCACCCTCCTACCTACCGCCCACTCCCAGCTGTACATTTTTTAAATTAAATGCAATCAATCAGTGATCACCCTTCTCACTAAATCCACAATATACAATCAGTTGCATAGTGTATGGCCATCTTTGTACAAGTACATAGGAGGGAGTGGACAAAAACACTCAGCTGTCAAGCCCCATTCACCACTCTGCATAGCGGGAACTTGCATTCCCACATGCAATTTTTTTTTTTCTTTTAGCGAGGAGGCGTTATAGCATTTTCACTCATCACACATAGGGCAGCCCATCCACCAGAATGGGCTGCCCTGCACACAGCAATCGCCCCAAAGAAGCTTCAGAACTTTTTTTAGAGCGGAGCTTGGTGCGTTATTTACTGCGATTTTTGGTGCCGCGCATTTCTGAAATGCAAAGAAACGCACAGATGTGAATGGCACTTCATTGTTCTTGTGTTAACGCACCAATTTCAATTTCAGGCCCCATTCACATCTAGTATAGTGGGAGCGAACGTTTTGTGGCTTGTTTTTCCTGTGACACTTATAGGGCAGCCCGTTGATTTCAATTGGCTGCATTACATGTGTCTCATTGGGGACATTTTGGCGTTTTGTGGGTTGTGTGCTTTTTACTATGCATTTTGCAGCATTTGCCCCTTGTTTTTTTACATGGCAAAAATAGGATTTTATTTACCGTAAAATTCTTTTCTCTGAGTTCATTGACAGACGCAGCCTCTATTCATGACACGTGGGTTATGCACCTTTTACTAGGACTAGACTAGGCAGAACGAAATTACAGAAAGCAAAGCTGGCCCCTCCCAGGAGGCCGTCCTCACTCAGCACATAACCCCTCAGCCCTGCATAGCATCTCAGTTCGTAACAAGCCGTACAAACACAACACCGAGGGGTGGGTGCTGCGTCTGTCAATGAACTCTATACTTGCGAAACACCCTGTGCCTCCATGCGCTTGAAAGAGGCCGTCCTGTCTGCCAATGCCACCGCTGCTGGGTATCTGCCGCTGCTGCTGTGGTCCCGGGAGGAGGAATGGCGCCAAAAGCACATGGGAAACTCCCATACAGGGAGACCAACCAAAAATGGCCACCAGCAGACACAAGAGGCCAAAGCTCTTGCAAAATGGCCGCGGCAAAATGGCGGCGACCGCGTCTCCGGGAAAATGGCGGCGGAGGGGATCGGCCCACAGCCGCAAACAGGCGAGTGGCCGAGTGGACAGGTAGTCGGGCGGGCGGGCGTGAGGGGGGGGGAGAAGGCATGACCAGGGACCAGTACCCCCCCAACCAGAACGGGCACCGCTAGTCGCTCCCCCTCCACCACCAGGGGGGAGGGGGGTGTCACTCACCCATCCAGACGGGCGTAGCCACCCGGTGCAGACCTTCCTCCCCCAGGTGGGGAGGTATGCTGCAGGCCAAGCGACCTCTGGAGCAGGCCACAGCCCGGACACTGGGTACGCAGGTGGGGCGTTTAACCCACCAGCCACCTGCACGGAACGGGCACGATGCGGCGGACCCCGCCATAGCTAAGGGTGGCTTGCATCCTGTCGGCCGTGCTGGGGAGATGGCAGGACAATGAACATTCGCGTGGTCCCCAGCCGGCTACTTGATTGCAGTCTTCATCAGAAGGCTTGAGCAAAAGAAAGAAAAGAAAAAGACAAAAAAATAGGGGAACCGCAGTTCCCAGAAGGGAACCAGGTCTAACTCCTTGCACTAGGCAGAAGAAAACTAAGATGCTATGCAGGGCTGAGGGGTTATATGCTGAGTGAGGACGGCCCCCAGGGAGGGGCCAGCTTTGCTTTCTGAACTTTCGTTCTGCCTAGTCTACACCTAGTAAAAGGTGTATAACCCACGTGTCATGAATAGAGGCTGCGTCTGTCAATGAACGTAAGAGAAATGTGTGTTTGCTTCTGTGTTTGGTGTGCTGTTAACAATTAATGGCACTGAAAGCTCAACTAGTAATTTTAGGTGTAAAAACATGGCCATACACTATACAATCTGAGTGTATATTGTGTGTTTAGTGAGAAGGGTAATCAATGATTGATTGCATTTCATTTAAAAAACATGCAGCTGGGAGTGGGCAGTAGGTGGGAGGGTGGATGATGCAGGCTGTGTGCTAATGAGGTCAGCTGGTCAACTCCTTCCTGTGTCATGACTTATAGGCTGTTCAGAAGGTAAGACATTACAAAGGGAAAAACATCTTGAAACATGGATGAGGACAAGTAAAGTAAGTGTCTGTAGATTTAATGGAAAGCGTTGATATTTTTGCAAAAAAAAGTACATGAATGCTATATTGGTACATAGGGGAGCTGGAATTTAGAAAAAAAGTGATCCAAGGTGAATTTACCCTTTAAAGTGACATTAAAAGCAGTTTTTTTTTTAAATAACAAACATGTCATACTTACCTGCTCTGTGCAGTGGTTTTGCACAGAGCAGCCAGATCCTCCTCTTCACGGGTCCTCTGCTGGCGCTCCTGGCCCCTCCCTCCTGTCGAGTGCCACCAGAGCAAGCAGTTTGCAATGGCAGCACCCAAGCAGGCGAGGTCCCGAGAAGCTGCTCTGCGTGTACGTTCAGACATGAAGCCACAGCTCGGCCCTGCCCCTTCTCTCTTCTCATTGGCTCACTGGCTGTGATTGACAGCAGTGGAAGCCAAGGGAGAGTCCCCAGAGAGCCGAGGATCTCATGCACATCACTGAATCAAGGGGAACTCAGGTAAGTATTGGAACATTGAATTGAACATTGTACCCACGCCTGCTGCAAGCCTGAACAGGAAAAGCATCAGTGAGGAGATCCATACAGCAGATAACACAGGATCCTCTTAGATGAGAGGGTAGACGGCTTGATTACCTGTCCCCTACCTCCTCCAAGGTCTGCTCATCTCCCGGAAATGTGGGTATGGGGTGGGTAATCAAGCCCTGTACCGTGCAATTTAAGAGGATCCTGTGTAATCCGCTGTATGGAAGAGTGCTCCACTGACAGGATTGGGGAGAGCACAGAAAGCCCACACCTCCACCCAGCTCTCTTGCTGACAATTCTCCTATCTGGACTTGCAGAGGGTGTGAGTACAATGTTCATGGGGGACCGGCCTGGGGGGGCACAACTAAAATCTGGGGGGGCACAGCAAATCCCAGCACCCCCTCCCCTCCTAGATCCAGCCATGTGCAGACGGGCGCCCCTCTAGGAAGGGCGCCTGTAGGCACATTCCTACAGTGCCTAATGGGAAATCTGGCGATGCTGGGCGAGCTAATCTGTGTCAGACATTTGTGAACACTGCACAGGACACTGTACAGGATACTGCAAAGGACTTACATGTACACAAATATACCATCTCAGTCCAAAAAATAGATGCTGTCCCTGCATGATGTCTGAACAATGAAGGTTCTATCCTTGCGGAGAGAAATGCACATGAAGGCATTATCAGGGGAGGACTATGATCAGTACTTTTAAAAGGTATACAATATAACTGATATGTTCTTCATCTAATACTTATCAGGTCAAAAAAGCAAATTGTACTACTACTCCATGCTCATATCAGGGCCTATGCCTATGACAAAATAATGTGTAATGCTCTGATTTTAGATACATACAGGAAGTCGGTCTTCTTTCTGTAGCGGCTTCCTATTTTTCTTCTTGGATCGTTTGTTTTTTGAGTTGTTGCTTCTGGCGCTCAGCCCATCTTCACTTGCTGCAGGGGTAAATAAGAGTTATATAAAGAGGAATGCCAAAACAGTGCAGTAAGTTTAACAAGGTCATCCAAATACTATTTGTTAATAGGAATGTTCTGGATTATACATGCACAGTATTATCTAATGTGCGGTACTTTTCCATTGAACTTACTGCTGTACACGAACACCAAACATTGTACATTTTTTTTTCTGGATTACTTTTGGGATGCTTTATTTGGCCTGATGGATTCATATCCAACTCAGTTTCTTGCATTAAAAAATGTATCGTGCTCTTGCTCATGCACAAAGCCTGATAATATAGGCTTTGGAAAAAAAATTGCAATTTCTGTGCCTCTTGTGAACTTTGAGAATAATTTTATCCACAATGCTTATAGCTACAGAGGTGAACAAATGGCGTGTTTTAACTTTTTTTAAAGAATAAATGCACTTTAGGACAATATGTACTTATCCTTTTTAGGCCTTTGCCATTATCTAACCCATCCCGTCTTATTTTTATTGAGTTTACAATAACACATATATCACCCACGCAGGGGCAAACAAGGCCGGTTGCCGGAGCCCCGTGCACCCGCCTAAGACAACACAGCTCTTGGTGTGTGTGCCAGCCCACTCCAGAATTTAAAATGTGAACTGAGACATGCTGTTAAATCTATCCCAACAGGTCTCCCCCCCCCCCCCCAGACATAAATGGCAGAACAACACAAGAGGGGGCATTAACCCTTAAATGAGAGGCACCAGACATATTTGCCATAGAGACATCTTTGAGCCAATTGTTAATTGTTCCAGACTCTGTCATACTTTCTAGGACATCCTCTGTTGTCCTTGTACAGAGGTAAGGTAGAATTGACTAAGTTCATCCAAGCCGGAACTGTAGGAGGAGAAGGTTTTTTCCAATGCTAGGGTTAATGTCTTTCTTGCATAAAACAACGGAAGTCCCACCAATGTTCGCTCTGCCACCGTAGGGGCGAGCTCCTCAAACAAACCCAATAGACAGACTTGTATGGAAAGGCGGACCTCCAGGCTGGATACTTTACGTATAAACCAAACCAGACCCTTCCAGTATTGAGTTATGGCCGGGCACAACCAGAAAATGTGGATAAAAAAGGGATTTTATTAAAACTTACCGTAAAATCCTTTTCTCCGAGTTCACTGACAGACGCAGCTCTTCATTGACTTTGTGGGTTTTATGTTCGTCTTACCAGGAGTTAACTAGGCAGGGAAAAGAATTCAGCTGGCCCCTCCCCTGGGGGCCGTCCTCTTTTCCTACATTAAAACCCCCCTCCCAGAGGAGCTCTCCAGTTTGTACACAAGCCGTACCAAAACAGAGCCCAGAGGGGTGGGTGCTGCGTCTGTCAGTGAACTCGGAGAAAAGGATTTTACGGTAAGTTTTAATAAAATCCCTTTTTCTCCTACGTTCACTGACAGACGCAGCTCTTCATTGACTTTGTGGGGACGTCCCCAAGCTGTGTCAAAAAAGAGGGGTGGGTAAACGCAAAACAACTGTACCCAACCTAACCTCAGAGGAGGCGCCAGACGCGCCTACACTGCCGCCTGCAGAACTTTGCGGCCAAAAGCAGCATCCGAAGATGCAAACACATCAACTTTGTAAAACTTAGTGAAAGTGTGAACCGAGGCCCAAGTGGCCGCCTTGCACACCTGTGACACCGAAGCCTGGTGTCTGAAGGCCCAGGAAGTACTAACTGCCCGGGT
>BLSH010475806.1:500046-526353 GCA_018402905.1 Glandirana rugosa
CTCAAAAATAAGGTCCCCTAATTAATGGAGACAACCGGGACGGGGTCCCTTACTTGCCGCGGCGGACGCACGAAAGGGCTTCCGCTGACCAGACATAGAAGGCTCCTGTCTACGGCGAAATTCACGCCTGCGAGGCTCTGGAAGGAAGGTACTCTTACCTCCCGTGAAATCCTTAATGATTTCGTCAAGCCGTGAGCCAAATAGGCGCCCACCCTGGAAGGGAATATCAGCCAAACCTAGTTTGGAGGCGTGGTCACCCGACCAGGATCGCAGCCAAAGAGTTCTGCGAAGCCTAATGGCCGTTATAGAAATTCTGGACAACAAGGGCAGAACGTCCACCGCCGCATCACAGAGGTAATTAATCCCCTGGAATAAAAACTCAGCCTTCTGCGGTGCCTCCATGAGGCGACCTTCAGTCAGATCCGACTTAAGTTCCTTCATACACTCCGAAAGGTACTGCGCTGCCATGGCCGCAGCCAAGGCAGGTCGCACCGCGGAGCCCGCATTCAAAAACAAGGACTTCAGAAGTGCCTCTGTTCTTCTATCGGCAGGATCCTTAAAGGAAGGAGTCCCTTCCATAGGAATGGTCGTCGCCTTAGTAAGGCGTGCAATAGGCGGATCCACCGCAGGAGATTCCCATTTCTTTAGGAAGCTCTCCTCAAAAGGATAGCGTTCAGAAAAAGGTGCAGTCAGAGAGGGGGAACGGCGTGGTTGTTGCCATTCACGGTATAGGAAATGGTCAAAAAATTCATTGTAAGGATAGGACTTGGGGGCCCTGGGGGGCCTGGAAGACCCGCACACATAGGCAGACCGCGATTCGCCTGTTTGATCTAACTTCAGCGTGGTGCGAATGCCAGCGATAATGGTGGCTACCAGCACATTGTCCTGGTCAGTCACAGGCTCTTGGACCTCAGTCCCCATGTCACCACCCGTTTCCTCATCAGACAGGTCCCCCGGGGTCCCTAAGACCCCTAAAGCCACCTCCGGCTCAGAATCTTCCCCTGAAGATGGGGGGGAGGGGGACACTTCCTGGGGGCCCGCGGAGCGGCGTCCCCACGTGGAAGAAATTCAGCAAGGACATCCCGCAGCTGGGAGAGAAAAGCCCCTTGGTCAGACTGCGTGGCAGCTGAAGCCACCTCAGTAGGTTCAGCAGGGAGATCAGCCATTACTTTAGGGATGGATGGATGGATGGATTGAGGGAAGGGACGCCCCACACACAGCCACACACCCACAGGACCCAGAGGACAGCACCCCACCGCCACCAGTACCCAGAGGGAGCCCAGCTATACTTGCTGTTTTTGTGCCTGATAGTGCCAAAATCGCTTAGAAGAACTGCCTCTGTCAGCCGCCGTTTTCAGGGAGAAGAAGCTGCAGCCACGTGTAGAATGCAGAGCATGCAGTGAAGATGGCCGCCAGGAAGCACTAGAGGGTGAGCACACCTCTCAGGCAACTTGCAGTACCGATTATGGCCGCTCCGAGCGCTAGAGGGAAAGCCCCATAGACTGAAAATGTCCGCGGCTACGGCAAAATGGCGGCGGTCCGTGGCAAAATGGCGGCGGTCCGCCGCAAAATGGCGGCCGAAGACCGCATGGCGATGCTGGACGAGAAGGCTGAACGGAGGTACAGCGCTGGGCAGGGGAGTGGGGGTGGGGGCTGGCAGGGGGCAAGATGAGAGGCTGATTCCCACCCGGTGACTACCCCGGACAGCTACAGGAGCAGAGAAAAAATTACATTCGCGGACGTCGGGCCCTCTCACTCCCCATGTGGGGAGGGAGGCAGGGCGCTCACTTACCAGTCCGACGCCACGGTAGCCACCCGGATGCAGACTTTCCACCCTTGGCGGGGGGTCGCTGCAGGCCCAGGGTCACCCTGACGAACGAATCGGGAAGGGGACCAATATGGGGGATCTCGTCCAGGGCCACCTGCACGGAACGGGTAAGATGCGGCGGGTCCCTGTGTTGGGGCTGGCTTCGCATCATGTTGGCCAGGTCGGGGAAAGTACAGAGCACTAAGACTCTCGATGCCCCGACCGGCTTCTTGATAGCAGATCATCTTGATTGCAGAAAAAATAAAAAATAAAATAAAAAAGAAAATGGTCACAATAGGACCGCAGTTCCCTATGGGGAAGCCAGGTCAACTCCTTGCAAACTAGGCATTGAAACTGGAGAGCTCCTCTGGGAGGGGGGTTTTAATGTAGGAAAAGAGGACGGCCCCCAGGGGAGGGGCCAGCTGAATTCTTTTCCCTGCCTAGTTAACTCCTGGTAAGACGAACATAAAACCCACAAAGTCAATGAAGAGCTGCGTCTGTCAGTGAACGTAGGAGAAATCACCTTTAGAGTGAGAGCATATCCAGCAATTAGGTGGTGTGTTTGGGGCCATTTTGTGCACTCTGTATGGTATGTAGTAAGCCTGGTGTACAATTTTAAATTGGATAAGACGATCTCTAAGGGACACCAGTTGTCTAAATGGGAAATCCCAGATATCTGACCAGTCGTCCCCGTCGAGATCTGGGACGTCTACAAACCATTTATTCCATAAGGTCGATAGCTCCCTAAGTGTGATCAAGCACAGGTGGCTACATAGAACTGACATAAGTTTAGTCAAGCACTCAGCTCACACGGTCTCCTCGAGAACGGACATGGACAGGTTCACTGATGCGGCAGAAAATTGGCTGCCAAAGGCGTGGGATAACTGCCAGTATCTGAAGTAATAGGATAGGATGGCGACATTAAACCTTGAACAAATGGTAAAGAAAGGAAGCAGTTTACCCTGGTCCACGATTTGGGACAGAGTTTAAATTTGAAATTTGGCCCAGGCATATGGGTCTGGGAGAGAATATAAATGGGGCAAGGTGGGGTTAACCCATAAAGGGGTGTGCGGGGGGTAGTGCAAGGGATTGCCCCATTCTAAACTCAAGCCCACCTTCCATGCCTTAAGGGTAGTAAGCATAGGAGGTGTTAACGGGTAAGGGGCTTTGTTGCCTCTATACAGCAACAATTGCAAAAATGAAAACACTGCAGCTTCCAACACCATTACTGAATTAGAGGTGTCAAAGCACAACCACCAGTAGGCGGTGACTAATTGTGAGGCCAGAAAATATTTAAAGCAGTCTGGGATGGCGAGGCCACCTTGTGAGGAAGTTCTCATTAAAGTGGAAAGTTTGAATCTGGCAGGACGTGGGCCCCACAGAAATGAGACCAACAACAAGTTACAAAATAGGTATGTGAATTTGGGTAATATTTTCATCTTTACAAGGTTTACACGACCTATTAATGACAGTGGCAGGTTCACCCACGCTGTTACGTACCTGACGGTGGAGTCTGTCTTGTGCAGGGAACAACCGCTCTTGCGCACCCGATTCAAGGACCCCTGGTAGTGTAGACAGAGGCCCGAGAGTGCGGGATGGCACGAGGGCTGGATGGTCACAGATGTTGTAGTGGGATTCCAGCAGGTCGTGCAAACAGGAGAATGGTCGTACAAGCAGGGTTGGCAACGTGCAGGCAGAAAGGTACAAAAGGGGTTAGGCAAGCGGATCGTCAAGTTCAGGCAAGGTTCGTTAACGGGCGGGCAGCGGAGGTACAGAGGAGTAGACAAACGGATGGTCGTGGATAGCCGGGGTCGATGCAGGTAGCGGACAACAGGTCAAAGCAAGCCGGGTAGACAGGAAACAGGTGAAAACACAGGAACAGGTAGGGAGCTGAGGCTCACAGGTCTGGAACGCTGTAGAACAAGCAGCAACTTGGTGCAGTATGTCCAGGGTTTAAATAGGCACCATTTGGCGCCGTTTCCGGCGCGTGCGCGCGCACGGGCGCGCGCACGCGCACGGGAGCGCGCGAACGCGCACGGGAGCGCGCGAGCGCGCACGGATGCGCGCGCACCACCCGGAAACGGCCAGGAACACTGGCAAAGTCCTTTTTACTGACACACGCCCTAAGCCGGTCCTTTACAGTAGCAAGAGTTGGCAGCAAGTTCAATGACATGTAATCCTTAGCAGACCTCGAAATTACAATACCCAAATATTTGAAGGTGTCCACCCACTGTAGAGGGATATTAGGTAAGGCTATCAACCTTGCCTCAGGGTCAACTGGAAAGAGCTGAGATTTGGTCCAGTTCACTCAGAGAATCTCCGAGAATGTATTGAGAATCCGAAAAGCTCCTTGTAGGGAGGAGCCAGTGTCATTGAGAAAAAGGAGCAGATCGTCCGTCTACAGTGCTACCCTCTCCTCCAGCCAACCAACCCCTCCCTTCTTACGCAGTCTATTTACATCCAAAAAGCCACTCGATCAGCGGCTGCAGTCAATGGGTACAGTGCTGATATGTGTATTCTGACAGTGGGGGGGGAGAGTCCCTGCTATCAGAATACAATAATGCAGCGGGAAGGATTCCCTTATCCACCTCAAATGTGCTGATGGGGGAATTGTTTCAGTTTTTTCATTCAACCCGCTGCCTAAACGGAAAAAAACTGACCCATATTTGGCCAGCTTAACTCTCCTGGCTGTGCTTGCACAGCCCTTTAAAATTCTATACGGCTGTCTACCTTTATATCTAACATTGGGAAATAGCCCCATAGAAGTCTATGGAACTGTAATGCACAGGCGTGTTTAGGTGGCACAGTGAGACTTGCGGTGCTGGATGCAAAACAAACCCCGGGAGCCACATAAGTCTGATTGAGGTACGTAAGTATGCCTCAGTGAAGGTGGGTTAGGTTATGTCAAAGCAAAAAGGATAAGTGCTTACTGTCTTAGAGTGTACTTATCCTTTAAAACAAGCCATTGTTCACGTCTGTAGCTATATGCATTATGGAGAAATTAATTTTCAAAGTTCACAAGAGGCACAAAAATATCATTTTTTTCTAGAGAACTCAGAAACTTGACAGCCTGCCATCCCTCTGATGTAAGCACACAGCAGGTGTTCTAAACTGTTAGAAACTGACTAAAGCAAGACTTTAGAATCTTTGAGGATCTATGAGAATTTAATATTTCACAGTACTAGCAGCTAGAAAGGTGAGTGGGGGGCTTGTTTTAATGCTTGCAAACAATATGCAAATAGTTGTGTCCATAGTCATGGTACAGATGTACTTTAAGGTTGGCTATGTGCATCTCCTGCACTTTGCTAAGATACAAGATCATCTTCCTGTATCACTATTAACAACTGCAGGCAGTAAGGTCCAGGATCAGAAGTCCCCTGAACTTGTAAATAAATTGTGACCTTTTAGAATGTTGAGCACCTGCATGCCCACACCACAACCAGCAATGCAATGCAGAACCTCTAATAAATAATCGGCATTACACTGTGGGATATAGAGGGGGCAACTTTGCTGAGAATTAACAAACTGCATGAAAGTGTCTGAATCATATTGAGCGCTGTGAGGGACATTTTTAGGCATTTTTTACCTTGGATAATCTGTGTATGAGAGTAAGCTCCACCATTACAGGCAGGTGCATTCCAGGATCACCAGATTACAGATAAAGTGGAGTGGGGTGAACAGGTACAGGACAGCAATGTCTCTATGAAACACTGAACTACTCAGCATGTAGGCTACAATCTCTGCATGCATCTCAAGATTTATTTTCAATTTTGACTGGGGTGTACCTTTAGAGGTACCATGTGGTTCCTGCTATTAGACAGTCGGGTTAGTTTTGTAAGATTTAGAAAAGTGTTGCACTGATACCAGTATCGGTACTGATGCTAGGCATTTGCACAAGCACTCATGCAAATGCTCCAATACTAAAACCGATACCTTCAAGTCCACAAACTGTAAGACCTGGTTCACATATATGCAAATTGGATGCATCCGGTTGGCCTAAAACCTGCAACCTACAAGTGGAGCCAGTTCAGTGCGGTCCGGCCGCAACTCGTTTTTAAAAAGAGGTGCGATTTCCATTGATGTACACTGACAATTCGCACCTGAATCACACCTGAACTGCTGAACAAAGTCTCAACGGAGGGGGCTGAAATCCCACTGTCAAAACCAGACCGCACATATGTGGTTTCCCCGCATCCAATTCGCAATAGCAGGAGATTGTGACTCGCTCTCTACCGGATTCACACATCTCCGGAGCGTCTCCGGTGCGAATTTGCACAGGGGTCCTGTGTTGAGGTCCGAATTGAGCACAAAATTCAGGCTGAAACTGGACCTGAAACGGTGACTGGGGATGCACCGGACCCCTGCTGTGAGCCGGAGCGTGCTCCAGTATGAACCCAGCCTTACACATGTGGTATCACCATACTCAGGAGGTGTAGCAAAATATATTTTGGGGTGTAGTTGCAAATTTACCTATGCCATGTGTGAGAAATAACTTGTTAATATGACAATTCTGTGGAGAAAAAAAAAATCTTCATTTTCCAAACAATTGTGGGCAAAAAATTGCAGCTTCAAAAAACTCACCATGCCTCTTACTAAGTACCTTGGACTGCCATCTTTACAAAAAGGGGTAATTTGGGGGGTATTTGTACTGTCCTGACATTTTAGGGCATCAAGAAAAGAGATAGGCAGTCAGTACATCAGGATTGATCAATTTTCAGTGATACGCAACCTAGCTTGTAGACTCTATATCTTTCACACAAACCAATTATCATATACTTATCAGGATTTTTTTTTACCAAAGACATGTAGCAGAATACATTCTTTTCTTTTTTTTAAAACAGAAAGTAGTCAAAAGGGGTATCCGTAGCTTTTCATAAAACGTTGACTCCGGAAATCCTGGATTCATGTATAGATCCACTTAGTCGTTTCCTCTTTCTCAAATTAAAATTTAACTCCTCTATTTTCACAGTGACTAATGTACATGGACCTAACCAGGATTAGAGTGGTTTCCTGAATGAAACTTTTGACTGCTTACTCTCCTTCGGAGGCCCATGTTTCATCCTTGGTGGAGATCTCAATGTTGCTCTTTCCCCGACCGTGGACACCTCCTCTGGTAAGTCTTCCATACCTAACTCTACTCTCACACAAATCAAGACACTTCTACATTCTACACAATTGACAGATGTCTGGCGTGTACAACATCTCTTTGAAAGGGATTACAGTTACTACTCTGTGGCTCATAATTCATATAGTCGTATTGACTATTGTTTCGTTTCTCAATCCCTACTAGATTTCCCTATTCGGGCATCTATAGGGAATATCCTGTGGTCAGACGACGCCCCCATACATCTACATTTCGCCCATTTGCCCAGGGCACGTAAAGGGTTTTCGCGGCGTCTAAACGTCAATTTACTCAAAGACTAGCCCTGTGTTGCAGCAGTTAAACTGGCAATTCGGGACTTTGTCATAGATCATAGGTCAGACGTAACTAGCCCCCTGGTCCAATGGGAAGCACTGAAGTGCGTGATCCAAGGGGTTCTCTTCCATGATCCTGCTTAAAGAAAGCCAGGAGTAGCAACATTTCCTGACTACTCTCAACCATAGCTACGTTCGAAACTACCCATAAACAGGACCCAAACCCAACAATATATGTAGAACTTTCTAATGCCAGACGAGACTTACTTAATATCCTTGACTCCCACTCTTTGACAGCTAGGGACAAAGGATGCAAATACCACTACTCCCTGGCTAATGGGTGTGGACAGCTCCTGGCGAGGACCCTTCACCCACACCCACCACGTCGCCCTATCCAACTTATCCATACCGCTGACAAACTATGGATTTGTAATACCCAAGGCTTCTCCAAGGCCTTCCAACAATATTACTCCCAATTGTAAACTTGCCCTCGCACCAGGGGACCCCAACGTTAGATTCCTCAACACCCTCTATGGGGGATTATATCCAAGAGACTGCTTTACCACAGGTGGATGCTCAGGACGCCTTCAATTTAGGAAAACCCTTGTCGGAACCAGAGTTCCTCGGTGCCATCAGGGGTTTAAAACCTGGTAAATGCCCCGGCCCAGACAGGTTCACGACACGGTTTTACAAAACCTTCGCCACCCCCCTAGTCCCTATCTTGACAATAACATTTAATTCCATAGATGAATCCCACCTCCCGTCTACTGACCTCTTAGCCGCTAATGTTTCCATTCTCCCCAAACCTGGCAAAGACCTGGCCCAGTGCAGTAGTTATCGCCCGATCTCCCTCCTTAATCTGGACCTAAAGTTATTTGCAAAAGTATTGGCCAACCACCTATCCCCACTTCTCTCCACCATTATACCCAAGGACCCGGTGGGTTTTGTCCCTGGCAGAGAAGCCATGGACAACCCTACCAAATCTATCCATCTCATCTCCTACATTCAGAGACATAACTTGAAGGCTTGTTTCCTCTCCTTCAATGCCGAAAAGGCTTTTGATAGGGTGAACTGGCAGTTCGTTCATCTCTCTATGAAACAGAAATCGGGATCAGTGAGATCTGGTATGTCCTGGCCAGTCCCACCCCCACACAGTTAGAACACAATGAGGGAACACAGTTAATCCCTTCACTGCCCCCTTAGTGTTAACCCCTTCACTGCCAATGACATTTATACAGTAATCAGTGGATATTTAGATTTCTGATCACTGTATAATTGTCATTGGTCCCAAAAAAGTGTCAAAAATGTCCGACATGTCCGCCCCAATATCAAAGTCCCGATAAAAATTGCCGCCATTACTAGTAAAAAAAAAATAAATAATAAAAACGCCGTAAATCGATTCCCATAGTTTGTAGATGCGATAACTTTTGCGCAAACCAATAATATTATTTTACCAAAAATATGTAGAAGAATATATATTGGCGAAAACCCGATGAATAATTTTTTTTTATATATATATTTTTGGATTTGTATTATAGAAAAAGTAAAAAATATTGTTCTTTTTTCAAAATTGTCGCTCTTTGTTTGTTTATAGCGCACAAAATAAAAACCGCAGAGGTGATCAAATACAACCAAAAGAAAGCTCTATTTGTGGGAAAAAAATGTTAAAAATGTTGTTTGGGTATAACCTCGCACGACCGCGCAATTGTCATTAAAATTGCAACAGCGCTGAAAGACGAAAATTGGTCCGGGCAGGAGGGGGGTTTAAGTGCCCAGTAAGCAAGTTGTTATATTCTAGACCTCAGCATTGGTTTTGGTCAATGGCGCATCTTCCAAACCATTTTCCGTTTCAAATGGAACACGCCAGGGCTGCCCCCTATCACCTTTACTTTTTGTTATAGTGATAGAACACCTGGCTCAGGCGATTAGGCAAAACACCTCTACTGTCAGAATAGGCACCCCTTCTGCATACTATAAACTATCACTATATGCAGACGACCTCCTAGTATATATCCAACAACCACATACATCCTTACCCTCTTTAATTTAGGAATTCCGTAGGTTCGGGGACTTTAGTAACTTTAAATTGAACATGGCTAAGACGGAAGCCCTTAATATATCCCTACCGGCAGCTACCTTAGCTCAGGTTCATTCTAATTTCCCGTTCCAATGTGGCACCAAAGGCATCTCTTATTTAGGAATCACTATCCCCTCTAACCTATCCAATCTCTATACTCTAAATTATGCTCCCATACTAACTCAACTCCGGAAGGACTTGAATAACTGGCACCTATCTAAAACTCCCTACGCTCTCTTTCTATACGCTTTGTTTGGCACCAGGGCTTCTCTCGCTTACGTTACAAATTGCTCACTTACCCCAAACTTCAAGGAGGCGTCGGGTTGCCAGACTTTGATCTCTACCACAGAGCTACATTACTAGCACGAGCATTGGAATGGTTTCCCCGTCCATTCCCCAAAGCTTCTACAATGGTCGAACAGGATCTATCTCCACTGGACCTATGGGCCCTCTTCTGGGGTCATAGAGTGAACTTGCAGGGACTCTTCTTGTTATCTTCTCTCACCACAGCTGTTCTACACTTATGGTACAAGAGGGGCCTTTTTTCCCTCCTGTCCTTGGACCCTTTTCTTCTTATTGCCTTATTTGACAATCCTGCTATGCCACAGGGAATGGGCTCCCCTATGGTAGGCATCTTCACTCACTCCTCCTGGCCCCTAGCACAATCTTTTATCCACCCTAGCTCGGGAAAGCCTGTAATACCCCAGGGTAGGGGTAACTGGCTTACTGCCCTTCGGCTATCCTCATGTTGTGCAGACCAGTTTGCCTCCTCCCAAATTCATAGGCAATTGACAGAGTACGAGCGACTGTGTTCCCTTTCTGAGACACCCAGACATCTGCTTTCCTCATTATACCAATTACTACACGCACTGTTACATAATCAGCTTCCTACTTACACCAGGAGGAGGTCTACAGATCTGGGGAAAGAGCTAATGGTGGCTGACTGGCAGACCTCGTTCTACTTTACACACAAATCTTCTATATCTTGTTACTCGCAAGATAAGCACCTCTAACTACGCTCCAGATGGTACAGAGATCCCCACTCGTTACATCAGATATTCCCATCAGTATCGGCCACCTGCTGGAGATGTGGCTTAGCTGAAAGGACATATCTCCATATATGGTGGGAGTGTGACCGGATCCAACCCTTTTGGTCTTAGGTTTTTTCCATATACAGCACCCTGTGTGATGAAACTTTGTCACCTACCCCAGAAATAGCACTGTTATCAATGCTTCCCGGATCATTGGCTTCACAGAAACAAAGTTTGCTACGTTTCTTACTATCTGCGGCCAGACAGCTCATCCCGGTATTTTGGAAAACGACCACCACCCCTCCACTGTCCTTGTGGGATTCCACTATCAACGACATTATGTGCATGGAGGAAATGTTGGCCTTTGATAATGACACCCTTGAAAAATTTAAGACTTTATGTTCCATCTGGCATGATTTCTCCACATCTGAAAAATTGCAGCGTCTGCTGTCACCAACTACCCCCGCTGCCACCAGGCCTTGTTAACTTTCTAGACTGGTCTTTCTATGCTGGTTGCTCAAGACCTTTCTTCCCCCCATCCCCCACTTACCTGTATCCTTTAGGATATATCCCCTCTTCTCCTTATTTCCTTCCCCCTCTTTTTCTCTGTTTTCCTCCTTTCCTTCTTCATAATTATCATGATTATCCTTTAAATTTGTACTTTACCTTTATATGCCTATAGTAACCTTTTACAGTTTACAGATTTATTATCTCAAACTACCTGTTTAATTCACCAGGCGGGGAACCAGATATGATGTTGTATATTCACTGTCATTATTTTTTCTGCTCAAACTCTTAACCAAAGTTGTACTCCTTGTTTACTGTTCTATTTTTTGTACAATAAAAACTATATTTGCCTCTAAAACAAAAAGTAGAAAATAATGTTTTTTTTCAAAATTTTCGATCTTTTTTCGCTTATATCGCAAAAAATAAAAAACCCAGTGGTAAATAAATAACACCAAAAGAAAGCTCTATTTTTTATAACAAATTTATAAAAATGTAATTTGGGTACAGTGTAGCATGACTGAGTAATTGTCACTGAAAGCTGAAAATTGTTCTGGGAAGGTAGGGGGTGAAAGTGCCCGGAATTGAGGTATTTAAAGCTGATTCAGTTATTTTAATCCAAAACAAATATGCAGACCTGGTGTTCTGATTTCACTCTAACATCACTCCTAGTCATATATTGAACCACTGTTCCTATGAACACAACCCATTCATTTACATGGATCAGTTACTATAGAGGGAAGAAGAACATGGCCTTATGCTTTCGATGAGTAGGACATACAAGCTCCTATATAAGTACAGAAGTAAAACTTACCCACACTGGATTGTGTCTCATCCATATCATCTCTGCCTTCTGTCACATTGCTCAGGAAGTGATTGCTGGACAGATTCATTGGCTTTCCATTCACAACATTCTAGAAAATGAACATAGCTAATGTTTAAAGTATAGTAATACAGTAGAAATAAATAATACATAGGTACATTTTTTTATCATTGCTATTGGCAACACTAAATAATCCATTAAACATGTATAATAATATCATGCTTAGATTTAAACTGTTTTTTTTTATATTGTATGTTTTCATACATGTTCTTTTTCCCTTTTTATGTTTCCTTACATACAAAACCCCCGCATGCATGTAGTGGGATTCTTCATATGTAAAGAGTCCATGAACAATTAGTGTATAAGGCAATACAAAGTGCAAAGTTAATGAGCAAAGTGTAGTAATCTCTAGCATGATCAGAAATCATCCCAAGTCCTGCTGCCATTATAAATAAATTGACAAAAGGGAAGGCTTCAAGTGTAATTCCACTTTTGCAGATAAATTAGGATACTATAATATATATACTTCATACATTACCTTGTTACTTGCTCTTTTATGAAAACTACACAACTGAAGTTTTACTCTGCTATACAGTATAATTTTCAGGGGGTGAGGAGTTAATGTTTACCATAATTAAACTTGTCTATAAATGATTTTTAAGTATGCTGTGTGAATGTGAACACATAATTAACATATACAGTAGTAAGGTTTTCTCAATTCTGACATAAGAGGAACTATACTTTAAGCTTGACTTGGGGAGAAGTAAAGAATCCCTAAATAAGAAGTATAGGATTTGCGTTTTTTTGTGAATCATACTTGCCTAGCAGGGAGCAGCATCGTTCTGATGCTGCATCTGTCCCCCACCAGGTCTAACACTGATAACCGAGCGATCAAACACACCGTTCTCACAGCTCCACGGGCAGAGAGCTGGTGACTGTCAATCACCGACTCTCTGCTCTGCCCCCCCAACGCTCACTGGAGCGCTGGGCTGTGGAGGAGGCGGGAGCGACCGGTTCTCAGCGACTCAATGATAGGCTGAGCCGGGTCCTAGTTAAGGCATGTGGGTGGATCCTGACCATATGGTTGTGAACCTTCCCGAGCCCGGACCTGCTCTGTGATGTCAGCCGATAGCGGGCTTCAGCTGTCTGCTGAAAATGGGTCACAGAAGTGCAAAACAAACTATACTCCTGTGATCCACAGGAGAAGTACAGCCAAACGAGCTTCAGCTGTACTTCTCCTTTAACCGGTTCCACACCGCAGGCAGTATATTTACTGCGGCAGTGTAGATGAGTTCCGCGAATCGCCGTAAATAGGCGGCGATTTGCGCAGGTGCAGCTAGGGGAGTGTGCCCGCGGCTCGGGCAGACCCGATGTCCGCCGGCGAGCTGCGATGAGCTGCCAGAGTGAAAGAACGGGGAACCGCCGATGTAAACATGGTGGTTCCCCGTGCTGTCAATGGGGACATAAGAGATCTACTGATCCCTATCACTGGGATCAGTTAGATCTTTTATGCCCATAACAGCTCAGCCCCCCCCCCCCACAGTTAGAACATGCCTAGGGAACACAGTTAACCCCTTCCCTGCCCCCTGCAGGTTAACCCCTTCACTGCCAATGGCATTTACACAGTAATCAGTGCATTTTTATAGCACTGATCGCTGTATAAATGCCAATGGTCCCAAAAAAGTGTCAAAATGGTCCGACATGTCCACCCACATCCTAAAGCTACCCAAAGATAGATCAAAATTTGGCCCGTTCAGCATGTATGGGCACTGTAGTTGTAACTCTGGACAACAGGTTTTTGCGTCTCCCATAGAGGGTTTGCCCATGCCAAGGCTCTGTCAGAAAGCAAAGAAATCACAAAGCCTACTTTGCTTCTGTCCGTGGAGAATGCCTGGGGCAGCATCTTAAAGTAAATCCCAACCTGGTTGAGAAACCCTCTGCATCGAACTGGATTGCCCCCAAATCACTGGGGAAGCGGAGCGGAACCAGACATACCCCTTATAGAGGTAATATTTGAGGCAGGTGCCTGCACAGAGACTTGTGCATTAGCAGGAGCGGCCTGCAACACACTTGTGCTGGAATGGCCACCGCATGAGAAACCAGATGAGCAGTGCGATTCAGGAGCATCTGTAACACTATGGCAAACTGATCCATGCGGTGATCCTGCTCATCCAATCTGGAAAAAATATTACCAGCAAGTGGATTGACTGCATCTTCTGAATTCATGGCCTTCAACTACTGTCAGGAACCATGAATCAGACCAAGACAGAAGTGCAGTAAAATCACACTTTTTAATAAAAAGGTAAAATGTTATAAACAGATCCCATGGTGCTTCTACTGAGATACTGAGCCAACACAGGAGCAGAAACAAAGGCTGCCTTGAGACTTTCAAAGGCTTTAATGGACTCTAGAGATCAATTCTGTGGGTTACCGTTCTTTCAGGTTATATCAGTCAAGGGCTTGACCAGAGACGAGAAGTTACGAATAAACTTCCGATAATAATTGGCAAAGCCAAGAAAACGTTGTAGTGGACGTAAACCCACGGGTCAGGGCCACTGTAGAACTGCCGATAGCTTCTCTGGGTCCATCGAAAACCAGCAGTGGAAATGACAAAACCCAGGAATTTAACTTGTTCACGATGGATCTCGCACTTCTCCAATTTACAATACAGGTTATTATCTCTCAGCCTCTGAAGCACACGACAGATATCTGTGTGGTGACTCTCTAGGGACTTGGAATGTATGAGGATATCGTCGAGATACACCACCACACACTGCTGCAACATATCTCGGAGGACATAGTTGATGATTTCCTGAAAAATTGCTGGAGCGTTGCAAAGACCAAACGGTATTACAAGGTATTCGTAATAGCCTGTCCTGGTATTAAATGCAGTTTTCCACTCATCACCCTCCTTGATCCTCACGAGATTGTATGCCCCTCTCAGATCAAGCTTCATGAAAACCGTTGCTCCCTTGAGGCGGTCAAATAACTCCGTAATCAATGGAATCAGATAAGCTTTCTTAATCGTGAGGTGATTGAGACCCCTATAAAATCGATACAAGGTCTCAGTTCGCCACTCTTCTTTTTCACAAAGAAGAAGCCAACAACAGCAGGAGACAAGGATTTGCAGATGAACCCTCTAGAAAGTGCGTCTGCGACATACTCCTCCATGGCTTTATCCTCTACGACAGACCCAGCCATGAGGGGGTATGGCACCAGGTTGAAGGTCAATTGCAGAATCATATGACCGCTGTGGAGGCAAACTACCGGCTTGACCTTTGTCAAGGACATCACTAAATTTCGGTACTCCTCCGGCAGGGAGGAGAGTGAAGAGGTACACAAGACCTTAGCCACTTTCTGAAAACATGTCTTACTGCATTGTGACGACCAGGAAAGAACCTCAGCATGAAGCCAAGCAAAAGAGGGGTTGTGCCTCTGTAACCAAGGATAACTAATAATCATCAAAAATGAGGAGAGGAAATTACTTGGAATTGGATTATCTCATGGTGAAGAGCCCCTACGGCCTTGGTCAACGAAGCAGTCTCATAAGTCACATGGGCAGGCTGTAGAGGTCTCCAATCAATAGCCTCAATGGCAAGTGGAGTAGCCCGAAGCTGCAGCAGGATCTAGTGCTTAGACACCAATCACTATCTATGAACAGGCCTACAGCCCCAGACTCTATTAGAGCCTGTATCTCGATGGACGACTCAGACCTAGAAATGGTAACTGGAACCAGGGCTCTCTCATTAGCAGAGAGACGTGTGAAGCCCAAATGCATGGGTTCTACCTCACTGACAGGCTCAGAACCAGGAGGTATGGAAGGTGAGGGAGGCACAGGTGGGACTACAAAGCTCGGAGCCAAACATACAGGAGGCTTCCACAAGTGCTCCTTAAAGGAAGGTCTCTCTCGGAGTCTGGAGTCAATGAGGATGGCAAATGTGATTAACCTCTCCAGCTCAGTAGGTATGTCTCGGGATGCTATCTCATCTTTGATGCTATCCGAGAGATCATGAGAAAAAGCAGCCACAAGAGCCTCATTGTTCCAAGCAACCTCTGCTGCCAGAATTTGGAATTCAATGGCGTAATCGGCAACTGTTCTCGTACCCTGTTTGATGGACATGAGGCTTTTGGCAGCGGAAGTGGAGCGTATGGGAATGTCAAATACCCTCTTAAAGGAGGCCACAAACTCTGGGGAACTCTGGACAACAGGTTTTTGCATCTCCCATAGAGGGTTTGCCCAGGCCAAGGCTCTGTCAGAAAGCAGAGAAATCATGAAGCCTACTTTGCTCTGTCCGTGGGGAACGCCTGGGGCAGCATCTTAAAGTAAATCCCAACCTGGTTGAGAAACCCTCTGCATCGAACTGGATCACCCCGAAATCACTGGGGTAGAGGACCGGAACCAGACATACACCTTATAGAGGTAATATATGAGGCGGTTGCCTGCACAGAGACTTGTGCATCAGCAGGAGAGGCCTGCAACACAGGTTGTGCCGGAATGGCCACCGTAGGAGAAACTAGGTGAGCAGTGCGATTCAGGAGCGTCTGTAACGCTACTGCAAACTGATCCATGCGGTGATCCTGCTCATCCAATCTGGAAAAAATATTACCAGCAAATGGATTGACTGCATCTTCTGAATTCATGGCCTTCATCTACTGTCAGGAACCATGAATCAGACCAAGACAGAAGTGCAATTAAAATCACACTTTTTAATAAAAAAGGTAAAATATTATAAACAGATCCCATGGTGCTTCTACTCAGTTATCTAGAGGAGGTGGAGGGTGACAGATACTCTAAGCTCTGTATGACCTTCTCCCTTTTTTATGCAAGAAGGGAGATAATGCTGAAATGGAAGTCAACGCAGCCCCCTACCTGCGAATCCTGGAGGAAGTCAGAAGTGCAGTAAAATCACACTTTTTAATAAAAAGGTAAAATGTAATAAACAGAGTAAACGTGGTCAAAACATAGCCACGGTTCAGCAACCAGAGCAGATAGTCAGAGCAAGCCAGTAAAACAGGAGTCCAGAGATCAGCGAGGTCAAACAAACGGAATGCCGGGTCAGGAGCCAGGAGGAAAGTCAGCCGAGCAGGGTCTTGAATCCAGGAACCAGAAGGGAACATGAAACAGGCAAGGTCTTTCACAGGAACACACAGCAGAGATTTCTCCCGAGATGTTGACCAAGGCGAAGGCATCTGCGATCTGATCCAGGCAGTTTATATAGCAGCAGAGCTGGCTTAATGAGGCAAGATATGGTCATCAGATGAGAGAGTGGAAGCTGAGACTAGCAATTAACGCTCAGCTGAGCAGTTTGCTCTGAGAAGGGAGAGCTGAGCTCAGCCCTGACAAGAAGTTGATCAACTGATCGACTTCTGTACAAATGCTCTGTTGGTTTTTAGCTACTCTATCAGTGCAGCAGGTTACAGCCTCCACCGTTGATCAGTGTATTCTGACACCTGGGAAGCTTTCGCACTGTTAGAATACAATAAGTCAACGGGAGGATTCCCCCATCCACATCGAATGTGTGGATGAGGGAACCGGGTCAGTTTTTTTGTTCAATCTGCTGAATGAATGAAATAAATAGACCCATCTATGGCCAGCTTCAGCCTAGGATACAAGAGGCTCATTAGGGACAACTGGATTCATTTTGAGTCATGTACTTTCTAGTACTACAATGTCCTCTCATTGTAGCAACATTAAAATGTAGGCTGGGGTGATATGCTATAATAAAGTAATATATCAAAAGAGTAATGAATTTAAATTCAAGGAGGTCTGGTCACTAAAGTTTTCTTCCAGCCGAGGTCTGAAGCTCATATTTGTGCTATGACTCAGATAGCATGTAGTCATTGTATGTCTATCAAAATGAGAAATGTACAATTTCCATAGCAATTCAACAATATTTATTGCCACTTTTCAGTTACAACATTAAACAAGTAGACAGTTTGTACTTGGATGGTTTTACATATTTTCTTGTATTTGTACATAATGCAAAAAGCTATCTTTAACAGAAACAACATGTAAGGCAAATAAAAAAGGCTGTAATAAAACATAAAAGTAGGCCAATCACATCCACAGTACATCAGGTGTCTACATCAGAGTAGCCCCTTAGATAAGGTGTTCCTGTCAAAGTTTATCCTAACTTTAGGTGTCCACATCAGAGTACCTTCTTACATAAGGTGTTCCTGTCAAAGTAGCCTCTTAATTTAGGTATCCACATTAGAGTACTTTCTTACATCAGGTGTCCCCATAAAAGTGCCCCCTTACATCAGGTGTCCATATCAGAGTACCCCCTTACATAAGTTGTTTCCATCAAAGTATCCCCTTACTTAAAGTGTCCACATCAGAGTACCCCCTTACATCAGGTGTCCCCATCAGCATTCCGCCTTACATCAGGTTTCCCCATCAAAGTACCCCCTTATAGAAGGTGTTCCCATCAGAGTCCCCTCCTAGATCAGCTGTGTGCATCAGATTACCCCCTTAGATCAGTTGCCCCATCAAAGTGCCCCCCTAGATCAGATGCCCCCATCAGTGCCCCCTTACATAAGGTGCCCCATTAGAGCGCCCCAAACATTAAGTTCCCTCATCAGAGTACACCTTTACATAACGTATCCCTATCAGAGTACCCCCTTACATTAACTGCCCCAATCAGAGTCCTCCTTACTGATATACCCTCATATATCAGTCGTCCCCATCAAAGTATCCCCATAAATCAGTTGCCCCCATCAGAGGACTCCCATAGATCAGATGCCCCATCAGAGTCTCCCTATATATCAGTAAAGCCCAGTGCACCTTACTGATATGTCCCTGGAGCCGGGCAGGCAGGGGATGGGAGCAGGGAGGAGAAGCATGCTGCAGAGGGTGGGGCACACATGTGACATCAGTGCTGCAGAGTTGCAGGTTGATGGTTCGGGCTGGGCTGTCGGTTGGTCCGGATCCAGCCCGCAGTCCGCCATTTAGTGAAGGCAGTACTATATGAATGATACTGACCTTATCCGTCACTAGGACATAGTTTAACCTCAGACTGACTTCATATCCATCTTCATGCATTGTGGCTGATATGATCTGAAACAGAAAATAAGGCAGAATATATGTAACAACAGTGGCACTTGGTGATTGGTCCTGTGCTTCCATGTGTGACCAGGGGGACTGTCAGTCCTGGTTAAGCTCTGAATGGTGAGACTTAAGCAAGGTTCCATTCTCGCTCCTGGTGGCTGAACAGAATTGGTGGGGGAACAAAGGAAAGGTAGACATAGGCTGCTGGGGAGACTGACATTAAAATCATCCTGCTGCTTGCCTCGACATGGGAAAAGTATAGGCTTAAGCTGGCCATAGATGGATCAAAATTCAGCCAGTTCAGCAGGGACCGCCCGAATTTTGATCCACGTGTGGCTGCTCCCACTCTACTGCAGTCAATTGGGCTTGGTGGAAAAGTGTTGTTGATCTCCATTATCAGAATACAGTGGGGTTGATTTACTAAAACTGGAGAGTGCAAAATTAGGGGTAGTGCTGCATAAAAACCAATCAGCTTCCATTTTTTTTTTTTGTCAAAGCTTAATTGAACAAGCTAAAGTTAGAAGTTGATTGGTTACCATGCACAGCTGCCCCAGAGTTTGAACTCCCCAGTTTTAGTAAATCAACCCCTATGTCTCAGCAAGGAGGATTCCTTTATCCACCTTGATTGTGTGATTGGAGGGCATCCTTTTGTTATTTTGTTCAGCCTACTGTGGTCAGCCTCACTTTAAAGAAACCTGCTAAGTACTTTTCCATCTAAACTGGCCAAACCACATATCTCAAATGCAATTTCAGAAAAATACCCAGCCTACTATGAAAAAAACAAGTGTTAATGGTATTTCAAAATCCAAGAGGTAAAATAATATCAATTTTATTCAGGTCAAATAAAACAAATGCCTCTTCCCACTTTAAAAATAATTAAAAAAAGAATATTTACACAGCTGACAATCACTAAATACCAAAAGGCTACACATATACACGAATCTGCACGATTGCTAGAAAATAACACTAGTGATTAGAGTGTTAAAAGATACACCATCATCTACTTAGTACACAAATAAAGCTAGATGTAAAATGATCAAATGTATCATGAAAAAGTATAATTAAAATTATAGTCAAAGAAAATAACTGAACTATGATATGTGAAGGAAACCAGAAAGCGTAACAGTGATGAAACCAGTAAGGAAATACAACTAAAGTCATTGCCAAATGCATAGCACAGATCTGAGTTCTTTAGGCATCATCCTAGTACCAATTTCTAGATTCAGAGGTTGGTTCTCTTGTAAAAGCAATCCTAGCAGCTATCTAGCAGCAGGAGGGGACATCCCCCTTCCGCGGCTTTCTAAAGCCTCGTACACACGGGACGACAATCATACGTACGATCGTCTCAAATCGTATGTTGGATAATGTAACTTGCATACTGACTGCACTACACGATCGTACGATCACAGAAAGAACGTTCAGGTGCATGTAATTAGCATCCGGCCATTCCTGACTTCTGAGCATGCTTGTTTTGCACAATACAACTTGTTGTACCAACTGCTTTGTACACACGATACAACGGTCGTATGACCCCTTGTTGGTACGACCAAGTTTTGTAGTCTGCTCATACAACTCCCCTTGTACAACTGTCGTATGTTCGGCTGTTCTAATCGCGCATACCAACAATCGATTTCGCATACAACGGTCGTTAGTACGACCTGTTGTATACAATCATCGTCCCGTGTGTACAAGGCTTAAGGCTGTCCTGTGCCTCCGGGAGACCCAAGTGACCAGCTGGTGTGTCTGCCCATGGATAGTAAAATTTACGTCATTATTCACCATTGCACAGGCGTGTGCAATTTTAAAGCGTGACATGTTTGTGATCTATTTACTGGGTGTAACATCATATTTTATATCTCATATGTATTGTGTTTTTTTTTTTGCATTAAAATTCAAAAAAGTGTATTTTTTTTCCCAAAAAATTGCATTTGAAAAACAGCTGCGCAAATATCGCGTGACATAAAAAATTGCAACACCCACCAATTTATTCTCTATTGCCTCTGCTTTAAAAAAATATATAATGTTTAGGGGTTCTAAGTAATTTTCTAGCAAAAATACTGATTGTTACATGTAAACAAAAAGTGCCAGAAAAGGCCTGGTCTGGAAGTGGTGCAATATACACTACCTGCCTGGAGTTTGCATGTTCTCCCTGTGCCTGCGTGGGTTTCCTCCGGGTACTCCGGTTTCCTCCCACACTCCAAAGACATGCTGTGAGGTAAATTAGATCCTTTCTAAATTGGCCCTAGTATATGTATGAATGTGAGTTAGGGACCTTAGATTGTAAGCTCCTTGAGGGTAGGGACTGATGTGAATGTACAATGTATATGTAAAGCGCTGCGTAAATTGACGGCGCTATATAAGTACCTGAAATAAATAAATAAATAAAATAATGTAATTATTAAAACATTGTTATATTCCTTTGTTATAATTTTTGTACCATGATATGCAATTTTCTAACCACCGAGCATCATTCCAGCTACCCATCATACTTACTCTTCCCATCCGAGGTTTACCAATCAGTGCCTTAAATTCAGAGTCATTCTGTGTATAGCAGCGCAAATGTGCACAAATATGATCCAACTGCTGCCTCCAATAGCCTACAAAAATAAATTCACATTTATAAACAATCAGAAATCTAACACACAATCAGACAACCAGGCTACATGTAACAATTATACTTCATACATATTGCTGAAGCAGAGGCTAACTCCCTTTAAACAGTAAAGCTTCAAAGCCATTTACATGAGTTATTGATTTGGTAATTACGTAGGACAGAAGAGATACTGTACATATATGTTTTTTTTTAATTTTTTCACAATCAATTATTTCTTTTGTGATATTGTCATCCAAAAAGTGCACTATATTAACAAAAGTACTGGGACGCCTGCCTTTACACGCACATGAACTTTAACCTCCCTGGCGGTGTTCCCGAGTGTGGCTCGGGGTGGATTTTCAGTACCAAGAACGGTAACCCCGATCCACACTCGGGATTGCATTGCTGGATCCAGGCAGTGCTACTTACCTTGTCCCCTGGATCCAGCGATGTCCCCCGCAGTGTCTGCGGGCTGTGTCCGCCGCCAGATGTCTCTGTGTGCCGGGCTCCGTTCCCTGCGAGCGTTGCGTCGCACGGGGACGGAGACCGGCGGGAAATTCAAAAAGTGAAACACACACAGCACATACAGTACACTGTAATCTTACAGATTACATTGCTGTATGAAAACATTTCACATCCCCTTTGTCCCTAGTGGTTTGCCCAGTGCCCTGCATGCACTTTTATATTATAAATGTCATTCTTTCTGCCTGGAAACATGAGAATGTCCATGGCAACCAAAAAGTGTCCCTTTGCGTCAAAAGTGTTTCTGATCAGCCAGAAAACAGCGATAGTAAATAAGAATCATTTGCAGAATTGAGTGATACTGATTTTTGGGGAAATTTATCATCAGAAACTAAAAGTGACGACAGCGACAATTCTGCAAATGAGCAAATTTCAGTGTTTTTGGTTTGATTACATTATTGAATAAATTTTATTACTATTACGTTATTATTTTTGATAATTATTTTTAGTTATTTATTATATTATAATTTATGATTTTATTTTTCAAACTTTTTCATACCCGGGATGTCTACTAGACTCTTGTTTGGACAGATTTAAGTGAGTTATTGCTTAGAATTACAGGCCTACAATATAAAACGCCAAATTTTCATGCAAAATAATCGTACCGCTTTCAGCACCAAAAATCTGAAATAATCATACCGTCAGGGAGGTTAATGGCATCCCAGTCTTAGTCCATAGGTTTCAATATTGAGTTGGCCCAACCTTTGCAGCTGTAACAGTTTCAACTCTTCTGAGAAGGCTGTCCACAAGGTTTAGGCGTGTGTGTATGGGAATGTTTGACCATTCTTCCAGAAGAACATTTGTGAGGTCAGGCACTGATGTGGACAAGAAGGCCTGGCTTGCAGTCTCCGCTCTAATTCATCCCAAAGGTGTTCTATCGGGTTGAGGTCAGGACTCTGTGCAGGCCAGTCAAGTTCCTCCACCCAAACACACTCATTCATGTCTGTATGGCCCTTGCTTTGTGCACTGATGTGCAGTCATGTTAGAACAAGAAGGGGCCACCCCCAAACTGTTCCCACAAAGTTGAGAGCATGAAATTGTCCAAAATGTCTTGGTATGCTGACGCCTTAAAGGCCCGTACACACGGTACAATTATCGGACAAAAACTGTCATACGACAGCCATGTATACGTACAATAATCCGACCGTTAGTACTCTCTATTTGACAGCCGATTTTTCAATTATCGTCCAACAGAAGTTGTATGAGCAAACTTGAAAACCTTTGTCTGCCAACAAGGTGTCGTTTGATTTTCAGCTCGAGTGTACAGAAGTTGGACAAACAAAAGTTGTAAGTGCTAAACACGCATGCTCGGAATCCAGGAAGTGTTCAGTCATGTAAACCTGCGTCTGTAATTCACAATTCACCTGAACTTCCTCTTTATACACTCGTAACACGTCACTACGTTTGGCTTTGTTGAACAATAATTTGACTGCCGTCAGTATGCTAGACAAAATCACGGACAGCCAATTTTGGGAAAAGTTGAACGTGCAGTCGTACGATAATCGCACCGTGTGTACGAGGCTTTAGAGTTCCCTTCACTGGAACTAAGGGGCCAAGCCCAACCCCTGAAAAATAACCCCACACCATAATCCTCCCTCCACCAAATGATTTGGACCAGTGCACAAAGCAAGGTTCATAAAAAGCAAGATCTAAAAGAGTCCTGACCTCAACTCGATAGAACACTTTTGGGATGAATTAAGAGTGGAGACTGTGAGCCAGGCCTTCTCGTCCACATCAGTGCCTGACCTCACAAATGTGCTTCTGAAAGAATGGTCAAATATTCCCATAGACACTCCTAAACCTTGTGGACAGAAGAGTTGAAGCTGTTATAGCTGCAAAGGGTGCGCCAACTCAATATTGAACCCTACGGACTAATTAATGAACTGTCATGATCGGCTCTCTAAAGATCTATACTAACGATCCAATTAGCGGGATTTTTCGTCCGATTTTCGGATCGTGTGTACGGGCCATAAGACAGGGATGTCATTAAATGTATTTATTTATAAATAAATAATATAAATAAAACTCAATATTGAACCCTACGATCGAAGGCTGGGATGCCATTTAAGTTCATATGTGTGTAAAGGTAGGCGTCCCAAGATTTTTGGTAATATAGTGTATGAAAGATTAGTAAAAGAAAATAAAAAATCAGCATTATGGTCGCTCTCAAAGGGCCGGTTGTATATGTAAAACTAGATGTCCAGAGCACCCCCCCCCCTCCTTACATTAGATGCCAAGAGAGCCCCCCCACCATCAGAAGTCAAGGGTCCCCCATCCTTCCTTACATCACAGTGGGGGCAGAGCTGGGAAGCAGAAAGTGCAGGGTCTGGAGCAATTCTGAGACCAGGGGAGGTGGAAACAAGGGGGTGCTGCAGCTGCACAGAAGCGCAGGATCTGAAGGAGGAGTTCTGTCTTCCAGCCTGTTACAGACTGCTGAGACGGGGTGGTGGAGATGGGGGGAGTTCTGCAGCTGCAGGAGAGGTGTGAGGGCCACATAAAATGACCTGGAGGGCCAGATTCGGCCCACAGGCCTTCTGTTTGACACGTGTGCTAGAGAATGCTTTTTTTAATTTATTTTTTTTTAAGCAGTGTAGTTAGGCCATACCGCTGCTTTATACATTGGCTTCATTTTTAGAGGTTCTCTGAGTAGTATAATAGCTCACAATTTTGGTGCTTCTGAGCTCAAGTTTAACCACAGCACCATCGATATGTACAGTATCTGACAAAAGTGAGTACACCCCTCACATTTTTGTAAATATTTTATTCTATCTTTTTATGTGACAACACTAAAGAAATGACACTTTGCTACAATGTAAAGTAGTGAGTGTACAGCTTGTATGACAGTGTAAATTTGCTGTCCCCTCAAAAGAATCCAACACACAGCCATTAATGTCTAAACTGCTGGCAACAAAAGTGAGTACACCCCTAAGTGAAAATGTCCAAATTGGGCCCAAAGTGTCAATATTTTGTGTGGCCACCATTTTTTTCCTAACTGACTTAACCCACTTGAGCATGGAGTTCACCAGAGCTTCACAGGTTGCCACTGGAGTCCTCTTCCACTCCTCTATGACAACATCACGGAGCTGGTGGATGTTAGAAACCTTGCACTCTTCCACCTTCTGTTTGAGGATGACCCACAGATGCTCAATAGGGTTTAGGTCTGGAGACATGCTTGACCAGTCCATCACCTTTGCCCTAGGCTTTTTTGGCAAGACAGCGGTCATCTTAGAGGTCTGTTTGGGTCGTTATCATGTTGGAATACTGCCCTGCGGCCCAGTCTCTGAAGGGAGGGGATCATGCTCTGCTTCAGTATGTCACAGTACATGTTGGCATTTGTGGTTCCTTCAATGAACTGTAGCTCCCCAGTGCCGGCAGCAGCCCCAGACCATGACACTCTCACTTATCTTGGTCTCCTCAGACCACAGGACATGGTTCCAGTATTCCATGTCCTTAGTCTGCTTGTCTTCAGCAAACTGTTGGCTTTCTTGCGCATCATCTTTAGAAGAGGCTTCCGTCTGGGACGACAGCCATGCAGACCAATTTGATGCAGTGTGCGGCGTATGGTCTGAGCACTGATAGGCTGACCCCCACCGCTTCAACCTCTGCAGCAATGCTGCATTCATGCGTCTATTTACCAAAGGCAATCTCTGAATATGACGCTGAGCATGTGCACTCAACGTCTTTGGTCGACCATGGCGAGGCTTGTTATGAGTGGAACTTGTCCTGTTAAACTGCTGTATGGTCTTGACCACCATGCTGCAGCTCAGTTTCAGGGTCTTGGCAATCTTCTTCTAGCCTAGGTCATCATTATGTAGAGCAACAATTCTTTTTTCAGATCCTCAGAGAGTTCTTTGCCATGAGTTGCCATGTTGAAATTTCAGTGACCAGTATGAGAGAGTGAGAGCGATAACACCAAATTTAAACACACATGCTCCCCATTCACACCTGAGACCTTGTAACACTAACAAGTCCCATGACTGTGGGGAGGGAAAATGGCTAATTGGGCCCAATTTGGACATTTTCACTTAGGTGAGTACTCACTTTTGTTGTCAGCGGTTTAGACATTAATGGCTGTGTGTTGAGTTATTTTGAGGGGACAGCAAATTTATACTGTTATACAAGCTGTACACTCACTACTTTACATTGTAGCAAAGTGTATGTCGAACATATTGTCATATTTAAACGACAGGGGAGTTTTATTGAGTTGTGTGTCGGTAATTACAGATTTGGCGACTGTTGTTTTCACTCATGAGTGGATTCACTTTTACAGGTTTAACCCGGGTTAATCGGTAAAAGGGAGGGGTGTCAGTACCCTGAACAATCACAATGTTCCAGAGTCCACACTTACCCCTCGTACACACAAATTTAAACCACAATAGCGAGAGTGAGAGAGTATGACCAGTGACTTTAAAGTTGTACCGTTGAGTACCGTTTCTTGAGAGACTCCTAGACTTTTTTCTTAACAACGAGATGTATTACTACTGGAT
>BLSH010475806.1:526363-541531 GCA_018402905.1 Glandirana rugosa
GAGAAGATTTCTACTACGTGTTCTTTCGGACGATTGTCAAACGACTTCTGTTCGTCTGATTCCTGTACCTAATGACCTTGGTACGGGACACCAGACTACTCTGGTTCTATTTGAATAAACCAAGTCTACCACAGTTCGCACACACCGCCGTTGGTCCACTCCTCATGGTACATGTTGGCATTCATGGTTCCCTCAATGAACTGTAGCTCCCCAGTGCAGGCAGCACTGATGCAGCCCCAAACCATGACACTCCCACCACCATGGTTGACTGTAGGCAAGACACACTTGTCTTTGTACTCCTCACCTGGTTGCCGCCACACACGCTTGACACCATCTGAACCAAATAAGTTTATCTTGGTCTCATCAGACCACAGGGCATGGTTCCAGTAATCCATGTCCTTAGTCTGCTTGTCTTCAGCAAACTGTTAGCAGGCTTTCTTGTGCATCATCTTTAGAAGAGGCTTCCTTCTGGGACGACAGCCATGCAGACCAATTTAATGCAGTGTGCGGCGTATGGTCTGAGCACTGACAGGCTGACCCCCCACCCCTTCAACCTCTGCAGCAATGCTGGCAGCACTCATACATCTATTTCCCAAAGACAACCTCTGGATATGACGCTGAGCACAGGCACTCAACCTCTTTTGATGACCATGGCAAGGCCTGTTCTGAGTGGAACCTGTCCTGTTAAATCGCTGTATGGTCTTGGCCACCATGATGCAGCTCAGTTTCAGGGTCTTGGCAATCTTCTTATAGCCTAGTCCATCTTTATGTAGAGCAACAATTCTTTTTTTTTCAGATCCTCAGAGAGTTCTTTGCCATGAAGGGCCATGTTTAACTTCCAGTGACGAGTATGAGAGTGTGAGAGCGATAACACCAATTTTCACACACCTGCTCCCCAATCACACCTGAGACCTTGTAACACTAACGAGTCACATGACACCGGGAAGGGCAAATTACATATTGTGCCCAATTTGGACATTTTCACTTAGGGGTGTACTCACTTTTGTTGCCAGCGGTTTAGACATTAACCACTTCAGCCCCAGAAAGTTTTACCCCCTTCCTGACCAGAGCACTTTTTGCGATTCTGCACTGCGTCGCTTTAACTGACAATTGTGCTGTCATGCGACGTTGTACCCAAATGAAATTTGCGTCCTTTTTTTCCCACAAATAGAGCTTTCTTTTGGTGGTATTTGATCCTCTCTGCATCATTTCCGATCACCGCTATAAACAAAAGAAGAGTGACAGTTTTGCAAAAAAAAAAATACAAATCCACAAAAAAAATATAAAAAAAATGTTTTTCATCGGTTTTGGCCAATTTATATTCTTCCTCATATTTTTGGCAAAAAAAAAAATCGCAATCGGCGGTTGATTGGTTTGCGCAAAACTGGCCGCGTTTACGGATGATGAGAATTCATTTCTGGGGTATTGCGATATTGGGGCAGACATGTTGGACATTTTTGACACTTTTTTGGGACCAATGACATTTATTCAGCGATCAGAAATTTAAATGTCCACTGATTACTGTATAAATGTCATTGGCAGTGAAGGGGTTAACCTGCAGGGGGAGATCTAGGGGTTAAGTGTGTTCCCTGGATGTGTGGGGGCGCTGGGCTACCATGGGCATAAGAGATCTAACTGATTCCAGTGACAGGGATCAGTAGATCTCCTATGCCCCCACTAACAGAGCGGGGAACCGCCGTGTTTACATCGTTCTTTAGCTGTGGCCGCTCATCGCAGCTCCCCAGCGGACATCGGGTCCGCTCGAGCAGCGGGCACACTCCTCAGGAGTACAGCGGCACGCGCCCCCTAGCTGCCACCCGCAGATCGCTGCTTTTTTTACGGCGATTCGCGCTGGGCATATTTACAGCGGCAGTGTGGAACCGGTAAATGGCTGCACCTTTAGTTATTTTGAGGGGACAGCAAATTACACCGTTATACAAGCTGTACACTCACTACTTTACATTGTAGCAAAGTGTAATTTCTTCAGTGTTGTCACATGAAAAGTTATAATAAAATATTTACAAAAATGTGAGGGGTGTACTTACTTTTGTGAGATACTGTATGTGCTTAGCCATCATCCTGTGTTACATAAGATGTCTAACCTCGGCCTGGACTGACTGCTGTGAGAAGCGGTTTGCGATCACTCATCTTTTCCTTCTTCTCTTTCTCTGATAACAGCTCCAGCTCCTTCTTCTCCATGAGTTTGCTGGATGGGTAAAACAATCCCACAGTCTGGGTTCCCATGTCCACTTTCTCAGTACCTAGTCTAGGGTCCGGCAATGAGACCGATAATGGTTGCCAGGAAGCACGACCATCTAAATCCTAAAACAGAAGGTTATATCACATATATTTTATATATTTCAACCCTATTTTACATCAGAGGGAAAAGGTGTCATAATATAGAGGCAGACGTCTAGTTTACACATTACGACATTTAATGGAGCAAGGTTCTTATCACGTAACAATACTATTAAAATAGGTTAGATTTACTAAGGGTGAAGTGGTCCCAGGGCCGGATTAACATAGGGGCTATTGGAGCTGCAGCTCCAGGCCCCTACCTCAAAATAGGGCCATGCCAGTGAGTCATTAATGCTGTTTAGCTTTGTGTGTGTATACCATTGTTATGTAAATTGCGGACGGCATGCGCTTTTGTTATGTAAATTAAGGACGACCGACATGCGCTATTGTTATGTAAATTGTGTGCAGCAGGCGCTATTGTTATGTAAATCGTGGACGGCAGGCGCCATTGTTATGTAAATCACAGACGGCAGCTGAGTTCCACAGAGTAGCATAGCATAGAGCAGGGATATGCAATTAGCGGACCTCCAGCTGTTGCAGAACTACAAGTCCCATGAGGCATAGCAAGACTCTGACAGCCACAAGCATGACACCCAGAGGCAGAGGCATGGTGGGACTTGTAGTTTTCCAACATCTGGAGGTCCGCTAATTGCATATCCCTGGCATAGAGGCTGAGTCTTGTTCCTTCCCCACAGCTTTCACCCCCATAGCGCAAAATACAGCAAATGGCACTAAATAGCGCCCAGGCAACAGATAGCACCCAAATCCTTACTCCAGTGAAGACCTGGAGATGTGTACATGGAAATAATGTTTAGCGCATGATATAATCACCTAAATTGTACTAAAATTTGCGGGATATTGTTTAAAGATAATCTGCTTTTAAACTGTGAGAAAAAGTGATTTCTACACTGAAATATCTTAAAAAGTCTGAGAAGAGATAAAGTCCCCATCTATTTACTCCTAGGTGCAGAGCACAGCTGAGCATGACCATCCATGGATTTATTACAGGGCGCTATAGTAAATACCAAAATGAGAGCTGGTAGGGCTTTATAGTAAATACCAAAATGAGAGCTGTGAGAGTTTTTTTGGGAGTAAAAGTTGGAGCAATGCAGCCCAATGCAATCTTCAGCCATTCATTCTAATACAATTGTAACTTCCGCAAAGAAATCCTTTTCATGTTGAGATGAAATGTATCTTTCTCTCAAAGAAATTGTCCTTGCAACAATGTTGCAATTTTGATAATCAATTTTGTTTTTAAGATTGGTAGAATGTTCAATCTTTTCATGTTTTGTTAAAATATTATTTTTTCTCTATCACTTTCACTTGTTGATATCTAGCGCACAAAAATATTTCCCCAAACTCACACAGCTGTCTTTACAAACCAAAAACAATACCATTGCTTATGGGAATTTAAAATGAATCCCATTTGTTTTATTTTTTATTCTTTCCAAATGGTTTTAAAGAGGAAGTAAACCCTGATGGGTTTTACTTCCTCTTTGTTACCCTGCAATTTAAAAGCATAATAAGCTAGTATGCATCGCATACTAGTCTATTATGTGTCACTTACCTGCATTGGAAGCCTGCGATGTCCCCACTCCAGGCCGCATCCATCTTCACCCCTCTTCCTTCCAGGGCCACGATCTCCAGCTCTGTGACAGGCCGGAGCTGCGTGACGTCATTCCCGCGCATGCGCACAGGAGCTGCCAATCACGGCACATCGGCACATGCAAGTACAGTGAGGTCAGGCACTGATGTGGATGAGAAGGCCTGGCTCGCAGTCTCCGCTCTAATTCAGCCAAAAGGTGTTCTATTGGGTTGATGTCAGGACTCTGTGCAGGCCAGTTAAGTTCCTCCACCCCAAACTCATTCATCCATGTCTTTATGGACCTTGCTGCACTGGTGTGCAGTCATGTTGGGACAGGAAGGGGCCATCCCCAAACTGTTCCCACAATGTTGGGAGCATGAAAGGCCCACCAAAATCCTCAGAACCAGGCCCATGTTGCTCTTAATCTGGCCCTGAGTGGTCCTAAACCTGGTTTAACTACTTGACCTCTGGAAGGATATTTTCTGCTATTCAGCACTGTGCCACTTTAACTGCCAATTGCGCGGTCATGCAACAATGTACGCAAATTACATTTAAATCATTTTTTACACACAAATATAGCTTTCTTTTGGTGGTATTTGATCACCACTGGGTCTTTTATTTTGGAAAACAAAAAAAAACAATATTTTCCACTTACTGTTATTAAAAACATATCCAATAAATCAAAAAAACAAACGTATTCATAAATTTAGGCCAAATATATTCTGTTACATGTCTTTGGTAAAACAAAATCCCAATATGTGTATATTAATTGGTTTGCGAGAAAGTTATAGCGTCTACAAACTATAGGATATATACTGGAATTTACGCAGTGGACAATTTGGTGCTAACAAACACTATCTGGAAGGGTCACTAACTGAGAATGACGTGGCTAGAGACACTAATACAGTGATCAGTGATAATACTGTGAACTGACAATATATTAATGACACTGGCTGGAAAGGGGAATAACATCTAGGGGCAATCAAGGTGGTTAACTGTGTGCCTAACAATGTGTACAGTAATATGTGCTGCTTTTACTTTCTGATCTGGCTGTTGTTTCTCCCTGCTTGTCAGGGAGAAAAAACAGCCAGATCGCTGTTCCAATGGACATAGAGTTGTGTGAAATCTGATGCCAAACTCGTGCTGTGTCCAATGACAGCACGGGTCAGCAGGGGGCGTGAGCATGCATGTCCCGAACCCAGAAGCAAGGCAGCAATGTACAGGTACGTTGTCCGGCCTCCCTGTGCCACCCATCCTCAGTAAACCTACTATGGGCGGGTGGTAAGTAGTTAACGTAAATCTAATCATTACAATCTCATATAAACAAATGTCCAATAATTCTAAATCTAGTATATCTTTAAAGCCCAATTTCAGCCAAAACCATTTTTTAAGGCTAAGTCTACCTTTGTGACCTTTGTTTCATGTTAGACTTTTTATATTTATCAACAATCAACCTCCAAACTCAAGCTGTCCCCCCTTTACCTAAATCACAAGGTACATCTCCTGCAACATTCTGTTTGTGTAAATGAAAGGTTTTACCCCACATTTCAACACTGACATATTTAGCCCTGCCCATTTCGTCAGTGACAGGTTTGGTCCCACCCACATTTAAACTGTGACAGGTTTGGCCCGCCCACATTTGCATAGCGATAGGTTTGGCCCTTCTTACATTTCCAATACAGGCCCAATCAGAATAGTGACAAGTCCCACCCACATTTCCAATAGCAACAGGCCCCACCCACAATTTTAATAGCAACAGGCCCCACCCATGTTTCTAATAGTGACAGGCCCCACCTACGCATCCAAAAGTGACAATCCCTCCCACATTCACAATAGTGACAGGCCCCGCCCATATTCACAATAGTGACAGGCCCCACCCACATGTACAATCCTGCCCTCTTCCACTGCCCTGATCACCTGCTAGAACCCCTTGGAATATATGGTCCATCTAGGTGTTGGGAGCGTGTGAATCTCACTCTTCCCCCTACTATGCAGCACTTGGTGACTGTGCAGCCAATCACCAGGTCCGATCCATGTCACAAGGTGGTGCCCAGTGTAAGTTCAAAGCCAGACCGAATTGTGCCTACACATGGCGTTTTCTCTGGGCTTCATCTGGTGAAGCACAGAGAGGCATGGCTGGTAACTGCCATGGAAGAGCTCATCTATCTAGTGAACCTGTAACTGTGCCATGAATAAGCCAAGTGCAGTCTTGGGTAGTGTCTATTCTTTACCTCTGGAAAACCCTGTTATCAGATTTGCAGGGTGAAAATTAAAGCAGCACTGAATTGGCAGTGATCTCTCCCAGCATTGCTTTAAAATGGCACCCTGTCTCAGTAGCTCTGGCCAGTCCAGGTGGGGTTCATTGCTGAAAGCACTGGCTTCCAATTCAGCTTCTGGCTATTCAATCCTGCTACGGAGACTTTAAAGTGGAGCTCCACACAAAAGGTGAAGGTCCGCTTGTTCACAACCCCCCCCCCCCCCCCCGAGGTAGTACCCGCTTCCACTTCCTAGTAAGATCGCCACATAGCGATCTATGTCATTTCCGGCCCTCCTCCTTCCCCCCGCTGCCTTTTGGGACACGCAGATGTCCCAGAAGATGGCGGGACCATTCAGAAAGCGCAGCATGACTCGCTCATGCGCAGTAGGAAACAGGCTGTGAAGCCTCAAAGCTTCACTTCCGGTTTCCCTTACTACAGATGCCAATGCCTGCACCCGTAGCTGATTGACAAATCAAATAGGGGTGAGGACATCTCAGGATCACTGGACAGGTAAGTGCCATATTAAAATTCAGCAGCTACAGTGTAGCTGCTGACTTTTATTTATTTATTTTTTTTTTTTACAGATTGGAACTCCTGCTGTATCAGCACAAGGATTTTGCATTGTGTTACAGGGATATAATGGGCACTTCATGGCTGCCAAGCACCCATATTTAACGTGCTACTAAACTCAAGACCCTGCATTCACTTTAAATGTGTAAACTTATACCGCGCTCCCACTAGTGTATGAGTGCCTTTATAGTCCACCTAACAAAGGCACCCACTATAAAATTAAAATAATGTGAAAAGAATATATGGTGAATCAATACGGGATTCAACCCAGATTGCAACACTCTAATAAGGTGCAGGTAATATTGCCATACATATAAATAATGATACAGTCTCTGTGATGGTTGGAAAAACCCAAACTTCACATAAACTGTATTGTGATATTCCTTTATGTTAATACAGTGACCAATCATGGATTTGATCCAGGCCAACAAATTACATAAAGCAAATAAAGTGCAAAGAGTCTCTAAAGTGCAGTCTGTGCAAATAATGTGCAAAAATATTTGGTATAAATGGTGCAAAAAAAAAAAACAGTCCAAATAAAACAGTCCAAAAAAAAAAAAAAAAAAAGTCCAATCTTCAGCCACTGTGTTTATCAATGGAGAATTCAACTTCAAACGGATATTCAGCTTCAAATGAGTACACCAGATTGTGGACCAATAACAAACCACTTAGGCACCTTTTATACTGTAATATTACTCCTTCACCAGGCACCCTAGTGACACACCCTACTCACCAGATGGAGTGGATTCCCATTACAGGAATCATAAGCACCTTGGGTGATAGGTTGAAGTCTTGTCCTCCGAGGTCCCAAAGAAAGCCACTGCTGACATGGATGGAAAGAACTTCCTTGAGCTCAATGAGGGAGGAAAAAACAAAACGGGTCCAAAATCGTGAAGTATGTTCGCTTTATTGATAAAGCAGAAAAAAGTGCTACATGCGGTAAAAATAACTTCAGGGGAGGCTGATTGCGGTCCACCTGCGTTTCAAAAAACTGAAGTTTTCATTCTTCCCTGATTGTCCTATCAGGATGCAGGACCTCTGACCCTCTGTCCAGACAGTGCTGATCGACCCTGTGATGATCACATGCACTATCCCAAGAAAAAAAAAACTCTAGGAATACACACCAAACTGAGCATGTGCAGCTTGTCCCCTGGCCTCTGTTATATCAGAAGATATATTAGGGAAAGCGGAAGAAGGGGAGATTCAGAGAAGACAGGATCAAACAGCCTTTATAAACAATGTACATTATTGACCCCTTAGGTTCCACAGTGAGTATAACAAGCGTGCTTTACTGTATATACAGACTGATTTTGCTGTTGTGGGTTTACTAATACTTTAAGCAGAGTAGAGAAGATCCAGCTCTGGGATTCTGGTGGTTAGGAAGCAATGAAATACAAAAGACATGCAAATCATTCTCAACTAACAGTAATTCTGCACACAAAAAGTTTGCTTCTGCTGTGTGTAGGCAGCAAAATGATTATAGATAGGAATAGATAAAAAGGATGAAAACGTTAAATATACAGGTTAGCTTACTGCAGATTGGGTCATCCGGTCTGTACTGGTTACCATCCTGCTCTGCTGGGCTGAGAATCGTCCTGGAGGCTCCAGGTAAACTCCACAGGTTGCACAGAAGTGGGCATAAGGATGGTTGCTGGCCGCGCACTTAGAGCAAGTCAGATAACTCACAGAGAGGCCTGGCTAAAAAAAAAAAAAAAATGCTACAGTTTTCATTTAAAGCTTATAAAACAAAATAAAAAATGGGAATTGGTTATTATAAGAAAGTGTAGTATTACCTTTGCCCCACACCAGTCACAGAAACGGGCATCTGCCAAGTTCACACGGCCACACTTGGAACAAGCCTGCATTTTTCCCATCTGGTTAGGTAAAGGAGGTGCAGAATCTCCGCTGTATATTGGCTGCCATAAAAAAAATGACATAGTGGCCATAGGTGTACTGATAGCTGATCACAAAAACCTTAGCCAGACAGAGCGAAATATAAGATTACAAGATTAACAAAGAATGTAACAGACAAATTCCACCACCTCGAAGGGACCCAATGTCCATTTACTTGTGCCAAATTATTCTGACAAGCTTCAATGACAGTGTATAAGGTGCAAGAGGCAAGAGAAATGTATCAGGAGTTTTCAGTGCTGGGATACTGGAATCAATTTATTTTGGCTTTGTCAATTGGCTGGTTTACTGACAGTTCTGTATCATACGAACAATGGATCATAAATCAGTATTGTCCCTGTACTGATTGTGTGATCACTATGCCCCCTATACTATGGATCACAAGCAGGCTTCATTCATTCATTCATTCATTCATCATTCATTGGTGTCAGCTTGCAGAAGCCCCTACATCTTGCACACTGAAGTATGCATCTGATTAATATTGTAATTGTCTGATACAAATACAGTATTAATAATATATAAATCTATTGTAACTTAACATATGTATTTATTCATTTATTACAATTCCTTCATTTTCTTTCATTTGTCATCCTATAAGACAAATAGGAGCAGTGTTTTTTTTATTTATTTATAAATGTACTAAATTAAATCCTTGAAAGATTGAAACTTAAAAAATGTAAAAATGATTCACTGAGATATAGTTAAGTTAACTGACGCATATTGACACTGCTAAGTTTGGCCTGGACACTTAGGCCTCATTCATCTCTGGGCACAAAAATAGGAATTTTTGTACTCACTGTGAAGTCTATTGAGGGACACAGCTTGATGATATTAAAGTGGGTTTAAAGCCTTAAGCTTTTTTTTTACCTTAAAGTGGTTGTAAAGTATTTTTTTTAAAATGACAAATATGTTACACTTACCTGCTCTGTGTAGTGGTTTTGCACAGGGAATCCCGGATCCTCCTCTTCTCAGGTCCCTCTTCGCTGCTCCTGGCCCCTCGCTCCTATCGAATGGCCCCACAGCAAGCAGCTTGCTATGGGGGCACCCCAGCTGAGCTGAAGCTCTGTGTGTCCATTCAGACATGGAGCTGCCATTCGGCCCCACCCCTTCTCTCCCCTGATTAGCTAACTGACTTTGATTGATAGCCATGGGAGCCAATGGCGCCGCTGCTGTGTCTTAGCCAATCAAAAGGAGAATCCCGGATGGGCGAGGGAATAGTGGACATCGCTAGACAGAGAGGAACCTCAAGTAAGTATTAGAGGGGTGCTGGGGAGGCTGTTACACACAGAAGGCTTTTTATCTTGATGCATAGAATGCATTAAGATAAAAAAAAAACCTTCTGACTTTACAACTGCTTTAAAGTGTTTGTAAAGGCACAAAGTTCTTTACCTTCATGCATTCTATGCATGAAGGTAAAAAACCTGTGTGCAGAAGCCCCCCAGCACCCCCTAATACCTACCTGAGCCACCTTTCTTTCCAGCAATGTCCACAAGAACCTTGACTCTCTGGGGATTCACACTCCTGATTGGCTTTTGGCATCAGCACGAGCCATTGGCTCCCACTGCTGTCAATCACAGTCAGTGAGCCAATCTGAAGATGGAGGGGGTGGGGCCGAGCAGTGGCTCTGTGTGTGAATGGACACACAGAGCCATGGCTTGGGAGCGTGCCTGCTTGGGTGCCCTGAGTGCCAGCTGCTTGCTGTGGAGGCACCCGGCAGGAGGGAGTCGTGTGACCCGAGAAGAGGGGGATCCGGGCTGCTCTGTGCAAAACCACTGCACAGAGCAGGTAATTATATCATGTTTGTTAAAGAGGACTTAGTAACACTTTAATGTAATCTATGCATTAAGGTAAAAAACCTTCTGTGTCACAGGATCAAGCCCAGAGCCCCCCACCCCAAAACTTACCTGTGCCAGACTTCGATCCGGCACTGTGCATGAGAGCAGTCTCTCCCTCCTCACAGGGCAGATTGACAGCAGTGGGAACCATTGGCTCCTGCTGCTGTCAATCAAATTCTGTGACGAGAGAGGAGGGGATGGGTGAGCTGCGCTGTCTGCGTGCCACCTCACTAAATCTTTACTTTAGAATGGTCATACCAGCCATCATAGCATTCTGACTGCATGCACATACAAAAAACACAGAACAAGCTGTACCGTTTGGGTTTCTGGGAGTTTGGCTTCACAAGTCACACAGTGTTTTAGATTTATGGGATTTCCAGTTCCACAGAAACGACACAAGGTTTTATCCTACAAATCAATATTGTTATACATTAATCTTTTTACCATAGAAAAAGAATGACAATTACTTTAAACAATGAAGAAATAAAGCTGGATGGTTTAGTTAAAGAATTGTAAAGAATACTCTAACTTGATAACTGCATGTTATTACTGTAAATACAATAGTAGTCAGTATATGAATTCCATTTTAATTTCACACGCTTTTATTAATAATAATATTAAGGGACAATGACAACGGTTTGTATAAACTCTGACACTACCAGGAAGCTTAAATTAGTCACTTTTCATTCAAATTACTTATTCTTATAAAGGAAGAAAGAAAATAAAGCATGGCTGCAAATGCTCCAGCAGCCCTAGCAGTGTATAATTTGTCCAAACCCCTTTTGACTTCTTCTGGACAGCTTGGTTTGCATGAAAAAGTGGAGAAAAACATTGTATAAATAAAAGGCATGTGAAAAAAAGAACTGATATACTGAATACCATATTACACAACCATATATCAGAATACAATACTATGAACATCAGTGCCTCTTTAAATTTCATTGCAGCAAACATTAGCAATGTGCCTCCCTGGTTTAACAAGCAACAGTTTGCAGTTCACTTGAATAATCCCCTTTGCACACCTTTTATCTGCTACAGAATTATAATGGAAAGAAGAGAGGGTTGCACACATAAATAGATCACTCTAAAAAGTTGAAAGCTGAAGTTTGATCTGCTTATATTTTGAATCCCCCACCATTAACATGCTAATGACATTTGTAACCTTTCCATTTATTACAATCTGTTTTAGACCCATCAGAATGCTTTATATAGCTTCTGGAAAACATCACATCACCCAGCTTTAGCACTCCTCTTAGGTGCCTTCAGCCCTGATTCAACCAGTGGGCTGGCTCTTGTAGGAAGCTATGCAATATCAAAATGTATAGGTGGGGGATAAGTTTGTAAGAGTATGGCCCCTTCCACACGGGTTGGGCTCTGCCTGCTCAGTGGGGAATCTGTCTGCTGATCCCCGCTGAGCAGGTGGATGCCTGGCCTGCGTCCACTCCTTTTATGCGGAGCAGACACAGACACAGCCCATTCTCCTCTATGAACAGTAGAACACCTGACTGCCATCTGATCTGTTCCCGCCAGACGGATGGGCGACAGAGCCGTTAACATCCGCCACTCCATAGAGGATAATGGAGGGTCTGATCGGGTCGGTCTGAAAAACTGACAGGTGGACCCAAGTGGTCCGCTAGTGTGAAAGGTATGTGTTGTTCCACAGTCAGCAAGGCTTAGTGGTGGTTAGCTCATCCCCATATGATTGGATATCAAAAGACGAAATACCCCCTTGATGGCACTTTAAACAGGTAGCAACACCACACTCATTGTTTTACAAATATAACAATTTATTGGTTCTTAGCATATAAAAGAAGTTGTCACACATATGAGGGACATGTGTATAATCAACTATACATATCTATCACATAAAAAGGTCTAATATATAGTCATACAGTCCACCAATTGTGCATCCGCATGTGCTGCGAAGAGAGATTTCAGGGTTGATTGTTCCGTTGTCCGAAGATGGAATTCAGTACCTAACGTGTACGTTTCGGATCCAGAGAAGCCCTTCATCAGGGGTGTATTACAACGGAGAAAAGGCACAATTGGGTTTATTTTCTAAAAGAGAGGATTGTTTTCTATCTCAACAGCATCTGTAGATGTGGGCGCAGTGGCTGTATAAATGATCCGACATGGTAAATGCAGCACTACTACTGGCGGAGTGGAGGTATGGCGAGCAGAAGAAGAGGGGCAGCAGTATTATCCAAAAGGGGGGGGAACTTCTGAGGCGTCTATATAGATCTCTGTGTTGGGATTCTGGCCATGCCAGATGTCCATGGCGTAGAGTCCACGATTTTGAAAAAATAGAATACCGGACAGTTTGGGCCGGGGGGATCTACCACCGGTCCACCCCCTCATGGATGGATAGGAGAAATCTCCTAGACCCTTCTGCTGGTCCAATTGTGCGCCCTCCTCCCAGGAAGTGTGAAAGGGGCTTATGCATTCCTAGACAAGCTGCATTTGGATATAGGCATCCCCAAAGCCCACATGTGATGCTGAGCCTCCACATTTGAAAGAACCAAAATCCTTGAAAGGGGCAGGTCAGGGGCAGTAAGGTTGAAGAGGGGAGGGCTAAATAAATATAGATGCCCTCCAGCCAGGAAATAAGGCAGGCTCTCTCTGACTTGCTGGATCTTCTAATCTGTACTCACTTTTGTTGCCAGCGGTTTAGACATTAATGGCTGTGTGTTGAGTTATTTTTAGGGGACAGCAAATTTACACAGTTATACAAGCTGTACATTCACTACTTTACATTGTAGCAAAGTGTCATTTCTTCATTGTTGTCACATGAAAAGATATAATAAAATATTTACAAAAATGTGAGGGGTGTACTCACTTTTGTGAGATACTGTGTCTGTGTGTATATATATATATATATATATATATATATATATATATATATATATACCTTATTTAATGTGCTTATGGAATCAATATGAGGTCTGCTTTATTTGCAGAATTACTTTTCAACTGTAACTTCTACCTGTTGCAGAAGAGGGAAACAAAATGAGAAAAAAACTTTGTTTGAGGTTCGGTGCTGCCCTACAGCCCTCTTTCCCTACGCACTGGCCACTGAGTGCCTTGTACTAAATGCAGTCCTGCATAGGTGTGCGCAGGGGGTGTGGCAGGTGTGCCGGGTCACACTCTAATCACTACGTGCGGTGGCGATTCCCGCTACTGCCTGGGCTTCCCCCATGTTGGCCCCTCTGCCCCGCAGTGCTGCTGGCTTCCCTACTCTCCTGGAGAGTGGATGGAGAATGGGGGAAGGGTCTAGTAAATATGTAATTTACCAACGCCTTCCTTTTCTTAACGAACACAGTGAATACATTCACTGTGTTCATTCATAACTGAAGCATAGTAAACTGCGTTTGCTATGCTTCAGTTTGTAAATGAACAGGAAGTCGCTCAGCACAGAGCACTTTCCATTCATTCACTGTCCAGTGCAGCTGAGGCTGCAGAGAAAGGCATGTGTGTTTGAGCTTTGGGGTGCACACCCTAATACAATAGGATGCACACATATATGCAGCCCTGCATATATAGTATACAAGATATAAGATGAAATATTGGCTATACAACTAGAATCGATTCACACTGACATCAATAGATATATTGATAAGCCTACATACACACAATAAAGAAAAAAATCTGTATAAAGTGTAAATGGAGTTCCCAATAGCAGCCAATCAGAACGGTATTTAATAACATAGTCTATAAATGGTTGCTATGGACATACAACAAAAATTCATATTTACATCAGCTGTATGAGAGAAACACACATGGCATTTGAGGTTCACTGACCTTCAGATGGATACTGGCTTGCGGCTGCATCTGTGCAAACAAAGGAGCTTCACACACAATACAGGAGGGAGTGTTCATAGGGACCATCGTTCTGCACTCTACACACAACCCCATCTGTGGAATGATAGATAACCCCTCAAAAATATAATTAACATGGTCCCTGAAATTCATAAAACCTGGAGCAGACAGATCTTGCAAAAGTGTCTCGCGTGCATTCTAAAAGTGGTGCAGCGTGCGCCAAATTCATGGACCTGTCTAGAACTTGTACAAGAGTTGGTCTTACTTAGAGTGAGATATGAACAGTTGGTATTTTAATTGGCACATTTTAGAAATACCTGAATTTGGTTGCTGTCAGAACCAAAAGTGTCGCAGATGCTACATGAATTTGGCGCAATGCATTAACAAAAGGGATTAACGCCAAAAAAGTGGCACAGCGGCTCTATTGAACTGACCCCAATATGTCCTATCAAGATACCAACTATCTTATACAGAAATGATCCAAGTGCAGGAAAGCAAACAGTGCACAGAAAATTGCTGTAACAGGACAATATTGTGTTCTACTAAAACAACAGTCACCAGTTATCGAACGGCAGAACACAGAAAAGTGAAATATGGCGGTTATAGTAACACCTTTTGTGTTGCTGTTTTGGAAACAAGAAAAGTACTTGTTACCAACAACAAAAACTGTTAATGATATATTAGACCTACATATACATACTCAACAAACGCATCTTTTTCAGATGGTCTGATCACGACTTATAATAATCATCTGTTAGCATGTTGGTACTATTTATATATCAAACTTGTTCCATGTAGAGGTCTTCCAGCATTAATGTTATGAGCAGGGACGGGACAAGGAGGAGGGGCAGTATCATGTGAGGTGAGGGTGGGAGGAAGAGATTGGGGGGGTCAT
>BLSH010475806.1:542091-553163 GCA_018402905.1 Glandirana rugosa
GTTTTTGGGGGCATATGTGCTAGGAGTGGAAATTTGGGAAGGAAGAGGATTTATGCGAGGGGGAATTGGGGAGGGGATTTGGAGTGGAGGGGGGGGGGCCGGATGTGTGCTCGAAGGGGAAATTTGAGTGGTAGAGGATTTTTTTTTTGGGGGGGGGGGGATTGTGCTGGGGGAAATTTGGGGTGAGAGAGGATTTGAGCTGGGAGAGGGATGGGGGCAAAGATTTGTCCTGGGAGGGGCTATTTCAGCAGAGGAGCAGATTTCTCCAGGGAGGAGGGGGAATTTATGCTTAAGAGTAAGCATGCAGATTAGTGCTCATTTTTTTTTTTTTTCTGACACATAATGCTCATACATCTTGGGGGGGGAAGCAGTTTGGCACGTTTGCCCTGGGCTCTAGATGACCTTTACCCGGCACTGAATATGAGAGCCATGGCAATACAATTGCCTATTCAATTTTTACTCTAGTCGTTAGACTTTCAGTCTGGCCGGAAAACATGTTCTCATACCTTCAAACTTTTTTGTACACTTTAGAGCATATTTCGACAGTCAACAACTATGGAAATGATCCCTGAAAGTATAGTTTTATACCTCCCAATTTTTTAAGTAGGGAATAAGGGACATCTATTAACAAAAGTATGGAGGTATAGGACACACCCCTGCCATGCCCCCTTAAAGAAGAATTATACAAATAAAATGATTAGGTAAACCCACAAGTGCTTTTTGTTTTACTACATCTATTCCTTTATATTGGCTTTTGAAACTTACAAATGAAGCAATTTAGAAATTGGATGAAATGTTTAGCACTGGGAAACAATTTTCGAAAGATAAAAAGTGCATTTTATATACAACTATATACACTATATTACCAAAAGTATTGGGACACCTGCCTTTACATACGCATGAACTTTAATGACATCCCAGTCTTTAGTCCGTAGGGTTCAATATGCAGTTGGCCCACCCTTTGCAGCTATAACAGCTTCAACTCTTCTGGGAAGGCTGTCCACAAGGTTTAGGAGTTTGTCTATAGGAATGTTTGAACATTCTTCCAGAAGCGCATTTGTGAGGTCAGGCATTGATGTGGACAAGAAGGCCTGGCAGTCTGCGCTCTAATTCATCCCAAAGGTGTTCTATCGGGTTAATGTCAGGACTCTGTGCAAGCCAGTCAAGTTCCTCTCCCTCAAACTCGCTCATCCATGGCTTTATGGACCTTGTTTGTGCAACCTGATAGAACACCTTTGGGATGAATTAGAGTGGAGACTGTGAGCCAGGCCTTCTAGTCTACATCAGTGCCTGACCTCACAAATGCGCTTCTGGAAGAATGGTCAAACCTTCCCATAGACACACTCCTAAACCTTGGACAGACTTCCCAGAGGAGTTGAAGCTGTTATAGCTGCAAAGGGTGGGCCAACTCAATATTGAATCCTACAGACTAAGACTGGGATGCCATTAAAGTTCTGTGTAAAGGCAGGCGTCCCAATACTTTTGGTAATATAGTGTAGATCAGACCAAAATGAGGGACAAATGAGGAGGAGAGAGGGACAGAGGGACTTTGCTCAAAATCAGGGACACTTGGGAGCTATGTGTACTGTATATATTTACATGGGTTCACGTTCAAGCTAGCCATATAGGGGAAAAAAAGCAATCAATTCTCCCATCCAGGCTAACAGCAGGGAGCTGACTCAGCAGGGAGTGCAGGACCTCTACACAGAGACGACTGCTTTGACATGGAGACCAAGGGTCCTATTCTACAGCATGCTAGTGAGGACAGGCTTTTCTACTAGGACTGTGGCTGCTTTAGAGTAGGGTTGCCACCTGTCTGGGATTCACCCGGACAGTCCGGGTTTCGAATCATGTGTCCGGGTTTCAGTCCACCTGAAACCCGGACACATTATTCAGACAGGAAAGTGGCTCAGAAAACAGGGCTTGACAGAAGTCTGAGGGGGCACTATGTGCACCACATAACTATTCTCTTTGGAGTGCCCAAATGTGTCCCAGGTCTGTTACAATCCTATAGTGTATATTAAAACAAAAAAAAGGGATTTTATTATAACTTACCGTAAAATCCTTTTCTCTGAGTTCACTGACAGACGCAGCTCTTCTTAATTGACACGTGGGTTTTATGCTCGTCCTATCAGGAGTGACTAGGCAAAACAGATGCAAAAGCATCAGGGATAGGCTGGCCCCTCCCATGGGGGCCGTCCTCACCTGAGCCTATAGAACCCCCTGCTGGCCAATAGCATTCAGTTTGTCACAAGCAGTGCAACAAAAAAACCAGAGGGGTGGGAGCTGCGTCTGTCAGTGAACTCAGAGAAAAGGATTTTACGGTAAGTTATAATAAAATCCCTTTTTCTCTTACGTTCACTGACAGACGCAGCTCTTCTTAAATGACACGTGGGGACGTCCCAAAGCAGTGCCAAAAAACTAGAGGGGTGGGCAAACAACAACTGTACCCAACAGAACCCTCTTAGGGAGCGCCAGACGCACTCACACCGCTGCTCGCAAAACTTTGCAGCCAAAAGCAGCATCCGCAGATGCCGACACATCAACTTTGTAAAATTTAGTAAACGTGTGCACTGAGGCCCAAGTGGCCGCTTTGCACACCTGAGACACCGAAGCCTGGTGCCTGAACGCCCAGGAGGTGCTAACCGACCTGGTGGAATGAGCCGTGACCGGAAAAGGGGGAACCTTGCCCCGAAGCTCATACACATGGGTCACGGTCTGTCTAATCCAACGGGAAATGGTAGCCGGCGAGGCTGCCGAACCCTTTTTGGAGCCCCCGGGTAACACAAACAACGAGTCAGACTTCCGAAAGGAAGCTGTAGTACTCAAATAAACCCGCAGGGCCCTCACCACATCCAAAGAGTGTAACTCAAATTCCTTAGGATGTTTTGGGTGAGGACATAATGAAGGAAGGACAATATCCTCATTCAAATGAAAAGAAGAGACCACCTTCGGAAGGAAAGAAGGCGGAAGTCGCAACACCGCCTTGTCATTATGCAGAATCAAGTACGGGGACTTGCAGGACAAGGCAGCCAATTCTGACACCCGCCGCGCGGATGTGACAGCCACTAAGAAAGCAACCTTCTGCGATAAAAGGGACAAAGGAATGTCCCTAATCTTCTCATACGGTGGTTTCTGTAAAACAGAGAGCACCAGATTCAAATCCCACAGCGCCAGAGGCGGCCGAAACTGGGGAGCCACATGACGTACACCCTGCACAAATGTGCGGATCAGCGAATGGGAAGCCAAAGGTCTCTGAAAAAGGACCGCTAAGGCCGAAATATGGCTTCGCACCATGCAATATAGGCTTTCCAGGTCCTGTGATAAATTTTGCGCGAAGTGCACTTACGTGCCTTAAGCATAGTAGGGATTACAGAGTCAGCGACTCCCCGATCCCCCAATACCTGGGCCTCAATAGCCAAGCCGTCAAAGCCAGCGAGGGTAAAGCAGGGTGCAAGAGGGGACCTTGGGACAGCAGGTTTCGCGAAGCGGAAGCCGCCAAGGGGCGTCCGCCACCATCCGAACCAGATCGGCGTACCAAGTGCGCCGAGGCCAATCGGGAGCGACCAGGATCGTCGGAATACCCTCCGCAGCTATCCTGCGCAGAACCCGGGGCAACAGCTTCAGGGGAGGGAAGAGGTATAGTAACCGGTACCGACCCCAAGGAGCCATCAGCGCGTCCGTGGCGACCGCCAACGGATCTCTTGTTCTGCACACGAAGGTCTCGACCTTGTGATTGAACCTGGACGCCATGAGGTCTACCTCTGGTGTGCCCCACTTGCAGCAAATCTGGCAAAACACCTCTGGATGCAGGGCCATTCCCCCTGGTCCAGTGTCTGACGACTGAGAAAGTCCGCCTGCCAGTTCTCCACTCCCGGAATGTAGATTGCGGAGAGCGCCGGGACATGTTGTTCCGCCCAGCGGAGAATCAGAGCAGCCTCTGCGGCTGCTGCGGAACTTCTTGTTCCTCCTTGATGGTTCACATACGCCATGGCTGTGGCATTGTCCGATTGAACCCGGACAGGGAGGCAATGCAGCCTTGTCGACCAACGGGACAAGCAAAGCTTGATCGCTCTCAGTTCCAACACATTTATCGGAAGTCGAGCTTCCTGAGCTGACCAACGGCCCTGGGCAGACAACTGACCCAACACCCCTCCCCAGCCCGTCAGGCTGGCATCCGTCGTCACAATCGACCAGTTGAGGGGAAGAAAAGACTTTCCCAGAGTCAATGCTGGAGCCTGGAGCCACCAAGTCAGTGCACCTTCGCCTGCACCGTGTCTAGAATCAGACCGAGGTACTCCAGGCGACATGAGGGGGCAAGCGAGGACTTTTGCAGGCTGATGAGCCAACCGAAGTCCCGTAGTGTGGAAGCCGTGATTGTCACGTCCTCCTCCAAGGACACTACCGACTCCGCCCTCAAGAGCAGGTCGTCTAGGTACGCTACCACTGCGATACCTCTCTGTCTTAGCAGTGCTAGAACTGGTGCCAACACCTTGGAGAACACCCTGGGAGCCGAGGCCAGACCGAATGGTAGGGCCACAAACTGGTAGTGCAGGTCTCCCACTGCGAAACGCAGAAAACGCTGGTGTTTTTGGCAGATGGGAACGTACAGATAGGCGTCCCTGATGTCCAGGGATGCCAAGAATTCCCCTTGATGTAGGGCGGCAACGACCGAGCGAATGGACTCCATCTTGAACTTTTGTGCTTTGACAAAGCAGTTCAGAGCTTTGAGATCCAGAATCGGCCTGACCCCGCCCTTTTTGGGCACCACAAAAAGGTTTGAGTAAAAGCCGCAGAACCTCTCCTCCAGTGGAACTGGCACCACGACACCCATGTTCGCGAGGGACTGGACTGCGTTGAACAGTTCCTCCAGACGCCCTTGTGGAAGTCTTAGGTTTGAGGGAAAGAACCTGTCCGGGGGTAGAGTTTTGAACTCTATCCGGTAACCGGTGGACACCACATCCAGGACCCACCGATCGGAGATGTGAGCTGTCCAGCAGTCCGCAAACTCCAATAACCGGCCCCCCACCCGACATATGGGCGGGGGCAACCCGTCACGCTGAGGAGGGCTTATCCTCCGCTTTTCCGGGCTTACGTTGCCAGGTTCTCTTACCAGACCCAGCCGGGGCCTTACCGGACTTGGAACCTGCCCCAGCTGTACCTGAGGCACGAAAATACTTCTGCCCAGAAAAAGAGGGACCCTGTCGTCTGCGAAAGTCCCGCTGTTTGGGTTCTGGAAGAAAGAGACTCTTCCCCCCCGTGAAATCTTTAATGATTTCGTCCAGCTGTGGTCCAAACAAACGACCCCCCTGGAAGGGAAGGTCAGTGAGGCGTTTCTTAGACGCCTGATCACCCGACCAAGACCTCAGCCACAACACCCGTCTGATGATAATAGCAAAAGCTGACATTTTGGACAGCATGGTCATGATGTCCAGCAGGGAGTCGCACAGATAATGGAGGCCTTCCACCACATGTTGCAATTTATGCAACTCATTCATTGCACAATTGCAACTCCAATTTTTGCACACTGAGGAGAGGCACTCAGAAAGGGACTGCGCTGACATTGCTGAGGCCAAAGCTGGCCGCATAGCAAAACCCGCCACCTGAAAAATAGCCTTAGTCACCATTTCCGTGCGGCGATCCGCCGCATCCTTAAAAGAGGGCGAACCCTCCACAGGAAGGGTGGTAGCCTTATACAGACGGGCCACCGGTGGGTCCACCGAGGGGGAAGCCCACCGTGTTAGGAAAGTATTCTCAAAGGGATAGCGCACTGCAAAACGCTTAGGCAAAGTGAAGGCATTTTTGGGGGAACCCCATTCCTTAAAGACAGCCCGTTCAAAAAATTGAACATAGGGAAAAGCCCTAGGGGACTTAGGAGGCTTCATAGACCCACAGACATAAGTGGAAGTCTGCGCCTCCTCAGGCTGAGCAAGGCACAGAGCCTGGCGAATGTTAGTAATAAGGGCCGCTACAATTGCCTTGTCGCGCGCCACTGAGGCCGGCTGGTCCTCCTCAGTATCTGAAAGGACCAATTCTCCCTCAGAGAGTTCCACGGGGGTCCCCATGGCAACCGACCCCATGATCTGAATCCTCACCTGAGGAGACATGGGGGGCCAAGCGCTTAGCGGGGGGCTCAGGGGCCGTAGCAGTAATCTTAGGAATGAATGCCACAAAAAGAGCCCGCAAGAGGTCCAAAGTGACCGCAGGGGCTTGTGCGGAGCGTTGCTCTGCTGTCTTCATATCAGAGGGCGCTGCAGGGTCCATAGCCGCCGCGTCGCCTTCCCCAGACATAGCCTGAATGGGACACCCCCCCCCCCACGTATCACCACCACCACCTAAGACCACCCAGGGAGCCTGGGAGGACAAGCCCAACTAAAACAACACCCCAAGGAGCCAGCCAAACCTGGTGCTTCTAGCCCTGTAGCCTGTCAGCGCTGTGAGAGAAAAAAGGCGCTTCTGAGGACTGTATCACACATGCAGCTGCGCTTCTCTGAGGAGAAATCGTGCAGTTACACAGAGTGTAATACCAAAAACCGCCACCGGGGAGAAAATGGCGCTCGCGCAGCATAAACCAGCCCCGCAAAATGGCGGCGGTTAAATTTTAAAAAGTGAGCGAACGAACGTTCCCCAGTGATGCAGTACAGGTCCCAGGGTCCTTAAAGTCACAACGCGATGCCGCGCAAATGCGGCAGACCAGGGGGGGGGAGGTGGGGGGGTGGGGGGAGGGAGGGGGCACGCAATAAATAAGTGCCCCCCTGACAGGGAAAAAAGCTACCACCAAAATTAAATACTGCCCCGGATGTCGCCCCCCCCCCCCACGTCCTAAGGGCGGGGGAGGGGTCCACTCACCAGTCCGACGGGCGTTGCGGGTAGCCACCCGAAGCAGACTTACCCCCCTTGTCCCGGGAAGGATTGCTGCTGGCCAAGGCCACTGGAAAGGCAAAAGCCAGACACTGGGCACAAGTGGCAACAGCCACAGGCCGCCCGCACGGAACGTGCCCTGAGTGACGCTGCCCTGACATTTTTAGGGTAGGTCGTCATGAGGTGGCCGGTCAGGGCAAAGCTTTGGATTCGTGATATCCACTCTATGCCAAGACCGGCTGCTTGATAGAAGTCTTCATCTTCTTCAGAAAGAAAAAAAAAAAATTACATGCAGAAAAAAACGCAGGTCCCATAAGGGAACCCAGCCAACTCCTTTGCACTAGGCAAACAAAACTGAATGCTATTGGCCAGCAGGGGGTTTTATAGGCTCAGGTGAGGACGGCCCTCATGGGAGGGGCCAGACTATCCCTGATGCTTTTGCATCTGTTTTGCCTAGTCACTCCTGATAGGACGAGCATAAAACCCACGTGTCATTTAAGAAGAGCTGCGTCTGTCAGTGAACGTAAGAGAAATATATACTGTGCGCCACTAAAGCGTTCGGGTTTGGCTTGAAGAAAAAGTGGCAACCCTACTTTAGAGAGAAAGCAAATTGTAAGCCTTTTTTATATGCTCCTAGAATGTTTTTAGCTGATTTAAATTGATGTTTCAATTGGGCTTTCAACTAATGCTAATAAGCACCTTTCACATGTATTTTAAAATGCAATGAATAAATTAGCATAACACTAGTGCCCTGTGGGTGTTATTTCTCGTAATGATAAAAGTATGCAACTACAAAAATTTCAACCTGAGCGCCCTCTGGTGGTGGCAAGCGACGTCCTGGCACTGGTGGAACAGGGGAGCCACATTCCTGACAGAATCGTGCAAACGGATCCGATGGCCGAGGGGCTAAGCAGTGGGCACACCTGTAATTTACAAGCAAAGTCATAATATAATATGAGAGCGAGTCAGCGTTTAAAGGTGCAGGCAGCTAACAAGGTAAATATACAATCCCTTAGTGTAAATCATAAAGGCGCTGCACCATTTGTTTTATAAAGACATAATATAGTATACTAGGCTGAATAAAGTTAAAAATCTAACTATGTGATAAAAAACCTCATAACGAAAGCAACTTCTATACATTCAGATTATTTGCAGAAATGGGTGACTTTAGACCTTTTCTATTAAAAGCTATCCTGTGATCATTTGTCAAAACTATCCATTCACATACACTATATTGCTAAATGTTTAGGGACACCTACCTTTACACGCACATGAACTTTAATGGCATCCCAGTCCCAGCAATTCATATAGCTGTTCAAATCCCTCATGACATTCAATGAACATTCCTCCTAAACCGTATGCACCAATAAGGTTGATCTGCATATTTACCATATTTACAGCATGATTAATGTGAAATTACCCGCACCTTTACGGAAAATTGCTATTAAATATTGCTAAAGATACGCTGCTCTGATGTGCCAGATCCATGTTTTCAAAACTGTTTTAAAGGTCTGGAAATGCATAAACTGTGGAAAACTGCCCATTTGGACCCCACAGTGATGACACCCAGAACTTCTTCCTGAAACGCAATAAGCCAATTTAATTTATACATAGTTCTCATTTAGGACACTTTCAAACTGCTCTGTAGCAAAATGTTGCTGTGTTTCAGATGCATTTCCTGTGTATTTCTGGTGTGTTTTTGGGTTACCTGCACCTGTGAACAATGAATATGTGACTATAAAGCGCACCAAAAACGCAAATCGTGGTGTGTTTTTACTACGATTTTCATTCATTTCAATGGGAAGCTGCATTTTGCATGCGGTTTTCAAAACCGCATCAAAGATGAAGCTTGCAGGACTTTTTAAAACTCACCCACAGTGCAGTATTGTGAAAAGTCCCATAGGATTTGAAGGGAAACATTTTTCTTACTTATTCTTGCAAGGTAAAAATGCACAAAAAACCTACCAGTGTGAAAGGGGCCTTATGCCATAAAATATTTTTATAACAAAAAAAAAGAATATATTCAATAAATGTAATAAATGTAAATAACAGTTGATAAAATATACAAACATAAAAAAAAGTGGTGTGCACTACAGGAAAAGAAAACTGCCCTGCAGCTCAGTGTACATTCTTGGAATGCCCTTGTGCCAGGATATAACTGTATTTATGCAATTGCAATTACAAGAAGATATGAATACTGACACAATTGGATTGCCACTAAAATTAAAGTGGAGTTCCACCCAAAAGTGGAACTTCCACTTTAAGTCCTCCTCCCCAGCTCCGGATGCTGAAACTGAGCTTTTGGGGAGGAGGGGGGGTGGGGATACCTGATTTTTTCGGGTATTTCCGCCCTGGTCACCTTAGGCAATCGGAAATGGAAGGTCTCCTTCCCCCTCCCTCCCGAAGTCTTCTGGGACACAGGACAGGTCCTAGAAGACTTCGGGACCAATCACAAAGCACAGCGCCGCTCGTGCATGGCAGTGTGCGCCCGGCCATGAAGCCGCGGCCGGGTGCCCACAGTGGCAATGCCGGCGCCGCTGAGGAGAGGGGGAGAGGAGCGAGGCTCCATGCGGCTCCATCGCTGGACTGGGAAACAAGTGAGTGTGTGTTCATTAAAAGTCAGCAGCTACACGTTTTGTAGCTGCTGACTTTTCATAAACATAAGGAAAGGGTGGAACTCAACTTTAATTCAAATCTTAGGGGTAAATGCACATATAGGGAAAATATTACTGTGGGATAATATAGTAGAGTGAAAAAAATATCAAGAACTATCAGAAAAAGTAAATGCTATCAGGCCGGTAACTACATAACAGACAAAATTAGTTGCTTCCATATCTGCTATTGGTGAGCTGATTACTCACTTTGGGCTACACAAACATGGAGGTGTTACAGTGGACTTACTTGAGGAAATCTGTCTCCCTCTGGATTCTCATGCTCTGTGTACTTGTTAGACTCTTCTTTACTATTGATTCAGCTGCATCGTTCACCTACATAGCAGAGAAGCTGGGAAGTAATCATTATCGTAACAGTCTGTTTTTCTCATACACGTAAAGCTAGCAATACATTGTTCAGAGAAACGGAATTGCTTTGAAAAACACCTATAGCATTAGGCCCCTTTCACATTGCTCGATAGCAAAATCGCAGTAAAAAGGCATATGCCTTTTTGATGCGATTTTGCCGTGATTTCCATTCATTTCAATGCGAAGCTGAGTTTTTGGTGCGGTTTTCAAAACCTGCATGAAGAACTTTTCAAAACGCACCACACTCACAGCACAATGGTGTGAAAAGTCCCATAGAATTTAAAGGGAAACTTTTTTCCCGCGTTTTTCTTGCAAGATAAAAAACCCCCGGAAAATCGTACCAGTGTGAAAGGGCCCTTAGTGGTTGTAAAGCCTTAAAGAGGTTGTAAACCTCAAAAACAAAAAACCTAAAAAAAACAAAAAAAAAAAAAAAAAAAAAAAACAAACATCGCATACTAGCTCATTATGAAATAATTACCTGAGATCGAAACTGTTGCAGCAGTCCCCGCACACCGCTGTCGCGGCCGACATGTTTCCCGGAGCTTCTTCCGTGTTCACGGGCTCCGGTGCTCTGATTAGCCAGAGCCACGATGACATCATTCCCGTAGTCACCGCACGGGTCCTGAAGAAACGGCTGTTTCTTCAGTGCGCATGCACCGATGAAGTCAGCAAAAGCGCATATAGTGAATATCTCCTAAACTGTGCAAGTTTAGGAGATATACATGCCACGGTACCTACAGGTAAGCCTTATTACAGGCTTACCTATAGGTACAAGTGGTGTAACAGAGATTACAACCACTTTTTCACCTTAATGCCTTCTAAGGTGAAAAACCTTCTGTGCTGCAGCTGCCCCCAAGAGCCCCCTTATTCTTACCTGATCCCAATCCAGAGATGTGCACAAGCGCGGTGGCTCCAACCGCTGTCTCTCTCCTCATTGGACAGATTGATAGTAGCAGGAGCCATTGGCTCCTGCTGCTGTCAATCAAATCCTGTGGCACGGAAGCGGGGGGGCAGGGCTGAGTCCTGCTGCCTGTGTCAATGGATGCAGCAGTAGGATTGGGGAGCGCGTGGGTGCCCCCATGGAAAGCGACTTTCCTTGGTGGCAACCGTTGAAGAGGAGGAGCCAGGAGCACTGGTGGGGGGACCCCAGAAAAAGAGCAGGTAAGTATGTTTGTTATTTTTATTAAATAC
>BLSH010475806.1:553173-572424 GCA_018402905.1 Glandirana rugosa
GGGGGGGGGGGGGCAAGGCCTGTGTCAATGGATGCAGCAGTAGGATTGGGGAGCGCGCCCACGTGGATGCCCCCATGGAAAGCGACTTTCCTTGGTGGCACCCGTTGAAGAGGATGAGCCAGGAGCACTGGTGGGGGGACCCCAGAAAAAGAGCAGGTAAGTATGTTTGTTATTTTTATTAAATACAAAATTGAAGTTTTTAAAGCCAAGACCAATGGCATGCTACAACCCATAATATTCACTTGGATATCATTGTTTGTTAGCATATAAACCTGCGGCATATACAGTAGATGCTATAGGTTACAGTACATCATTGCTGTATGCACTATAATGTCAAAGAATTCCCTTTTTGCTTATGGATTTATTTAAAAGGTGGTGATATACAGTATCTCATAAAAATGAGTACACCCCTCACATTTTTGTAAATATTTTACTATATCTTTTCATGTGACAACACTGAAGAAATTACACTTTACTACAATGTAAAGTAGTGAGTGTACAGCTTGTATAACAGTGTAAATTTGCTGTCCCCTCAAAATAACTCAACACACAGCCATTAATGTCTAAACCGTTGGCAACAAAAGTTAGTACACCCCTAAGTGAAAATGTCCAAATTGGGCCCAAAGTGTCAATATTTTGTGAGGCCACCATTATTTTCCAGCACTGCCTTAACCCTCTTGTGCATGGAGTTCACCAAAGCTTCACAGGTTGCCACTGGAGTCCTCTTCCACTCCTCCATGATGACATCACAGAGCTGGTGGATGTTAGAGACCTTGCACTCCTCCACCTTCCGTTTGAGGATGCAACACAGATGCTCAATAAGGTTTAGGTCTGGAGACATGCTTGGCCAGTCCATTGCCTTTACCCTCAGCTTCTTTAGCAAGGCCGTGGTCGTCTTGGAGGTGTGTTTAGGGTCGTTATGTTGGAATACTGTCCTGTGGCCCAGTCTCCGAAGGGAGGGGATCATGCTCTGCTTCAGTATATCACAGTACATGTTGGCATTCATGGTTCCCTCAATGAACTGTAGCCCCCCAGTGCCGGCAGCACTCATGCAGCCCCAGACCATGACACTCCCAGCACCATGCTTGACTGTAGGCAAGACACACTTGTCTTTGTACTCCTCACCTGGTTGCCACCACACACGCTTGACACCATCTGAACCAAATACGTTTATCTTGGTCTCATCAGACAACAGGACATGGTTCCAGTAATCCATGTCCTTAGTCTGCTTGTCTTCAGCAAACTGTTTTCTTGCCTTTCTTGTGCATCATCTTTAGAAGAGGCTTTCTTCTGGGACGACAGCCATGCTGACCAATTTGATTCAGTGTGTGTGGCATATGGTCTGAGCACTGACAGGCTGACCCCCACCCCTTCAGCAATGCTGGCAGCACTCATACGTCTGTTTCCCAAAGACAACCTCTGGATATGACAGGCCTGTTCTGAGTGGAACCTGTCCTGTATGGTCTTGGCCACCGTGCTGCAGCTCAGTGTCAGGGACTTAGCCATCTTCTTATAGCCTAGGCCATCTTTATATAGCGCAACAATTCTTTTTTTCAGACCCTCAGAGAGTTCTTGGACATGAGGTGCCATGTTGAACTTCCAGTGACCAGTATGAGAGAGTGAGAGCGATAACACCAAATTTAACACACCTGCTCCCCATTCACACCTGAGACCCTGTAACAGTAATGAGTCACATGACAACGGGGAGGGGAAATGGCTAATTGGCCCAATTTGGACATTTTCACTTAGGGGTGTACTCACTTTTGTTGCCAGCGGTTTAGACATTAATTGCTGTGTTTTAAAATATTTTGAGGGGGCAGCAAATGTACACTGTTATACAACCTGTACACTCATTACTTTACATTGTAGCAAAGTGTCATTTCTTCAGTGTTGTCACATGAAATGATAGAATAAAATATTTACAAAAATGTGAGGGGTGTACTCACTTTTGTGAGACACTGTATAAGCTTGATACATCTGTTTGACATGAAGATGCATATACAAGACAGCAGAGCACTTGCTGCACTCTACCTGTGACCTCTGGGTCTGCAGTACTGAAAATGCCTCCGCTACTTGGCTGGTCTTTCCTAGACGGCTGTTCAGAAATCTTGGACCAGTCAAAGACCTGTGGCTGATTCTCCCATCCGGATCAAGATCTAAAAAACACAACCAAGGAAAACAAATTAAACACTCTGAAAGCTGACAAGGTCCATCTGTGTGTAAGCTGGCATGCTGCTTTCTTGTGATTGTTAAAAATGCTGTGACTTATGAAACAATAAGGTATCAAAGTAGATACCACTTTGTAGCAAGGAATACTGACATATTGTAAAGTAAAAAAAAGAATGAATATGTTTTTCTTTTTGGAGAATTTTCAATGGTTAAAATGGACATATCATCCATAGCCACGCTTTATATAAATTAGAAAGACAATTTGAGCTCTATTTGTGTAATTTACAACCATAGGGGCACACCCTCATCCTGGGGTTGGCAACTCGTCAATCATGATCTACCTGTCGATCACGGGCAGGTTACAGGTAAACCGCAAGCCATTCCTGCCAACCCACAGAACCAGGACAGGAGGGGCAGCGGGGATGGAATTTAGTAGAACCACTCTGTATTTTCCTCTTGCAGCAGCTGAAAATAGACTTCGCCTCTTATCTCTCTCTCTAGCCAACATTCAGCTGCCACAGGAGGAAAATACAGGGGATCAGTACCAATATATTACACACCCGCCACCCCTCCTGGCCCTGTTCCTCTTCTTTCTGCTGCCCAGGTCCCGCTGTGCGCTCCGTTTCTCCCCCCATTGTTTCAGGATGGAGAGTGGGGAAGAGGCCTGTAAATATGTCACACGGGCATATGTATTGGAGCTTTGGGGGTACGCGCCCTAATGCAATAGGCTGTGCACACCTATGTTTACAACCTATACAAAGAAGACATAGAGCAGGTGTGCCCAACCCTTTGAAGAGCAAGGGCCACTTAAGCGACGTATTAACCGGTTGCAGGCCACACTGTGCAGAGCGGAAAGATGACAGGTCTGGGTCCACTCGGCATATGCAAAGCGGACACAGACACAGCCCAGACTCTACTCTATTTCGATCCGCCCAAATGGATCCCTTTTTTTTAGCGGATCGGATTGGAGGTAAGCGGGTGTATCCGGACAAGTCCATTTACATCTGCCACTTTATAGAGGTGAATGGAGGGTCTAATTGGGTCGGACTGATCATGTAAAAAGGGCCTAAAGCTGCTTTCACACTGTGGGTGCAGTGCACCTATGGCTTTCCTGTGGGTTAGCTGCACTTTGCCATAGACTTCTCTTATATCCTGCGGGTGTGGTGCACTTTCTGAAAGCACACTAAACCCGCAGGTAATAACAGAAGTCTATGGCTCAGTGCAGGTATCCCCCAGGTACCCTGCGCCGCACCTGTGGATCATTTTAAAAGCAGTCCAGTAACCACTGCAGAACAGATATGCCCATATATACAATGTGATTTTAGAAATAAACTTACCTTCAATAATGGTCTTCCATTCAGGTATCGTCGGCTGTTGCTGTCCCAGGGGGAGTGCATTTGTTATCACTCTGCCTATGACAGGAGCCGGCGCTATACAGGAAGCATTGGCTTACGTGGCTCCACAGCCGCTCGTTTCCTCTACCATGGCTTCATTCACAACATTGATGCTCTGGGATGGAGGGTCTGCAACCCTTGATCTGGGCTTGCCAAGCCGCCATCCCAGAGTAGGAGGTCGCGGGCCACATCAGAGGACTCCACGGGCCGCATGTGGCCCCTGGGTCACTAGTTGGGCACCCCTGACATAGACTAACTATAATGTACATTGTAGATGTTTAACAGTTTAGCAACCACAGAGTGTCTATTTTTTTAATTGTAGAGGCCTTATTGATGGGAGAAAAGATCAACAGAAAGCAAAGCCTGGTTTTGTAATGAGTAAAATTGACACAAAAAAATAGTCGTATATCTAAAAAAACATTTAAAAAGACAACAGATCTCTCCCGAGTGGAGTTTGCATGTTCTCCCTAGGCAAGATTTACTTTGGGTACTCCAGTTTCCTCCCACACTCAGAAGACATGCTGGTACATTAATTGGTTAAATTAAGTGCTCCCAGATGACTGCTTTTCACTTTGAGTCCCCAGAAAATAAGGTGCTGTAGAAATACAAACTTAAAAAAGATCATTAACACCTTTTGCTATGAAAAAAGCTGATGAAATGTATAACTTTTTACCTTAGGTCTCTCTCTCTAAAGGCCTCTTTCACACCCTTTCACACTTGTGCGACCTGAAGGTCGTGCGATTTTGCCGCAATTTTGATGCCCTTGAAGCAATGCCTATTTAATCTTGAGGTCTATGGACCTCAAGTCGCATCAAAGTCAGACCAAAGTAGTGCAGGGGCTACTTTGAAGTTGCCGCTACTTGAAGTCGCACAGATATGTACTCATTGGAAATCATGGAGTACGACTTTGCAGTCCCAAGTCGCAGGACAAGTCGCACAAGTGTGAAAGGGGTCTAAGTCTACTCTTAAGCTGGCCATACACGGTTAGACAATCGTTAACAAAAAAAAAAGGTCAGATTTCTAAAGATCTGTCAAACGTGAATGCGAAAACACCATTATTGTATCGATATATGTCACCTACTTATTGATATATTATTGATTGATAACAACATAAATAGTACATTTTTCGCTGATCCGGGTTTACATTTTAACACACACGTGCGCTGTAGATTTTGCTCGAACTGTTTTTTATCGATTCCATTACTAATGTTTAAAAAATCGATTGTTTAGGCTCAAAAAATCCGACATGACAGTTTGTTTTTTTTGGCATTAAACTTTGCATTTCTATAATCAAAATTAGCCCACTAACGTTTCAAAAGTCAAATGTTCAAGTGTGTCGAATGCTTTTTCAAACAATTTTCTAACAATGTATGGCAAGCATTAGTTGCTCCCTATCTTTACATTAGCTTGGTAAACTTTTACATCTAGGTCCTTTTCAAGTTTATAACAGCATGTTACAGTTCTGTCTACAAGAATGTGTACACCCCCTTACTATATTCTGGTATTCACAATTCTCAAAGGACCTCATGGATAAGAAAGCTGAAAGAAGAATGACCTGTATTGTCTACTGATTATCTCATTGATATTCTCAGCATAAGCTGGAAAATGGAAAGAGAAGCTATTAAAGCGAATCCAACAAAATTAATATATTGCAGCTCCACAGTCCTTGAAGTGAATGTAAAGCCATATTTTTTAAAATAATAATTATATCATATTTACTTGCTCTGTGCAATGATTCTGCACAGATCAGCTCAGATTCTCATCTTCTCAGATCCCTTGCCAAGTGCCAACCATAACAAGCCACTTGCTATGGGGGCACTGGTGCAGATATGCTCCTGAACCAGCTGCACAGAATGCGGCTTGGACCCGCCCCTTCTCCCTCTGCACTGTCTGTGATTGACTGAAAGGGGAGCCAATGGCTCATGCTGCTGTCTCTGAACCTATCAGGAGGGAGAGTGCAGAGAAAGCCACTGCTCTTGTGAACAGTGCTGGATCAAGATCAGGCTCAGGTAAGTATAGAGGGGGGGGGCTGGGGGTGGTTAAACAAAGAAAGTTTTTACCTTAATGCAGAGAAAGCACTAAGGTAAAAAAAAACAAAAAAAACATTCAGCCTTTATAATCACTTATTATTTTTTTTTAACAGGAATAAATCCTTTATAACCACTTTAAACCAGAACAAAAGTCCACAATACTTACCTCTCCTTCAACGATTTGAGGTCCCTCGTCAGCATCTTCTACCAGTTTCTTCTGGGTGCCAGGATGCTGCTTTCCTTATTGGCCAAAGTTCAGTCATTCCTGCACAGAAAATCTGTGCCGGAATGTAAACTAAGATGTGCATTCCAAAGAAGACTGTAAGCAGGCAGGTAGGTTTCTTTTATTGCAGAAGAGAAATTGGTGTATAGTCTAAATCTAAATCTGTTAGTGCATCTAACACTACCATCACACTCCCCACCCAGATTGACAATTCTGCTGTCCAAGGGTGACTCTGTTGCGAGTTGTGAGTGAAGAAAGCATGGACAGCTGTTCTTTCACACACTTACACCCACATTATTTTCAAGCCAGCAGTGAACAACCAAATGCACAAATCTTTTACCTTTATAACTTTGTGCTGTATTATCCCAGGCTGAAGTTCTTTGTGACATGCCATCTTTCTTTTTAGTCTTCAAAGGGGACGGAGTATTGATAGTGTTCTAAACAGAGAGATGTATGCATCAGAGGTCATTATATTGGACAGGATAAGAACAACAGTCATGCACATTTGGAGTTTAATTCAGGAATCAATAACCTTCTCCAAAATCACTGCAGCAATGCATTGGCGTAAAGTGATGGCTACAGCATGGGTGTTATTCCATCTCCAGGAGTGGTTATGTTCTCTACACCCATTGTTTCTCTATGACTGCCATAGGATGGGAATCTCATCTTAAATGGGGTTATCACAGTAATGGAAGAGAGGAGGTTGTCTTAATCAGTTTCCAGGACAGACTGTGTTCCCTGGACTTACTGGAGCTGTCATAGGAGTTTCTCCAATGGGAACCCCATCTTAAAGTGGAAATAAACTCTTCTATCTTTTAAAGACAAGGAAGATGCCATATGTTGGATCTGCAGTTGTAATGGTGCTGTACTTGTAATCAGTTACCACACCAGTCATTTGATGGCTTGACAGTTTTGTTAAGAGTAAAAGCTGCTGTTATAATTATTAATCTTGGCATTGCTTGAATGTAACAGTTTTGGGAAACAGACAAATCAATTGGTTTAGTAGAACTGCTTTAAAGAGGATTATCACAGTGTTGGAAGAGGTGAGGTTGCTTCATTCAGTCTCCAGTAGTGGTTATGAATCTTGCACCCATTAATTCTCTATCACTGCCATAGGATGCATCTTGAATGGGAATCTCATCTTAAAAGGGATTGTCATAGTGGTGGAAAAGATGAGGTTGTCATGCCCCATCTAACACTTGCCTTCTCTGAATTCTTTATGCTTCCTGATAAATAGAATTAACTCTGACCAGTGGACAGTGTGCTATACATGTAAATGGCGGTAAAGACCTTCTCCACTGCTGTACAAGAGCAACTGCTGAGCAGGGGATGTGGCGGGACCACAAGGTTTGTCACATGCAAGGATAGTCTGGCCAGGGATGGCAGTAAAAGTCACTAAATCCTGAATGTATGATCCGAGAACAAGCACAATTTCCCATAAGAATTGTATCAAAATGTACTAGTTCTTCATTATGTGGGAAAGCCACTCATACCAGAGTGCTAGAGGGATGTCACCGCATTAGGGTTGCCACCTTTTCTTCAAGCCAAACCCAAACACTTTAGCGGTGCATGCCAATTTATTTTAAGGGGGAATGCTGTGGACTCTGGTGTAAAGGGGGACTCTGATGTAAAGGGGTTTCTGCTCACCAAAGCTCCTACCTACTTTAGAATTCCCAGCATTTCCCCTTTAATTAGGGTTCCCAAAGCCCCCTTACATCAGGGTCCACAGGGTACCCCTTACATCAGAGTCCACAGGGGACCCCTTATATCTGAGCCCGCTTATCCGGATGTACTCACTCGCTTAGAGGCAGGAGAGAGAAGGGGGAAGGGGGAGACTTCAGACATTGGATGATGAGCTCACTCACCTGAGGATGGAGGCTCAAGCACTGACACCTTTCATCCATGATGTATCTGCTGGCTGTTGAGTTTCAAATTTCCAGCCTACACATCCCTTTCCCAAGCACAGAATACCAGGGACTGGAGTGTGGGTGGGCAGGAGGAGAAGGAGGATATCAAGCCCTCTCTTCTCTCCTGTCTATGTATGGGGATGGGGCTTGTGCACACACCTATGTACTTGCCAGTTGTGCTACTCAGTTACTTGGGGGAACTGCAGTCCATTCTCAATAATGTGTCCGGGTTTCAGGAGGTCTGAAACCCGTACACACAATTCACAACCCGGACTGTCCGGGTGAATCCCGGACAGGTGGCAACCCTACACTGCATGGTCCATTAGTGATCTTTTAAGTCCCGTACTGAGACTAATTTAAGACTTTGATTTCTTCCATATAGATGAGACTATTTGCAATATTACAGTACATTCTCAGCAGATCTAACAATTATGAAGTCTCACTAGAATGACTTGTATAGACAAATTTGGACAAGTATCGTGCATGGCAATTCTGCTCAATTGGACAGTTGCACTACAATAAAAAAAAACATAAGAATGTGACAATTACCAATAAAGTCACCGCATCAAATTAGGGCTGTCCAGGCATTGATCAGTCATGGCAGCCTTGGGACCTCTCCTTTTTAATCACCTTGTGTATTATTGGGCTTGGATGTTTGACTTATCTGACATACCATCCAGAGAACGTACGCACTTTCCACAGTTCCTGATGAAGCATACTGGGAGATCAGAGAAATGCCTTGAACACCACCCTGGCCCCGTCACTCTAACCGGCTTGAGATAATTAAATAATTTCTCTATTTATAGTGATATGTAAAGTGCTGAAGGGTAAGTTATGGAGGGTATTATGTGTAAAAAGTTATTGATGCAACTTGTTAGTAGGTTTTCAGTAGCAATTGTGAGCGACATGTCAAGCTCTCTTCTCCCCCTCTATTAAAATGTTTTTGGATATGCATATACAATATGCAGTAATAAAATTTTTTTTTTTACAAAGTAACATGTGTACTGTATGTGTGTAGCACCAGTAAATACCCTCCAAGTACAACATAGCCACTGGTCGGCATCATTTCATTTGTTACACCCAACAAGAAGCAAGCAGCATATTTTATATCTTACCTGTTTGGAGAGCTCTTTCAGGAAGTTTTCATCGTTATCTTCATCTGAGGAGTCTATCTCTGGAGGAACATACTCCACAATGAACACTTTGGTCACAATGCCACTTTCTCTGTTGTCTCTACAGATTAAATAAATGACAGCGAGCACATTGGTACAAATAACAGCAGCAAAGTACACCAATAAATACACTAAATCCAGCCATAGATGGAGTGATTTTCTTCCCTGCAACAACGGGTTGCAGGAAAGAAAATCGCGGGTTTCCCCCATCAACACAGTCAGTGTTGATAGGGGAAACCTTCCTGCGTCAGGATGGCCCAGCGAGCTGTCCCTGCGGGGAGAACACAGTGATTATGGTTAGTAGATATAGCCGCTGGCAATAATCACATGAAGAATCCATCATGCTGGTTGTACCCAAGTTGAACGATCAATCAACTTGGGTACAATCAGCCTGCCCATACATGGTTCTAATTTGAGCCAGACCCCGCTAAGATTCGAACCGTCAATGGCTGGCTTTACAATGTTTTGGGATTAAGCTTGCTCAGTGAGATCTGACTGGTTATATGGGTTCTTACAAGTTACACATCATTACTGCTCTTTGAACTACCATATGAATCTAAAATCCAGTATATACAGTATGCCCGTTATATACTGTGAGTAGTCTATTGGCTTAAAGTGGTTGTAAGCCCTTACATATACCCAGTGAAGTGACGAGCCTCAGGTGATACACAGATGAAACAAATTCTCCTATATAAGTTGTACCTGTTTATCTGTTTAAACAGCTTGTCTGAACTATCAGAAAGCAGGGGGGAGGGGGGGGGGGAGTCAGTAAAGAGAGGTCTAAGAGCTGATTGTATTCACAGGCTGTGTACTGGAGGCCCTTCCCCTGTAATCTTTTTTCTCTTGGTATCAGGAAAACTTGTATGAAGTGATTCATGCAGATAGCAGAGGAAAATGCATTTTAACAGCTACATTGAAACCAATAGATGATAATATAATATACACTAAACAGAAACATTTTTTTTTTAAATCATTAAGACATATTGGTAAGATTATTTTCATTAAAGTGTATCTAAACACAAAACCAGTATTTTTTGAACTTATCAAACATATATAATGAAATGCTTTCAATGGTATATTTAACATTAAAGTTTTGGCTTTAGATTTAGATTCGCTTGGGTTAGCCTATGCAGCCAAGAAGCCCCAATAGGTAACCATAAATTAAGTAGCTTTTTAAAAATCTTTATTATTGTATCTGCCACACCTGCAGGTCATTTTGCCCCTAAAATAGCTTTGCCAAAAAATTACCAATATTCTGCACAGCTCTGTCCTGTTTTTAGGTTAAGCCAGCCTTAGGACGCTTCCCCTCAACATCACAGGAGCAAGCACAATGATTGCTCCGAGCCTTGTGCAGAGATAGCGCACAGCGCATATAGACTTCTATGGGGCTGTGTCCCCAGGCTGCAGGCATGGCCAAGATGTAAACAAACATGGAAGGCTGCATCCTTGGGATCAACATAAGTATGCATCTGTGGGGGTGGGTTAGGATAGGTCTAAAGTCAAATGAATAGGTCGCATTCAACAGGCAGGACTGCCCACCGAGCGCTACAGCAGGGATAGTTTTTGTGGCACCTCGATGCAAAACATTGTGCCTGCAGCATATGTAAACCTCTCCCCCCCCATGATCTCAACCACACTTTTTTACCATCCCCAACTGCAAGTGTAAACTAGGCCTTTCTCTCTCTCTGTGGCTGTCTATTAGATACTGTTGTGGTTTTATTATTGCTTGGTTTTATCTCAGCAGTCACTAGAGCCAAGAGTGAAAGCTGAACTTCTCTGACTGAGAGCTGATTATACTATAAATAAGGGGTCTTCAAACTTTCTAAATAGGGCCGGTGCAAGGATTTTTGTCAACTTGGGCGAAAGTGCTTTGTGCCGCCCCCCATCGATCCAGCACCCCCATTGTGTTTGCTCCTCCCTGCTCCAGCATGTGCAATGCTCTCCAGGCTCTGACAGCTCCATTGCTGTCAAGCTCAGCATGAAAGTTGCATTAAAATAAGTCCAAACACGGCAGGTTTGTCACTATTCCATTACCCTGGGAGGGACAGAAACTACCAGGGGTCCCCCATATGCCCGGACTTATCAATGTTTGGACTCCATTTGTTCCATGTCCAATTCTGCATCCAACTATGTACTTTTTATTAAGATGTCACGTTCCTGTCTGGAGTTATGAAACATGGGTGAGTGCCTCTTTTTATGACACTCATTAGCGCAAGGCATGCTGTGCTATCTCTTAATGGATCTGGTTTATTTGTTTATGATCAGACCTGGACAAACACATCCGGACCTTTTGGGCCCTTGCAAGATGACCCAGGAATTCCTAACCTGAAGGGAGGGGGGAACAGGGCTGTGATCAGGACCATAGACAGCATTGTTCAGCAGCTGCCTGCCCAGGGTGGCCAAGAGGGTGGGCTGTACTGGGGTCTGGCAGGGGTGGCATACATGCTCTTCCACATCTCCCAGTGCCCTGCGTTCAGTGGGACACCTACCTCTGCTGAGCTAGCACTATGACCGGGAGACCGGGGCGTCCTTCCTGCTGGGTGGTGTGGGGGTCTATGTCATGGCCGCGATGATCTACAAGGCGGCGGGATGGGAGGAATACACCAAGCTGCTGGACTGGTTCCAGGAGCTGGGGGACATGTGTATGCCGTTCAGCTTGCTGGAGTGTGGATCTGACAAACTGTTTGTGGGCATGAGCAGCTATCTGTGTGCTGCCCTGGTCTTACTGATGCGGGGCACAGAGGGCGGCGGCCCCCGACAGATGTGCGCTCTAGGCCGGTGCCTACCTTGCCTATAGGTAGCGCCGGCCCTGTTTCTAAACAAAGGGCCAGTTTCAGAATTTAGGGGGGCTGGACTGTGACCAGTGGGAGTAGATAATGCCTCAGGCTTGGTGGTCATTGAGAGTAAAAAAATTACCTAGAGCCCTTGTGGTCAGAAAAGGAGGAATATTTCCCCATCACTGGTATTAGTGAAAGGAATACAGCCTCAATCATTGATCTCAGTGGGAAGTATACTGCCCCAGTGATGGTGTCAGTGGGAGGAATAGTTCCCCATTGTTGGTGTCAATGAGAGGAATAGTGCCCCATCGTTGGCATCAGTGGAAGAAACAGTGCTCATTATTGGTGTCAGTAGAAGGAATAGTGCCTCATTGTTGGTATCTGTGGAAAGAACAGTCCCACATTGTTGGTGTCAGTGGGAGGAATATTTCCCCATTGTTGGTGTCAATGAGAGGAATAGTACCCCATCGTTGGCATCAGTGGAAGAAATGGTGCTCATTGTTGGTGTCAGGAGGAGGAATAGTACCCCATTGTTGGTATCTGTAGAAGGAACAGTACCACATTGTTGGTGTCAGTGGGAAGAATAGTTCCCCATTAATGGCGTCAGTGAGGGGAATTGGTGTCAAAGGGAGAAATAATACCCCACTGTTGATCTATTGAATAGTGCCCTCCTTCGAAAAATGCACCTGATGGTTCTGCGCATGCGCAGTAACAAATGTCACTCCAGCTGATATGTTGATGGCGAAAACACAGCGCATGCACAGATCGTTAGACGGGAAACAGTATGTGATGGCCACTATTCAAAGCTATACAAACAGCGGAGGGAGACCGTACTTGTCACATTCTACCTCACTGTTGCGGAGCGGATTTCCCGTGTGCCGAAGGGCAGGTTTTGTCTGTGTTGCAGGATGGGTTTGGTGTGTGTTGCAACTTCCCTTGGACACAGCCAAAACCCGCCGTTCAACACACCAAACCCGTCCTGCAACACAGACAAAACCCGCCCTTCAGCACACGGAAAATCCGCCCCGCAACAGTGAGGCAGAATGTGACAATGTACGGTCTCCCTCCTCTGTTTGTATAGCTCTAAATAGTGGCCATCACATCCTGCTTCTCGTCTAACGATCTGCGCATGCGCTGTGTTTTCGCCATCAACATACCAGCTGGAGTGACGTTTGTTACTGCGCATGCGGGGGGCATTTTTCGACGGAGGGCATTATACCCTAAGGAGCAATTATGCCCCACTGTTGGTGTCAATGGGAGGAATAGTGTCCCAGGGGCCACCTAAAGGCAAATAAAAGGCAACAATTTAGAGACCACTGCAATAAACTTTGTTTATTGTACCAGTACTAATGCAGGGATTTTAATTACATTTCCTGATACTTAAATTACCAATAGAAAAAGCATTCATAAATCTGTGTGTGGACTACAGTAATAAAAAAGGGAGTTTATTAAAACGTACCGTAAAATCCTTTTCTCCGAGTTCACTGACAGACGCATTACGTGTGGGGTTTATGCTGGTCTCACTAGGAGTTAACTAGGCAGGAGTTAACTCTCTTCCCACATAAACCCCCTCCATAGAATAGCTCACCAGTTCGTACACAAGCCGTACAAGAACAGAGCACAGAGGGGTGGGTGCTGCGTCTGTCAGTGAACTCGGAGAAAAGGATTTTACGGTAAGTTTTAATAAAATCCCTTTTTCTCCTATCATTCACTGACAGACGCAGCTCTCCATTACGTGTGGGGATGTCCCCAAGCTGTGTCAAAAAGAGGGGTGGGTAAACAATAACAACTGTACCCAACAGAACCTCTAAGGAGGCGCCAGACATGCCTACACTGCCACCTGCAAAACTTTGCGGCCAAAAGCAGCATCCGAAGATGCAAACACATCAACTTTATAAAACTTAGTGAAAGTGTGAACCGAGGCCCAAGTGGCCGCCTTGCACACCTGTGACACCGACGCCTGGTGTCTAAAAGCCCAGGAAGTGCTAACAGCCCGGGTAGAACGAGCCGTGAGCGGAAAAGAGGGAACCTTGCCCCGAACAGAATACGCATGGGTCACAGTCTGTCTGATCCAACGAGAAATCGTAGCCGACGAGGCCGCCAACCCTTTGCGCGGACCTTCTGACAGCACAAACAAGGCATCAGCTTTTCGAAAAGAAGCTGTAGCAGCCAAGTACACTCGTAAGGTACACTCCAAAGTATGCAACTCAATCTCTTTTGGGTGCGATGGACAAGGGCACAATGAAGGAAGAACAATATCTTCATTAATGTGAAAGGAAGAAACCACCTTCGGAAGGAATGAAGGAGAGGGTCGCAAGACTGCCTTGTCCCTATGTAGGACCAGGTAGGGAGACTTGCACGATAGTGCTGCTAATTCAGAAACCCCTCTGCCGGAAGTGATGGCAACTAAAAAGGCCACCTTCGGCGACAGCAATTGTAAGGAAATCTACGTGATATTCTCATATGGTGGTTTCTGAAGTACAGAAAGCACCAAATTCAGATCCCACGGAGCCATCGGAGCCTTCGTCCGAGGCGCCACATGTCGCACACCTTGTACAAAGGTACGAATCAACGAGTGCGAAGCCAAAGGTCTCTGAAAAAGAATCGCCAGAGCCGATATCTGGCCCTTGAGTGTACTCAAAGCCAGTTTTTTGCTCAGGCCTTGCTGCAAAAAAGTCAGGACCCTGGACACGACATAAGAGCGAGGGTTATGACCCTCCACCTCGCACCAAGCTATATAAGCCTTCCAGGTGCGGTGGTAAATATTGCGGGAAGTACACTTGCGAGCCTTCAACAACGTAGGGATCACTGAGTCAGCGACTCCCCTGTCTCTCAGCACCTGGGACTCAATAGCCAAGCCGTCAAAGCCAGCGAGGGTAAAGCAGGGTGCAAGATGGGCCCCTGAGACCGAAGGTCGTCTCGCAGCGGGAGCCGCCAAGGGGCGTCTGCCACCATGTGCACCACGTCGGCGTACCAAGTGCGCTGAGGCCAATCTGGAGCCACCAGGATTATTGGTATCCCCTCCGCCACTATCCTGCGTATCAATTGAGGAAGCAGTTTTATCGGAGGGAAAGCTTATAGAAGGCGGTAATGGCCCCGGGGGGCCACCAGAGCATCCGTGGCCACTGCCAACGGATCCTTCGCTCTGGACACAAAGGTCTCCACCTTGTGATTGAATCGAGACGCCATGAGATCCACGTCCGGCTTTCCCCATCTGCGGCAAATCTGATTGAACACCTCCGGGTGCAGAGACCACTCTCCCTGGTTCAGCGTCTGGCGACTGAGAAAGTCCGCCTGCCAGTTCTCCACACCTGGAATGTAAATGGCAGAGATTGCCGGAACATGACGTTCCGCCCAATGTAGTATCAGAGCTGCCTCCGCCGCAGGTGCTGGACTCCTTGTGCCGCCCTGATGGTTCACATACGCCACTGCTGTGGCATTGTCCGATTGAATTCGAATCGGACGATCCTGCAATCTCACTGTCCAGTGAAAAAGGCACAATCTGATTGCTCTCAGCTCCAGTACATTGATAGGGAGGCGAGTCTCCTGTGCCGACCAATGGCCCTGGGCAGACAGCTGCCCCAGGATCCCTCCCCAGCCTGAAAGACTGGCATCCGTGGTGATGATCACCCACTGAAGGGGCAGGAACGACTTCCCCTGAGTCAGGGTCGAGTCCCGAAGCCACCAAGCCAGGGACGCTCAGGTCTGGGAGCTCAGACGGATACGAAGATCCAAGGACCAAGGGGACCTGTCCCACCGAGCCAGAATTGCTCGCTGAAGGAGACGAGTGTGACTCTGGGTGAATGGGATCGCCTCGAACGACGAGACCATGAGCCCCAGCACCCGCATACAGAACCGTAAGGAAGACCGACGGTGCGAGAGGAGAGTTCGCACTGCCGACTGCAGAGACAGCAACTTGGCTGGAGGGATGAACACCTTCGCCTGTTCTGTGTCCAGAATTAGGCCCAGATACTCCAGGCGATGGGATGGAGAGACCAACGACTTCTGCAGGTTGAGTAACCAACCGAAGTCCTGCAGCGATGTCATTGTGATTCTCACATTCTCCTCCAGAGCCTAGGCGGACTCCGCTTGCAGGAGCAGGTCGTCTAGGTAGGCTACCACCGCAATGCCTCTCTGTCGGAGCAACGCCAACACCGGGGCTAGCAGTTTTGTGAAAACTCGAGGTGTTGAGGCCAGGCCGAAGGGGAGTGCCACAAATTGAAAATGAAGGTCTCCCACTGCAAAGCACAGGAAACGCTGATGCTGTGGACGAATGGGTACATGGAGGTACGCATCCCTGATGTCCAGGGACCCCAGAAATTCCCCCTGATGAAGGGTGGCCACGACCGAGCGGATAGATACCATCCGGAATTTCCGCGCCCTGACATACCGGTTCAGGGCCTCCAGGTCCAGTATTGGCCGAACCCTCCCCCTTTTTTTGGGAACCACGAATAGATTTGAGTAGAAACCTCGAAACCTCCCTTCTGGAGGCACTGGCACGATCACCCCCTGGTCCGAAATCTTGGACAGCCCCAAAAAGAGCCTCCCGTCGGTCCTGCGGGAGCCCTAAGTTTGATGGGAAGAACCTGTCTGAGGGTAGAGTGTTGAACTCTATCCTGTACCCGGTGGACACCACTTCCCGGACCCAACGATCGGGAATGTGGGCCAGCCACCAGCCTGCGAACCCCAGAAGACGTCCCCCCACCTGAATCCTGGGGGCAACCCATCAGGCTGAGAAGGACTTGTCCTCCGCCTTTTCGGTTTTGCGCTGCCACTGCCGTCTTCCGGCCCTTGCAGCGACCTTACCGGGGTGGGTCCCTTTACCTGCTGCGCCCGGGGAGCGAAAAAACCTCTTCTGACCCGAGGGAGGGGGCCCCTGTCTACGGCGAAACTCACGCCTGCGGGGCTCTGGAAGGAAGGTACTCTTACCTCCCGTGAAGTCCTTAATAATCCCATCCAAACGTGGATCAAATAGACGTTCACCCTGAAAAGGGAGGTCAGCAAGCCCCTTTTTGGAAGCATGGTCACCGGACCAAGAAGGTAACCAAAGTATCCGTCTGAGTATGATGGCAAAAATCGTTATTCTGGATAACATCGGCAGTAAATCAACGGCTGCATCACAAAGGTACTTGAACCCTTGGAGCAAAAACTCAGCCCTCTGCGGCGCATCCATCAGGCGACCGTTTTCCAGATCCTTCTGGAGCTCTTCCATACGCTCAGACAGATGTTGTGCCGCCATGGTGGATGCCAGGGCTGGCCGCACAGCAGAACCTGCCACCAGGAACAGCGACTTTAAAAGCGCTTCTGTTTTTCTATCAGGAAGGAAGGGGTCCCTTCCAGAGGAATGGTCGTTGCCTTATTAAGGCGTGCTATCGGTGGGTCCACCACAGGTGATTCCCATTTTTTCAAAAAGCTTTCCTCAAAGGGATAGCGAGCAGCGAACCGTTTTGACAGCGAAGAAGAGTGCTGCGGACGCTGCCATTCATGATAAAGAAAATGATCAAAAAAGTCATTGTAGGGGTAAGCCTTGGGGACCCTAGGGGGGTCTAGAGGACCCACACACATACGCAGCAGACTGCGATTCGCCATCCTGACCCAGTCGCAGCTTAGTGCGAATGCCAGAGATAATGACGGCGACCAATGCTTTTTCGCGCGCAGCCGCCGCCCCCTGATCCTCTTCACCGTCCGATGGGCCCAGTTCCCCATCAGACAGGTCCACTGGGGTCCCTGAGACCCCTGAGACCATTTCTGGATCAGAATCCTCCCCTGATGAATAAAGAGGAGGAGGGGGATGCTTCTTGGGGGCCTGTCAGGTGACATCCGCCCCGGGGTAGAAATTCACTAAAGACCGCCCGCAGCTGGTCCAAAAATGCCCCTTGAGCAGATTACGCCTCCTCAGCAGGCTCAGCAGTGTAATCTGCCATCTCCCCTCAGTGACACCAGATGATGAGGCACCCCCACACTGCCGCACACCACCGCCCCACAGTGCACCTGTTAGGAAAAATACCCTTTTGCCAGCATTCTGGCCGTTTCCGCGGTGGTGCGCGCGCTCCCGTGCGCGTTCGCGTGCTCCCGTGCGCACCCGCGTGCGCGCGTGCGGCTGTGCGTGCGCACGCTCCGGAAACGGCGCCAAACGGCGCCTATTTAAACCCAGGGACTCCTGCATTGAACTGCTGCTCGTTCTACAGCGTTCCAGACCTGTGGGCCTCAGCTCCCTACCTGTTCCTGTGTTTCACCTGTTTCCTGTTGACCCGGCTTGCCTTGACCTGTTGCCCGCTACCTGCATCGACCCCGGCTATCCACGACCATCCGCTTGTCTACTCCTCTGTACCTCCGCTGCCCGCCCGTTAACGAACCTTTGCCTGAACTTGACGATCCGCTTGCCTAACCCTTTTGTACCTCTCTGCCTGCACGTTGCCAACACTGCTTGTACGACCATTCTCCTGTTTTGCACGACCTTCTGGAATCTCACTCCAAACATCTGTGACCATCCAGCCCTCGTGCCATCCCGCACTCTCGGGCCTCTGTCTACACTACCAGGGGTCCTTGAATCGGGTGCGCAAGAGTGGTTGTTCCCTGCACAAGACAGACTCCACCGTCAGGTACGTAACAGAAACGAGCAGCCATGACTGAGTCTGCGCAGGGAACACGCTCGGCTATGGACGACTTATGCGCCCACCCAGGCCGTCAAGAATCTCCAAGAGGGATACACCCGGTTGGAAGAGCGGGTGCAGGAACTATCTACCGCCCCGACCTCCAGTTCCGCAGCTGCATGTACCATAGTGGCCCTACCTTCAGAGCCCAAGGTCCCACTGCTGGAAAGATTCTCCGGAGACCAGCGCAAGTTTCGGGTCTTCCGAAGTGCCTGCGACCTATATCTGGGTCTCCAGGCACGAACATTTTCTCTTGAAAGCACCAAGGTCGGATTTGTGATCTCCCTGTTGCAGGGTGAACCCCAAGCCTGGGCCCTCCGACTGTGGGAGCAGAATGCCCCCGAAGTTGCTTCCGCTGCAGCCTTCTTCCTGGCCATGGCGCAGCTTTATGACGAATCCCATCTTGCCGCCACTGCGGAGGCCACCCTGTACAACCTCCAGCAGGGCCGCCGCCCTGTGGAAGATTACGCCGCCGAATTCCGGCGCTGGGGTTCAGACACCACATGGGGCAGTGCGGCACTCATGTTCCAGTTTCGCATGGGGCTGTCAGACTCCGTGAAGGATGAGTTGGCCCGAGTGGGAATTCCTAAAACCCTGGAAGGCTTTGACCTTGTACTCACGGCGTGACGGGGTACACCACAGACTTGGGGTCGCGGCCTTAAGCCGCCGCATTAGAAGGTGTCCCGCCGCCGGGACGACCTCCAACATGTCCCACCGGAGGCGTCACCGCCGTTCTACCCTAAGCAGTATTTCGACGCGGTACCGGTCCTTCTTCCGACGTCGCCTTCGTTGAAGCCCCCGTAAGACGAGGGTGTCAGCCTCCCGGGTCCGAACCCCAAGTGGGACGTTGTCCCTCTAGTGTTTAGGCTGGAACCACGAAAGTTCTCTTTTACAAGCACGGACCTCTGGGTCTATATCCAGCGTCC